>JAUESH010000024.1:19909008-19952339 GCA_032275165.1 Synergus magnus
GGATTTCTGTAAAAATTACAGAAAAATGCATGCTGTCACCATTCCGTAAGATTAGTAGACTCTTTTTTCTCCGTGTACAAAACTTTTCCTTTACTTTAATGTCGACTCCTTAAAGAACTGTGATCTTGGATTTCCAAAGATAACTTATTAAAGTATAAAGGTACTACGGGAACTATATTTTTTCGACATCAGCGTTAACGATGTTAGTTAAAAACTTAACTGATCCTCCGAGAAGTCGCATTGTGAAACTTGAGACTTCAATAACTTTATTACTTCCGGCTGCTATCGAATGACTGACTAATGACCATTGCCCCCAGCAATGTATAATTGAAAAATTACTTCAAAAGAAACAACATTGATTAAATGCTTGTAATTATTCACTTTAGGCGTAGACTAATTTTTACACTTTTTGATCTTGATTCGCTCGGTGTTATTTTTCATGTCGATATGGTTTAGAGCCTCTGGCAGACTTTGGATTCCCACAACTTGATTTAACTTTAGACGACCCTGCTCGGTAAAATCGAGCCTTCGCCACCCGCACCGTGATTGGGCAAAAAACAGTAACCATTAACTTGAACAGAGCAAGGAAAAAAAGAGCTTGGGAAACCAATAGTCCGCTTGCGAGGGAAGTCTCGATCCGCGATCAGTTGCTCGTCGTTTCCATTTCGTCTTAAACGAAGATGACGCCGATCGTCACAAATTAAAAATCAACGAGAATATATCCACCTGAGATTGGATCTTGGAAATCAATCGTTCTCTCTATTCATTCTTCATTCTCACAAGTGTAGAATGCACATAAATAATAATCAATTTTATATTTAATTTTTCACGAGAAATTTACAACTGAACGAATCAATTTGAATTCTCGAACGGTTTTGTTATTTTCTAGCGGGTGTTGTCGTCATTAATTTGTGGCAATTCCTACAAACCGAGCAACCAAGCTACAAATTCTATTAAACGAACAATGTTCCTTTTCACTTCTCCCTCTGGCCCATTCTATGTCTATTTTCATTTTGACTCCATCCTCCTCTGTACTAAAACTATTCACCAAATCCATTGGAATTGTGGTTGTACAGATGATTGCCTTCGAGTCATCAGTTTAAATGCATTACCTGTCGTCCAATTCTACCCTTAATTGGACAAGCACCAAAATACGTCATTGCAGTGGACATGCATACATTTCATATATATTATTGCTACGCATGAACGCACTGCACACATAAAACGGGTATATTAACCCAACCATTCAGGTCTATAAAGTTACATCATAGCATATCGACATGTATTGGTAGCTTTATTACAAGAGTTTCATTACTTAAACACTTATCGTAATGTTAATTTGCATTCATGCAAAGCTTCATTTTAATTTGCATCAGATTGAATGTTTACTGCAAATAGATGATGTTGAGATTTTGAACAAGGTAAGTATACCAACATATGTGGCAGAAGTGGTGGTATTTGGTATGGTAGAGCGATTACGTTTTCTATAAGAGCATACGCAAGAACTAGAACGCGTAACATTTTAATAAACGCAATTATCAGGGCACCGACATTTAGGTGTAGCTATGCAGGGTTATAACTAACTTGTAGCGAGGACGTCTCAAGATTATCCACAGACCTTCCACTCAGGCTGGGGTATTCACCGATGCATACAGAGCCTGCTCTAGCCACCTACTTATCAGGCACGCACATAGTTCCTCCGGTCGGTGTGGCAGACACTCTCTGGGTTCTTAGTTCGTGTTGGCCGGCTTATAAATAACGTAATTAGTCTTCCTGCTTCGTCTTGCTTCCATTGCCGACATAGCGCATTTTTTTTAATTAGCACCGAAAGCAGACCGAAACGAGAGTTCACGGGCCAGCGGTCGCAAATAAGAATTTTTCAACGCCTTCATCCACTACTGGATCGTCTAGCTAGGTAGTGGTTATAGATATACATCAGTACTATACATCTATACCTACTTACGAACCTCTCTTCTAACCTCTATCTATCTCCTGCATATTGTTCGCCATTCACGCGATGCAAGGCAGCTCTTCTTCCATCCGAGGTGACGTCTACCTACATACTTCACTACCTTCCTTTCCCATTCTAGCACCTTTCAACTTCACGCCTCCGTTCCACCAAGCGTCTCGCCGACTCGCACCTCTATTTTCCATTTCACGATTTGCACTTCTCGCCTATTATCCCGCAGGATCACCCTCGAGATCTGCTCCTATCTTGACATAGTCGTTGTGTTATCGATTTAAAGAAAGTAGTTATCGTAAAGCGACACGAAGAGCTTTCCCACGTCCGCAAAATGGGAACCTTTGGTGCACTTAAGTTTAACCTACATGTATTCTTAACTTTCTCAAAGTCCCATCTTTCCTCCACCTGTCTTTCCCTATCTAGTTCTTCATATTCTACACTCTACTTCTCACATCCACTCTCCTTAATTCCACTCGTCTTTCCTTATAAAACATTTTTCATTTCCCTTCCCACATTTTTAACCTTCTCAGACATATTTCCCTTCCATTTTATTTTCCCTTATTTCTCCTAATTCTAACTTTTACAAAAACTTTTACAGTCTTTTTTTAGTCTAGCAGAAGTGTAAGAATGAAATAGGACGAACAGGAAATTTTAAATGGAATTTTCAAGCTCTCTGCAATGCAGACTTAGAGGCGATCCAGTCGTGGTACTAGTCATATGTAGGAAACCTGCAGAGGTCCACCCCATCCGCAACACAAAATCGCTATGTATCTCGTAAATTTCCACACGACTAGACCTAATTTTTCCGCTCTGCGAGAAGAATTTTGCCTCTTCGATCAGACGTAACTTTCTAGGCGAGTTGAAATAAAACATCGTCGTTGCACACGAAAGCATTTGCTTTACACTGCGTTTACACATACATATTCACTAGTTTCGCACAACAGTGAATTTTACGTCGGCAAGAATACAGCTCAAACAGAAGTAAAATAAAAAAAAATAAAAAAAAAAGAGAGAGGAAAAGAGGAAAAGGGTTCTGTCGCCAAGAGATGCAAACGTGGCGAAAAATTGGGAAGAGAAAGTTTTAGCATGGTCTTTGGTGCATTCACCTGAGAAGAAACGACGAGAACAGGAAAACGGATCGTCGAAAAGGCAGTGGACGAGTCGAGTTACGGTGTACTTCGACAAGAAAAAGGAATGGGAAACTCCCGAGGAGGAAAACATAGAGGAATAGAATGAAGGAAAAGCCGAAAGATTACGAGTTTCGTCCCGGCTCGAAGAGTTTGAAGGCTTCTGGTATAAAGGGAATAAGATGGGGAAAAGAAGTATTGCTTCTTCTATTCGGGTCAGGAGAAGAAAAACACTAAGAACTACCACCCAACACGGTCCTGTTTGCGTTTTACCCAAGAGCTTCTGTGTAACCATAACTATAACTATAACGATATTACAGGTTGTATTTATTGAGAATAGGGGTAATTACCCCATGCAGGACTTGCTATGTTATACTATACCATAATGTGCAGGAATATTAACCTAGTTTTCATTGACATTCATGTATATTGTGTACGATTATTTACTCTGCTATTATCAGTAAGATTATTACTGTCTAATGTTATCTCTTTCTTGAGATATATGTATATTACCAAAGAGCCTTTTAAATTCCTTCAAGTTTCAAAAACTCTTTTGAAATCTTTTAAAATCTTTCAACATTTTTTTTATAATCCTTTAAAGTCACTGAAACTCCTTAACCCTTTCGGAATCTTTTAAAATATCCTAAACTGCTTTAAAACCCCTTAAACTCTTTTGAAATTTTTTGAAATCCCTAGGAATTCCCAGAAATTAAAAAATATTTCAAGCGATCTTGGGGAATTTCTAAGGATTTCACGGGATTTAAACTGACTTAAAGAGGTTTTATATTATTTCTTACTTGAAAAGGAATAATCAAAGCAGTAAATAAATTATTTTACAATCTTTAATAATAATGACCTTGAGCCTTAAATATTGATTGTCAGAGAAAATGTAAAATCGGTCATAGAAAAGACAGGGAAGATGAACTAAAGTTTAACATTGAGACTGAAGTTTGCAACATTTAGGATACAGGAAAATACATTTTTTTTTCTAAAATAAACAAGATCCAAAATTTTCTGGTAAGAAAGTAGTTTTATACAACCCAATAAATGACTCACCATAGTTTCAACCCCCCTGCGCATTTGGAACTCACCCTACTTCATTCCTTAAAATTAAAAAATTCACCAAAATTACCCTAATTCGTTGGGTCAAAATTGTGTTGCTGATAGTAGATCTTCTCAATGCTAAAAGGCACTCCAAAAACTTTCATTCCCTCAATTCATTTGGAACTCACTCCATATGATCTCTTAGACCTAAAATATTCACCAAAAATTCTCTAATTCGTGGTGTACAAATTTTATTGTTGATAATAAGTCGTTTCAATGCTAAAAGACATCCCAAAAAGTTTCATCTCTGCAGCTCATTTGGAACTCATCCCCATGTCATCCCTTAAACCAAAAAGTTTTTGGTGAATATGGGGTGAGTTCCAATTGAGCTGGAGGGATGAAACTTCTTTGGGTGTCTTTTAACATTGAGAAGTCTTATTACAAGCAAAAAATGTTGATCCAGCGAATTAGGAAATCTTTGGCGAATTTTTTACTTTTAAGGGATGAAGTAGGGTGAGTTCCAAATTCGCGGGGGGGTTGAATCTTCGGTGGGTCATTTATTGGGTTGTATAGAACTACTTTCTACCAAAAAATTCTGGATCTTGTACGTTTTAGAAAAAAATTTTTTACATTTTCCTTATCGTAAACGTTGCAAACTTCAGTTTCATAGTTTAACGGCCACTGCAGCAGAATCTTGAGCAGAAAAAAAAACAAAATAACCTGCTTCGCAATAATAAAGTATATTTTGCAAATGAATTGCAAAAAGTTCATCTGAAGATTGTCACCGTTGTTGTTACTGTTGTATAGCCATATAGACAGGTGGTTGGAATTCGCGAAAGGGAAAGTGGTAAGGTGTAGAAGGGGAAGGAGAAAAGAGTCCGCGACCTTGCCAGGGTATGCACGAGGCCGTCCGCGTCCACGCCACGGTGGTTGCGATCGCTTCGAGGATCGGAGGTGATTATGGGAAGCGAGACATCATAGAAGCCGCCTCTTGCGATGACGGAGCGATCTTCGCGAAATAATCACCCGTCCGTCGGTCCTCTCATCTGAGCAAGTCTCTCCTTCGTGATATGGACCGCAGGTAAAGCAGATAGGTGTATAAATACAAGGCGACTGATTAATCACGTCCCTGGCGTGCCGTGGAATCGTGCTTTGTGGGCGACGGATGAATATCGCGCAACTGGTAACATAAGGATAGAGATCTTCCATCTGTCGCCAATCGCCATCAACACGATCTTATCTTTACTTTACTACCAGACCGACCCAATCTGGGAACTTGAAACCCGCGAAACCTGTCCATTTTTATTAGGTGTCGCGATCAGTCGAAGGTCAGCCAAATAGAGTTCGAAGATTTCTCCTTGAATTTGCAAAAAGGATATTTCGCAGGGAGAATTAAAAATTTTAAATAAATTTTCATCCTGCATGAAAAAGGAAAGTTTTATTAAAGTTAAATTAGCTTAGCACAGTTATGAATGTTTAAATCGAGTCGAGTTGGCATTGTAATTGAGTGAAGCAATCGAAAATTTCGAATACTTGAGCTAAATTGTATACTCGAGCGGATTCGAGATCTATAAAATTTGCAGTACTCGAGCGGATTCGAGATCTCGAAAATTTGCAGTCCTTGAACTGTTTCAGGTAATCCCATGTTTGATGAAGCAAATCTAATTCCAAGTGGGTGAATTGTGAAATGTGTGCTTCTCATTTTAACATTATCCCTCTAATTCACTATATTAAGCAGTATCGGGAATAAAGAGAAACATGAAGTTTTATATTACCTCTCGCCTGTCTAGAAACGCGGACACCCTTCAGAGTTATCCGATATCTGAAGCCGTGTTACGCTTTACAGTCCTATCATCTACCTGTATCCTCTTTCCTATATCGATCCCAACGAACTTCTATTTTCCGTACCAATCGACTTGAGAGCCTTCAGCTGTATGCTATCTTCTCCAGGGTTCTTTTTCTAACCGTTACGAACATTCTCATCTTTATGAGTATCTTTGTCTCATCTATTCCTTTATTTTTAGCTGCCTTCTTTGATATTGCACTTAAGTGAATCTTGCCTCCAGAATTAAAGGACTTGCTGCTGATAATAAAATTCATCACGTCTTCTTTCCTTTTAAGTAAGTTAAAGTATTGATTTTTCGCCAAGTTTCAATTTTTCGAAAAATATAATATTTGACCCATTATATTTGGCCCAGCAGCTGTGCCTTTTCGGAACAGAAGGCACATTCCTATCGCGCAAGCGATGTACCAACTCACAAGTATAATCCATTTCGCGTAACTGCTGTCCCAAAATTGGCACAGCTGGTGTGCCTTTTTGGGACAGCAGTTGCGCCAAAATGGTTCAGGGTAGAGCAAATGCGTGTCTTGGCAAGAGTAGACGTCTTGCAAGAATAGTTGATCATATTTAATAAATGCATGTGTAGAGGGTGAATGGAAGGGAGGTTAAGAATATGCGGGTGCATCCGGACAGAATGAACCAGCTAAGCGACGCTGGCAGTCGTAAACGCGAACCATTAACCTCTGCGGGCTCCAGAGTCACTACTGAACACGGTCTACACACCTGTTCCACCTGTTCAAGAGTCGTTTGCTTCCTTGCGGAGGTCGGTTGCTGGTGCTCTTACACTCTCTCTTTCCCTCTTCTTCAGTTTGGAGTTCATGGCGATCTCACGAAGTTACGAGTACGTGCATGCGCAGCCATCCTAAATGATTTCGTTTTAATTTTCGCATTGAGATTCACTCGTTTCGTCTCGCTTGTAAAAGGGATGCAAGACCAAAAGACCAACGGCGGCGGCGGTGGCGTTGGCGGCGCAGCACATTGCCTCTGTCGATATCTCGTTAGTTCCATTTGTTTCGCGAGCATACTCAAACGCCAAGAGAAACGCTTACTTTTATTTTTCTCTTCACTCGCTTCATTTACCCTTCTGTTCTCCACCCCTTGAAAACCTCTCGTGTCTCCCAATGCTTTGTCTCACGATCGTTTGTTTCGCGGATGTGGCTGTAAACTAGAAATAATTGAGAATTGAAGTTTACCTTTATTCTGTGAGCACTTCTTACTCGCTCAGAGTCATTTTTCAATGAGAACTTAAAACAGAATGCAGTAAAGCCAACCACAGGTTTCCTATCAAATTGGAACTTCTGCTTTTTACAATGCAAGGGAAGTTTTTTCATGCGCTCTTGGATTTATTTCTTGAAATATAAACCTCACAATATTGTATCATCATCGAAAACCACAAAATAGCTACTGTACATCTTCAGGATATTCAATCCTTTTGTTTTCAATAAACTATAATGCTTTGCTTGTAATGACACATTCACATCATTAATTACTTCCATGTTTCTTTGATCATAACTTCGATCTCTCTCTTGATCGCTTTATGATGATGTTTATTCGCAAGAGAGATTGCATGGTAAGATTTGCCTAGTTAGAAGAAGTCTGATCTTAATTCATCGCAAATCCTTTCCCACATCTTGCTTTCCACGCTGCTTCGTCTGGAAATCGTAAAACTTTCGACTTTGTTACACCTGACACTCTCTTATCAATTCACTGTGCGACCACTGAGCAGGCTTTAAACAATGGAAGAGTTTTTGTTCGTCTTCCGGTGCAGAGATAATTGAACATGTAGAAAGATAGCGGTCTCTTTGGCGGAATCTCGCCAAGCCGCAAAGTTATTTGCATGGCAAGTTTTGCACCGCTCTTTGCTCAACTTTCACGGTGGTTTCAGATGCTCACAACCCGCTCACTGCAGTTCCATTAGTTTATTAAGGATTTCGTTACATGTTAAAGCGAATACGTAAACAAATCTGTTGATGGATATTAATCCCCAAAGCCCTAAAAATCTCGAGTTAGGAAAAGCCTTTCGCCTGAAAGTATTTTAATTAAATAAATTCTCTTAGCAGAGGCTAACGTAAACGGAACCATCAATTTCTAAAATTGGAAACAGTGAGGCGTTTATGTATTTTTCGAAATTGCAAAGCTGAAGCTGTATTTGTAAAATTCCTTTTTCGTTCATGCTTTAGAATTGCATGGTTATAGGAAGCATGATTATAGTCGGATCTTAAAATGACGATGAAATTAAAAAGCCGGTACTTTGGAAGGTACGATTTAAATTTCCAAAATCAGCATCCGCGACAGGAACATATTAGCAAAAAATGAACTGGAACAAGCCATCTGTAGGAAATTCCTCGCAGATTCGTGGTTTCGCGCGTATACGCTAATGCAAGAGAAAGAGACGGTTCAGGTGGAATTTTATGAAGGAAGGGTTACCTACTGACGAGCGACGAGTCAAAGAAGAAAAACGTGATACGATCTCGTTCCAGTCAGCAGGTCTCTCTCGAGCGTTCCTTTCATAATTACGAAATTGCCTCTTTGAAAGATCCGCTCGAGGTCGATTCTCTTTATTTTTCTTCCTCTCCTTCCACCCTCTTCACCTCTTTCACGTCCCATCATTTTGCTCCTCTTCCCTCTTTCTTCTTCGTCGTCATCATCATCTCGAAATCGGCAACGCATTACCCCTCCCATTCTTTTCGATAGAATCTACTCTGTCGTTATCTGCGATTATTTTAACGCCCGTCTCGGCTACTCCCGACAACTTTATCCATTGAAATTCACGCGAATCGATCTCCGATCATCATCTGCGTAACGAGCCTCCTTGTAAGCGTCCGTGCGTGGAGATTAGGAATGAGTATGCAGTCACTTCATCTGTATTGGTCGATTAAATTTTTCGTATACACACACGAAAATCAAATTACAATGGAATCTCAGATGGATTTTTATATATTCGCATGAAAATCATAAAAGATATTGTTGCTATTCCCACACAGTCAAAAAGAAATCTTAAAATTGTTACACCTTAAAATTTTTTTAGACTTAAATTCAGAGATGAACCTAAATTAAGTAAAAAAATTTTTGAATTTAAGAAGTTCAATATCTGAATTCCAGAATTTAATCATACGTTTACTTAAATTCAGGATAAATTTTTACTGAACTTAAGTTTATTTCTGAATTTAAGTCCAAAAAAATTTTAAGGTGTGACAATTTTAAGGTTTCTTTTTTACTGTGCAAGTGCGAATTGCCGGTACTGAAATACGGCCCAATACTGGATCAATCGTGGCAGCCAAAGTCGGCCAATGTTGCTGGACCAATATCAGCGATCAAATCGGCCCAGTGTTGTCCCAGTACTGGCAGAGTACATTGGCATTTCAAATTTGCCAAGCTTCCGCCGAAGCTTGGCCAAATAAAGACCCATTACAGGGCCGAAAGTCGGTAATACTCCGGCAAACTATCTTGGAAGTCAAAAAGCCAGAGTCCGGCCCAGTAAAGTTGAAATTACTACGACAAACCATGTTAGAAGTAGAAAAGCCAGAGTCTGGCCCAGCAATGGCACTTTATTGGGTCACGTCTTGGCCGCCAAGTGAAGCCCGTAGATATCATTTCGGTAATGGCGCAGCACTGGTTCCAAGTGTCGGCAACATCTTTGCCAGTACTGGGCCAACGTTGAGCCGTTTGTGATTTCGCACAGGGGTTGTATATAAATAGATATATAAACACGGTTTTATCCATATGCAAGATAATGCTGAAAAAGTCGTAAGTCGATCGTAGCAATGAAAACTAATAATCTTCGCAGTAAATCGACATCCGCTAAATGGTTGGATAAGGGGCTGAAAATGATAAAAGAACGTCCGTGGTCGACCACCCGGTAGATGGGATTCGCCTATACTGTAAATGCTCGGCTAACTACGCATTATAAAATCATAAACCCCTCCTTCCATCGCTAATACAGTAGGACCTTCAGGATTTCGCGGTTCGAAACGGTTGTTTCGATAATAACAGCAAGAACTCGGGAGGCTACAAGGTAAATAATTCCGGCACATTGAGAGAAATTACTCGATAACGCAAAGAACACAGAAAAACCCAAGTGTAATATTTACCCCGATTTTAGGGTAAATATTACCTGCAACAAAAATTACCTTCAGATGGATAAATATTACCCGGAATATAGGGTGCAGTTAACATGTCAACTTATTGTATTTTCTTTTGTTTCGATGCGAAAAAATGAAATTTTATCCACTTGAAAATTACCCGCAACAAATTTTCCCTTCTGTTTTTTCTCTGAAATGAGTATTGTTTAAAGTGCTCTCGTATAACAATAGTAAACCAGCCATGAACTTTTTCTTATCTCTTTTATACGAAAAGTTTTTGAAAATGTTGATTTATCTTTAACTATTTCATTTTATCGAATTTCTATTCTCTGTTGACAATCTTCGCATAAGTATACTTTATATTCAGATA
This sequence comes from Synergus magnus, assembly GCA_032275165.1. NCBI lineage: Eukaryota > Metazoa > Arthropoda > Insecta > Hymenoptera > Cynipidae > Synergus > Synergus magnus. Next base: position 19,919,435 of record JAUESH010000024.1, read on the forward strand.
ATATCTAAAGCGCAGACGTTGATGACTGAAAAGTTCTGAACGTTCAAATGAACGAATGTTTGTATTAATTTCATTTTAAACTAGAAACATTGTTAAAATATTGATTCATTTCAATTGAAAATAATTCTGTATGAAAGAAATTTGTAATTTCTATTGTCATTTTTAGTTGGAACAATATTTCTGGATAAAATAGAATTGGGAAAGTAGATTTCGTTCATTTGAACGTTCAAAACTTCTGACATATACGTGTTGGGAAGAAACCAAGTCAGTCGGGGATTCCTGCCATGTTGGTACTTCTTCAGCGTCTGCGATTGGTACCTGGTTTTGATTACTTTACCTCTTGCTTTTTTAGGGTGACGAAAAACCTTAAATAAACATGAATAGCAAATAGGGAAATAGGCTTTATAAAGAGCCAATACAGGTCGTGATTAATGAATAGTTCACAAAAATAAGCAATAATGAGGAAGAAGACAGGAATCCCCAGGTGGATGAAGTACGCCGACTACCTGTGTACCAGACTACCAGTAACTTGACTCAAGGATATTTTCCACTTTACGATTGAGTGCGTTCGACCGTTACAATATTCGCAATTGCCATAGAGTGCATGAGAGCATAATAGAGTCTATTCACAGCTTGACTGCATAACTATCTGTCTCACAGTAGGAAGAATAAATACACACCTATCTGTCTATCCGTAAGACGAAATTCTGTTATCCGATAACTCTCTACTGCGCTTTAAACAGCTACGTCTGCCTTATTTTTTTCTCCGTCTATCTTATTCCCCTTTTAATTCTCGCATCTACTATGCACCTGTCGGTTATATCATGGTCTTATCGGATCTGTGATGGGCTATTTCATTATGGTTATCTTCTTGGCTTCCAATGACACTGCCACGCTTCGTTACTCAGACATAACTAGAATATTTTACAAAAACCACTTGAATGTAAAATACTTAATTTAGTTGAGTTATTACCTAAAGCTTCATCTCTCAGAGTAAAATATTTACTACGCTATCAAAAGTGATTTTACCGAGTGACGAGGTAAGAATAGGTTTCCTTCCAAGCACACGATCTACTGAGTGGAGAGGAAAATTGATAGTCGTTACCCAGCGGTTAGTACTCTTCACACAGCACCGCGTGTACCTTATTTCGTGATCGTACTTTATACTATGATTTTAAGCAGTAAAAAAGAGAGTTATAATCAGAAAAAAGAAACACATAGTTAATACATTCCTGCAGACTGATATTTATGTGAAGCATGACCCTATATTTTTAATTACAATATTTAAAGTCTTTGCGTCACTTTTAACTCATAAATTGATAAGCGTGTTCAATCTTATTTTAGATCATAGTTTTATATATCTCTAATTATAAAAATAAGAGTGTGCAAACACTGTATTCAGCAAAATTTTATGTATGCTCAGAAGAGCACTTTTTGTCCAGTTTTTTAATACGTTTTGCTGATGCATCTAAAACATTGTAACCCTTAACATTTTTAAATTTTATTCCTTTATCTCACGTTTTTAAGCGACCTACTTTTTTCTCTTTCACTGAAATATATTTATTTCTTGTTGCACTGCGATACTTTATCTTTTTGCATATGCGTCATATATATAATAATCTACGTATCTCAGTAGATACGTACCTACGCGTTCATACGTGACCCTTGCGCATTATGTAAAGTATTATACGCCTCGTACTGGAAGATCGAGTTTGGAGGAGGGTGAGATAGGGGAGTCTGCGTAGGTGGTCAATGGGCTATTCTGTCCGACATCATTTATTCCGATACATACGTATGCGATTTTTCCAATATGTTTATATGTACATAAAATTATAAATACATAGCGCGGTTTAACATCTTATTAATTATTGAAAGCGAATTGTGCAGGATAAATGTTTAATTCGAAAGCTCCCAGTTATTTTAAAGACTGCGAAGGATTTTAAAGTACTTAAAAACACTAGCATTAATTTCAATAGTTTATTGTGAATCAAGGGCTGGAAGAAAACGATTTTCGACGAGGGCGAAAAATTTCGCACGAGCTCAAATCGCTTTCCCCCCGAGATTCACACGATACTTTGTCCCATCCTCTCTTAAAAGTTGGCCCTTTTAAAGCCTGCAGAGCTGATTGAAAGCAACTACTTTCAACCCGCTTTACTGGCATGAAAAATTCAACTTTTAGAGGAGGTGGGACAAGATAGATATTTTAAATCGGGATCTATTATATATTAACCCTTATTTGACACACTTCTGCGGAGTGACGTTCTTGACACACTGGGCAACAAAAATTGTTATAGCAAATAAATTATTGATTATTTCAACTTGACAATTTTTTTGGAAATTCTTATGAGCTTACATTTTAAAGTTATATAGGTTATATGGCCAAAAAGTAAAATTAACTATAGTAAGAAAATTGCTTGGGGTTTTTTTAACCCCAGTGTGTCAAGCAAGGGTTAAAATCAGTTTACTGCTAATAGATAGGATTCAGTACAACTGACGCATTGGGGCCACATAAGCCCCACAGACTTATGTGGTAAGAAAGGTAAAGGTAAGAAAAATTGACGGGCCCTGACTAGGGTCAATAATCTGAGAAAAACCGAGACCGAATTTTCAATGAGTAGAAGTGAATGAAAGATCGGGTGCCGAGTTAATGAAATTTTCTAAAAAGAAAACTCGCAACCTATGTTGCCAATACGAGCGAATTTATATATTTTATATGCTATCGGATATCTCTTTTACGGTCGACAGCGTAGATTCAATGTTCGGATCTATTTCGGTGTATAGTCAAGCTTCCATATTTCAAGCTGGCGCACAATTTCTGGGTGCAGAAACTATAAGATTTCATTTGTGGAGTCGTAATTTTTCTCAATTCCATAAGGGACGTGAATTCCAGACGGCGAGGAAAGACGACCGGACGTTATTAGATGGTTAAGTGGTTCAAAGAGGCGAGGAAGACCCGACCAAAGAGAATAAGCAAAGGAATGGTTGGAGTGTTGATGATCGATAACGTTTGATCCTTCCTTCCGGTTCGTTTTATCATTTAGAGCACACTAAATCCCAGGGTGTCAATTTTTGATACAAAAGTGAATCAAAGCGGTGCACAATGGAAAAAAATTGACACCTTGGACTTTAGTGTGAGCTACCAACAATCAAATATCTAACACTTATATTTTCCATACAGGTCTGTCTGCTTTTCTTTTTTAAAGTAAAAAGAAAAGTGAAAACAATTTCGAGAAGATAAAGCCCTGCTTTAAAGCTGCAGGACAATGAACATATATTTGGTTTCACTGTATGAAAACACATACGTTATTAAGATGTTCAAATGCACACACAACAGTGTAGTGTGTACATGAGAGCTATGTTGGAAGAAGGTAATGTACACAACGCGATGAAATACAGGAGTCGTACAAATCTCATTTAGCCAAATAACCTTGTTTATCTCGAGCCGCGTGAGACGATTCATAAGTTAGTGTTTGCCAGTTGTACCAGCTAAGGTATATCTTGAAGATGTAAAATTGAATTAAACAGATGAATCTGAGCGTAATGCATCTTCCATATTTCTTATTCCAATATAATTGAGTTAACTTACTGCAGAAACTAAACCCGAGGAATACTTCATTAAAAATTCAAATTTACAATCTTAAGAAAACAATTTATTATTGAGTTGTTCTCATTTCTTAAACATATTTTTTTACCAATTACGAAACACTAGGCTCGTTTATTATTAAGTTAATAAGCCGATCGAAAGCTGGACTCGAGGCTCGTGGATGAAGAAAACTTCCACTTGTCTTTATAGGGATAAAGTAATTAGGTTCGACCTCAACTGTCTGGGTGAGGGATTTTTCGGTGCTTCCATTCCTAATTTGGCAATTAGGCTCGGGCGCCTATTGATCGGGCCGCCTGGTTATCTCTTTCCAGGCATAGGAACCTTCATTTCTCCCTCACACGCCCCTATTTCTATCAAACTATGGAACCAATGGAACTTGGGCCTAGCACGAAATTGAAGACAAATGAAAAATGAAGGGTAGCTCTCCAAAAGGGGTCAAGAGACAATCGATTCTAATATTTATCTAAAAAAACATATTCTATCTAGGTGCAAAGAAAAGAATATTTGATTAAGGAGCGAAGTGCTAGACTGTGTGCAGATTTAATGAGAGATCCGGTCAGAGTGCTTGTGTTTCATCCTTGAGACTGACCCGTGGGAGCCACGCGACTGCCGCACGCCGATCCCCCCCCCAGCCCCCTTCAACTACTCTCACTCGTTCAGTATCTCTTTTGCCCTTCGCCTTCCACATCGTCTTATTTTCTCACTTACAGAGTTGCAAACCTCAGAATATATAGTCACTGACATGGCAACGAGATTTCGAGTAACAAAGAGGATATCTTCTCAAAAGATATTAAAAGATATATTATGTCTACTCAATTCCTGAAAAAAAATTCCCTGACTTTTCCAGGTTATTTCCAAGTATTTCTAAATTTTTCCAGGTATCATTTTTGGCCATTCAAGTATGGAATATGAAATTTTATAACACCCCCCACCCCTCATTACAGCATAATTCAAAAGATTTTAAGGGATCTCGTGGAATTTAAATCAATTTTAGAGAGTACCAAAAGATTTTTTAAATGAATTTTGAGAGATTTGAAGATTTTCTTAAAGAAATTTTACATTTTGTGGAATTAAACAGATTTTAAAAGCTTTTTAGAAATAACAAAGGATTTTGTGGATATTAAAAGTATTTCTCTTAAAATTTTTAGTAATTTTCAAGCAATTCTCTTGAAATTCTAAGAAAACCTAAGGGATTTCAAGATATTTTAAGGAAATTAAAAAGATTTTTAAAAAAGTTCAAGACAGTTTAAGGATTTTCAAGAGTTTTCACAAGATTTCAAGGGATTTTTAAATGAGTTTGAAAGAGTTATGAAAGGATGTTACGAAGATGATTCAGACTACACATCTGAAACTTCAACCCATATCATAAATTCAATAATTATTAAAAGAATGAAAACTTGTATTTTACTGCAATCTAAAGTAAACTCCCTGTTTTTTAATTATATTCCCAGTCATTTCCCGGCCTTTCTCGGTTTCCCCGTCAAGTCATCACCCTGGTTATTTAATTTGTTAAAAAAAAAATTAAGTACGCTCGAAAAGATTCCCTGACATTTCCTGGTTTTTCCAGGTATAAAAAAGTTCCCTGACAATAAAATTCTAGGTTTTCCAGGTTCTCCAGGGTGGGTAGCAAAAATATAGGCCGTAAAATGGACCTTTCGGATGGATGACATGTTTGAGTGTATAATAAATAATAAATTCACCTTATGGAAAACAAAAAGTAAATCGTCTGGCGTTTGACATTAATTTGCCGAGGATGCGAAAACCACTTAACAGTTTAAAAGAAAAGTGTCAGCTTTAAAAGAGCAGCTGGTGTAAAAAGTAGGGCCTACGAGGCAATCCATTGAAACAAGTTGGCTGGAAACGACGAGGTCAACTTATTCCTTTTTTATTATCATATTCGTTGAGGGAAGAGTGGACGTGTGTATGGTACATATAGTAGGGGTAGTACGGATCACAGGATAGCTGTATTCGATCCTGGAGGTTCTGTATCCCTGGGGTCCACTCTGGTGAGCCTGGACGCGATTTCAAGGCTGACTGACTGTGTAAAGTGAAAAAGTTTCCAACGCGAGCCAGTTCTGGACGTACCTCACGCTCGAGCGACGTTTATTCCCATTACCTGGAGGACAATATGGGGGTTCTGCTTCCGTTGCGAAATCAATCTACTTTTGGAACTATAAGGCTATACTTTAGTGTTCAGTCTTGTTTTTCAAGGAAGTCGGTATACTTAAAAGTTCAAGTACGCTAATCATCATAACCAGGAATTGTAGTTAATTTTTGTTGACGTGTTATTTTACTGACGAAAATAAAGAATGATTGGATGATTAGGTAACAGGACTCTGGAAATTGAAATGGAAGCCAGGAGTATTTCGAACGGTCCGTCGGAATAAGTAATAGAAATGTCACGGACACGACTTCGCTCGCCACTCGTTTTCCCTCCCAACTGGAAATTGACTTTTCAAGGCATGGGACTGTCTCCTACTGATAAACGAATACTCTACATAGATCCAGAATTTGAATTGAATTTCACTTATAATACCTTCAAACAGTTGAAAATTTCTTTAACTTTGTAGTTTAAATAACTTTTTGACAAATAAGAATGATAAAAATTTACAAAGCCTTTGTAAGTTTAAATGAAATTCTTTTGTGCTTTCATGTTTCTGGCTATATTCATGAACATAGAAAGAAATTAAAGATATAATTATTCTTCGATTCTCATTTAAGAGTGTATTTGACTTTCATTACTTTCTCATCATTAGGTAAGACAAAATGTACAAAAAAAAAAAAAAGATTGATTCCAAGTGGTTTGTCCTCTTGAAGTGAATGAATTCTTATAAATTAAATTCATCGCTGAGAACGGAGATGAGTTAAAGAGCTCTCTCTAAAAGTACATAGAGTACTGGCAGAAGCTTCCACAAGAAGTGGTAAAACTTTTGCCAAGAAAGCTGTTAATTCAAGTAACGTTAAAGCGAATTTCACAGATTCTGGGGACAATAGTTGTTCTTGTTAGTGTGACACTTAGTAGAGCTCCTCACCGATTGCTCTTATACCATCCCTCTTTCTTCCACGACACTTCCGTTTACCCGTTCTTTCTTTCCATGAATAGCCACTCAAATCCACTCAACTCTCTCCTTTGCGTTGCTCCTTTTTCCACACAAACTACCTATCGCACGTTTGATTGCGTCTACTTTCAGAAAGTATGCAAATCTTGCATCACTTTCACCTTCTATTTATCTACCCTGCCGTTCAAACTAAAAAGATGCGTGTCATTTTTACCGAAAATGAGTTTTTCCCATCATTGCATTCGTATAAGTAATCTGCCTCTAAATGTGTTAATATTATTAATGAACGGCTAAAAGTAAAAAAGGAGATAAAAAAAACTTCGTTTGTAAAATTGGGATAAAAAATTCCTCAGAGTAAAAATGGGACAAAATGAATTGTCAGAGCAAAAACGGAACAGGGAAACCCAATCAGCGGTCGTATTGGCGTTCAATTTTTGTTCTGAGAATTCATTTTGTCCCGTTTTTACTCTGAAAAATTTTTATCCCACTTTTACAAATGAAATATTTTTATCCACTTTTTATTTTCAAGCACTCACATAATGATACGAAAAACTAAAATTAGTCTACTTCCAGTCCAGATGAACAAGTAAAAAGCATGAAGACATGTCGCTAAGAGGAATCATGTCTACATTAGACTTAATAGCTTTTAACACCACCAAACTACCTCTATGAATGAGAAACATCGAAGACCTATTCATCGCTCGGATCCAAACACTCGTGTATTACATCTCTCTGATCTCGCAAGGCGCCATTCTACGTGCGATCTCGAAGAAGGCGTTTTTATTAAGACCTTATTAACATACCAACGACTCGGCGATCTGGAGAATTTTCAAGAAAGCAAGAGCGGTGGGTCCGCGTAGGTGGTTTCCCAGGCGACTCCTTTATCAACCTCATCGTGATCCTGGGTGGTATCACGATTTCTTCGGTACCTTCTTCGATTCCAATGAAGGTGTTACGTGGTTAGCGCGTCCGAATCGTGAGAAGAAACTGGAGGAGGGAGGTGGTCGGCGAACGGGTGGAGGAAAGGTAGAGGGGTGTAGGAGGGGTGACAAGGGGGGTGAGGTGAGGGAAGGGAAGAAGAAAGCAATGGGTTAAAAGGCCCTCTCGGTATGCAGGCGTGGGCGAAGGGTCCAGACTGGGCGCGTGTCTTTCCTTCCTTCTTACTCACATTTGCTCTCATCTTCCTTTCTATCTTTCTCCCATTCTTTTCTCCTCTAACCACTCGCGCCATCGTCCCGGGTGGCCCGGTCCAGGACCGCTCCAGAACCGCTTCTTCGGCGCTCAAAAATTTATGGGTGGCGCTTCGTGCCGTACAAAGAGAGGTGTTATTTCGTGCTCGAGACGAGCTCGAATTCTCCAGGCATCGGGGGAATGAGATTTACGCGCATCGTTGCAGGAAGAGCCGATCTTGAAGAACCGCTCGAATGCCGCCGCAGCCGCCGCCGCCGCCATCGCTGCCTCGAACTCGTTAACGTTGCTGAAATCGATAGCTCGTTAACGAGAACTTAACCCATTGTGCCAGTTGGCGTATAAAAGATAGAATAAGAAACAAAAAACCAGGCGAGGATATAGAAAAGGGTCCTTGAAGGTGAGGATTGCTCATAGCTATGAAATTAAATTCAACCAACTCAGCATATTCCAGTTATATTTTTCATATATTCACTTCTGCTGTTGAGATGAGGGTTCTCTGTACTGAAAACTTCAGGTCAGATGATTACATGGTCAGTAGATGTATTATACTTTCCATGTAGGCAGAAAATTCTTGACAATGCAAACTGTACCAGTAGGTCAAAATATACTCACATTTCTAGAAATATGTTGAATGTGGAAAGCATGATATTCGCTGAGAGAATAATATAAAAATTGCATTACTAAAGCCTGTCTTATAAACCATGATGGCTTTACTCTGAACATGGATCTGCATAAAAAAAGAGCAAATTCATTTGCAAAAGAATGTGGATTAAGTCACCTCTGTCTTAAAAATGTCTCACTTCTCTCAACCGCAGAGATAATCCGGCGACATTCGATTTTTTTGCGGACCCACTGAATGACAAATCCATGTCGTAGACAATTTTGTAGGTAAAGAATGATGTCTTCTAGGAAACCTATGACTCATTTTAAACATCAATTCACTGAATATTTCTCATCGACGAATAACGTCTTAATTTTTCATTGAAAAGAAATAAGACAATGTTAATTGGGATTTATGCTATAACCTATATATATATTCCTTCCATATTGTCAGCATGCGCCTGTTAATAACAATTGGCTTCCGTGGCTTCCGAGAGGAATCAGTTACATAGGGTTGGCTTCTGAGGATTTGCTGAAGACAAGCCCGAGACTCGTGTTAGTAATGTAGAGTAGCGTACGAAATTGACGTTGACGTTAGTGGGAGATGAGAAGGAATTCCCTTTCTCTTATGTGAAGCGTGCTTTTGGGATTGGAATGCATAGATTTGAGATGGATCTTCTAATTAGGATCGTCATGATACCGCAACAGATCGTAGAGTTGGCATTAGAATCAGACAAATCTGCTTAATTTGACATGCTTGATTTAACATAATATAGCTTAGAATTATATATATATATAAGTCGAAAGCAAACAATATTATAATCAAATAATGATGTTTTACAATCAAAATAAAGAAAAAATTAAGGAACGAAATTCTCGAGGATTTTCTAATAGAAGATTCAGCAAAATCGTCATTTCTTGGTGCATGTATAATCAATGCGTCAATCGATAGATATTTACCGATTTCCAATAATACGATTTGCTTCTCTTCTACTATTTCTACACGCTGAAAGACCTTTAAATACAAAATTCATTTCATTGTTACGCCTCACAATTGTGGCCTAAATTCGCACAAAGGGAATGGATTGAAATTGAATAAAGAAATGGTATACCAAAATTTCGTGGATACCTCGTTCTCTGTAGTTATATTAAAGAGCATTATAAAATAATAGTTTGACGGATTGAAAATGTTGACTCATTCGTTTTGGGTACAAATTAGTAATCCTTAGATAGCTTCCTCAAATTCTCAAAAGACAACTTCATAGGTCTCCATTGGGAAAAGGATCTAACAGTAATGTCTGTAAATCGCAAAATCTGCTTATTGAGTTTCTACGTCGTACTTTGGAGACTTTGCCTTTCCTACTCTCATTCTTTCGTAGCAGTTGATCCTTCGGGAAATTCACAAGATCTGTAGAGGAAGATCCTAGGAGCCCGAAGAGAGAGCATGCTGTCAGTTGTGATGCTCAACTATTATCAAAGTTTATATATGTCTCTCGGCGATTTCACGCCTTGTCCAAAACCTTTTCCTTGATGTTTTATTATATTGTTCATTACAGAAAGATCGATGAAGAAATCTGAAAGTTATAGACTGAATATTCAAGAGAGAAGGACAATTAAGAAGACATATCATGGCTACAAATCGTCTTATATTGGATAGCTCTTGCATAGATTGATCGAGTTTGAAATTCGTCTTTCGTAGAAACTTCGAAGAGGGATATAAGGTTCTACCAAAGTAAATTTGAGACCTGAAGAAATTGGCGACGAACGTTCCCCCAGAGATTCGAAGAAGGTCTTGGTCATATATTCGGTGAAAAACGATACCCGAAGGTGATATAGTTGCGGCTGCTTTGTTGTAATTCGGCATGATCGAGGAAAATCGTCCGCCCGGGACAAGCACCGAGGCCTGACGCGAAGCTTTTGGAAATGCAAGTAGACGATTGCTATCGTCGTCGATCGTCGTGGCTCTTCTGGTACTGGGTTATCCCCTGAGTCCGAAAGCCCGACCTTCTTTTTTCCCCTTCTCATGACCCATCCGTTTCACCCTCTCGTTACTTCGACTCAAGATAGACAGGGAATTCCCTTGCGAACCATTTCGCCGTTATCGAACCTTCCCTTTCCCCCTTTTTTATTCCTTCATACTTTCTTTCCTTCTTTCTATGTATGCATCTCAGATTCCCTCGTTCACCTTTTTTTTCATACCGCACATCTCGTTCATCCTGCCTCTCACAGATTATATCAACCGATTACACAAAAGAACAATTGCTAAAAGAATTGAGCTCGTATTCTGCCTTTATCGAGCGCTTCAACCACCAATAACGAGCTTTACAAGCGTCTGCAAGTTTTGGTAAGAATGTTAAGGAAAAGAAGAAGAGAAAATCTTATTTAGTCTGGCTAGCTAGGAGCAGACTAGCCGTTAACTAGTTCTTATGTAATTTAAAAAGGAACTACATTTTATTAAAATTCCGACATTTTCAGAAAATGTTAATAAACATCCGCAACAGGCTTTGCGAAAATTGAATTCCCAAGAAATGAATAAGAGGAAAGTACTGAGAATTTGAATATATGTTACTTAATTTAAAATATGAAGGCTCAAATTTGCATTCATAGACAATCTATTCGGCTCTCGGCAATGCAAAAATGCAAAGAAATGAAAGAATTGAAAGAAGGGATTTAGCTACCAACTTTATAGATCATAGATCGAAACTAACATTATCTCTTTCCATTTCCATAAGTAGGAAAATAAATATTAGAGTTAGAATACATTATCGAACCCAGTTGAGTTGAATTATTATAAAATGGGTTTAGAAACGTAACTTGGGATTAGGGTCAGAAAATATGAAAATTTTATAATATGAGACTAAGCCCGCGCTTGAGCGCACATGTTTCGTCTTTAGAAACCGAAATGAGAATTAAAATCCGCGGACCAAATGAATTGACCATTAAAGTTAGTGCACTACGCATGGTTAGCTTTAAGGTGACACATGAAGTTAGCTGAAATCCATGTCCTTTTTAGAATAGGATTAAACCTATTGTGTAAGATATATTTCCTATTATATAAACAATTACCCGACAAAGTTTGTCAATCTAGGCATGAAAATTAAATTAAAAGTTAAAAAAACTTGGTGAAGACAAAAGTATCATTACGTGAGAACATCACAGATGTGTAACACGTCACCGACAGTACAAACTTCTTGGCAAGTTTGCTTCTTCTATCTCGTGGGACGAAAACGAGTGGCGTGGCGGCGACACCTTTGCTTGTCGAACCCGATGAACCATGGGCGTCAATTCTTATCTCCGAACTCTCGTAAAGAAAGAACACCGTTTCCTTGGATGAGTCACGATCCATGGAGAGGTGTGTTTAGTAAAGAGATACGACTTACGCGTGGCACGCATTAACAAACACGTTAATGGAGCGTGAGAAAATTCGGTGACAGGTTGGTGACCTCAAAAAACTCAAATCTGACGTTCCAAATTCAATTACAGTAACTTCGCTTCGAAGAACTGCGGCCAATATATCATCAAAAGACAGAGAGAAAGCAAGTGTGCAAAAGGTGACTTATGGCGTCATCACCTGACCGTAATTTTGGTCTAATACCTATCCCGAAGTGTTTGATGAAGGGAATATTGGTTTCTCCGAATACGCTCTATAAGTTCTTCACAGTTCTCCTAAATGATAGGATTGTTCGGTCAACTGAACCTGCTAATCGACAGAAGTGTCTGCAAAGGCGCTGCATTCTACATACAGCACCTGTTGATGGTCTGGATTGACTCCTGGAAAACATTGGACTCAACTTTCCATAGTCTGATCATCTGTCTGCTGAAAGACTTGAAAGTACATCCAGACATAAAAGTTTTACAGAGAAAGATTGATGCACCTCCCGAGGGGTGTTTTTCGTCTTGCCTGAGAGCTGTAGTCAGCTGTAACCTCTATTAAGGTCTTCCGATCTGTCAGCATCAGAATGCTGACGTACCTTGAGTCCCCCCATGTTTTCCGAACACTTGGAGGAATAAGGCGCGCATAATTTTTGAGTTTTTGTAACTATAAGATAACGAAATCAATGCTACGATGGAATAACAATAGATTTCTTGATATCAAAGAACGGCAGAATGTCTGTAAAAAGAGTTTAGTACATTTGAGAGTAGAACTCCTTCTTGGAAAGTGTTACCATTGACATTAGGGTTACAATGTAGTGAATACGTAGCTACTAGATTCCGGGAATCAGACGTGTCATGGACATCCAACCTCATTTTTTCCTGATTTGCATCGAATCGATATTCTGTCTTTACAACCTAGTCTATGTTAGACAATACCGCGTTATAAATATACAATAACGTGATTCCTGGTATTTTTAGTCTCGATGAAATGATTATGATCAATTTGTATTCTAAATGCATCTCCGAAAATCAAATTGCACTAATCCTCTTTGCATAGCAATTCGTGTAAAGAAAAAAGGGATAACTTTATTGGATACTGTTTGTCTAATAAACACTAATTTAGATGATAAAACAATGTTTGCAGAAAATACCATTCCGTTCTTTGATACAGATTGTCTAAATACTAGTTCAAGGTGGCACTATTAAAAGGTGAATTTGCGGTAGAATTGGTGAGCCGAATAATCTGGTCGAATCGCAGAAACGGTAGAGCGGAGATTGGGAATCGCGGACAGAGAATTCCGCTGGAATGTGGTTGCTTCCAAGCTGCGTATAATGGCCAACACCACAACACTATAGTGTATACCTATGTCAAAATGGATGCTCACCTACCAATCTCTCTTTACCCTCCCTACTCATGCATTCTCATTCTCCCTCTATCTCTCTCTTTCTTCCGAATGCGAACAATGCATTGTATGTCCAACCCGTGCAGAAATTTCCAAACCTGGCCCAGATCGGTGATGAGCCAGGTCGGGCCGTGTGTTTCATCCCCGGTCTCAACCCCCCCGATCTGGGTCCGATTGGGGCCACAGAAAAATTTCTACACGAGAAACGGTAGCATGATCTGCGAAACTGTACTTTACTGTATATTTATATTGTATCTGATGAATCTTATAGATCTTTAGAGATAATTTGATCATTAAAAGCATTTCAATCGAAACGCAAAATTTGTCCTCAATTTAACGAACTATCGATTCTCTATTTGCATGAACAAATAAGTGGAACTGTGTTCAAAGCAAAGCCATGCTGTAATTGTTGAATGCAAATAGAGTTAGGGTTTAATTAAATCCTGAACTCACACTAATATTCCTAGAATGAAATCCTTTTGATGAATTCTGAACAGTAGTTTGCGCCTAACTTAAGGTTTCATTACACAAGTTAGAAAAATATTCATATTTTGAAATTTTCCGCATTTAAAGTACCCACCATTGTGACAGTTATAGAGTGCAGAACATTGAAATTGCGGTGGACATCCACAAATGGTCACTCAAACGTTTAAAGCGTTTTTCATATTTTTCGCACTGACAGCATTGTAAAACTAACGAATCGAGGCTCGTAAAAGCTCAAAATTTCAAGGAATTATTGGAAATATTTCTCGCTATATGATGAATGGTAAAATGTAGAAGAAAAAGAACAGGCACTATTTTGGCATAGAACCCATCTAAAATTAAGAGATTTTTTGCTCCATGTGAAATAGAGTAGCATTTAGTTGCAATTAAACTTAAGAGAACCGGTACTAATGGATTTCCTAGATGTGTAATAAACCCCGCAACAACGGAGCTTGCTCGGTGATACACACCTACTCTAGGCCCACGCGGGGGACCGGAAGTAATCGTTTTAAAGCAATGGCCGTGATACTTAATATGTGCGCATATGCGAGTCTGACATAGTACGCCAACACAGTTCGACCCACGCGCCATTGTCTTCTCTTAGATGTCTATGAAACGAATGCTTGCTCGAAAAAATTTCAGCGAGAGTCTCTTATATGGCGCCTTCGGAAACAGCGAAGGGGTGGCGATCAGATCGCAGTCCAACCTCTGGGACTTTTATTCGACTTAATTCGCATCTTGCTAACGGAAATCTATAGGGTGTCTCATTGTTCCTCATCCACTGTATAATGTAAATATTTCTCCGAAGGGATTATATTATGTCAACAATTTTTTTGCGTACTTAATATGGAACTGTCTAATGTCTATTCTTACGGGATGTTTCGCTAATCCAGTTTGTTGATGATATTGGCTAGTCTTATTGAATATTCCGTAAGAATAGTCAGTGCTCCTTAAAGCCATGTATAAGTCACGTAACTTGGCGCTTGTAATCATATTTCAGGTTTTCAGGCATCACATTGAAAAAGTAACAATTAAAATGAATTGTTCGTAGCAGATAAACGTAAAGAGAACGATAAGGAACGTTTATCTACTAGCTAAAATGCATTTTCTCTATTTGTTTTAAAGTGGTAAGGTAGGAATCGGATAAGTAATACATGGCCTTGATATACATTAAATATCATCCGACTCGCTACCAGTCATAACTCTTCCATAAGCAGTTTTCATTTAAAAGCCAACAGAATTACAGAATTGTGTTAGCTTTTCATCTCATCTTCTCACTCTCTGTGAATGGAACAAATGTATACCCACATAACTCAAACACCTGAAGTCTTATTTACATAGTTATTTGCTTAACACGTCGACCGAGATATTATATTAACTTAGCGCGCCCTGAGTCTCACTGGATTATCAATTTTAAACGTGAAATGTTGCCACATGTCTCAAAATATCATCGCGTAACCCCAGGATGCATTGTGAAAAGAGAAATTAAAATCAACTTCAAACTTTATAAGTGCTATATACCTTCGACTTTCATGTTCGTTTGAAAATTCTGAAAGTTTTTCAATTTAAATTCGAATTTTTGGAAAAATGGCGTACTTTATTCACCACTAATTTATATCTTTCCCTCAGAAGTTTTTATCAACTTATCTCTTCTTACTACTATTAGAAAACCCATATCACTGAGGGTCGCTATTCCGCAAGTCTCACGGGTCCGTCATGGTGTGAATCATGTTGGTTCCGGTCCGACCCACGCGAACGCATCCCACATCAGAACTTATCCCGTCCCAGTCTGTATTTTGCAGACTGAGGACTTAGCCCTTTACCTTAAATTAATTCCGTCCTTAAATGTTGCTAACACAAGGTTTACCTTAGAGAATTGATTTTTTAGATTTGTTGGACTATACCAAAACTGACTGTGAGAAGGTCTGACCTCCTTTGGCAAGGAACCTCTGTTTTGTGTTTTCAAAAGTTCGAATTGATTAAAATCATTCTTCTTAGTAAGGGTAGGTTAGTACTGAGCTTAGAAATAAAGAATTAGGGGAGCGCGGAAAGCCAAGGAAATATCAAACCTTCCCTCGGGGACAAGTTCGGACGCGTCTGGAATTCTCACGGCAGCACGTCCGTTCGTTTCTTTGTTTGAGCCCGAGTCCGCAGAATCAACCGGTTTTTACGTATATGTATGCAGTAAGTGCAGAGTTAAGGTCCATACAATAGTACACATTTTCTTTATCGAACCATGCATGCGACGTTGTAGCGCACATGACGCCCTCTTGTAATACGAGAGCTATGCACGTGTGGGAACCTGGTATTGTGTTGGTACTATTCGATGAGAAAAAAAAGAGGAAATGTATTCTACATAGGACAAGTTCCTGCAGGAATGGGAAATGCCTCCATTTTATTTACTTGCGTGAGAATTCTTATTTTTGAGTGTTTATCCTTCCAGAAACTGACGGGCGTGAACAGTTTGTACGTTTTGAATAACAAGACGCTAATAATAATGAATTGCGGTCACGTAATTCCCTAACAATGACGAAACCCGTTGACGAATTTTGGCATCGTTCGGCGAAATCGGCCATGGAAGATATATAACGATTTCGTGATTCAGGTGTTCTTATCACTGGATTGGCGATCGTGCTTCCTCCGCCTGTAGAACAAAATGTATCGAGCGCCATCTCTGCGACAAAACGTTCGCAATATCTCTCTCATGGCGTTATCTCGCTTTCACGCTCTATCGCATTGCCACCCTCTCTGCCTTCATCAGCGCTTTTTCGACTGTGAGTGGTATCCAACTACCCATGTATACGAGGACGACCGAAAAGTGGTACAAGCGCCATATCTATCGTTCGGACAAAAAGAGAATGGAATACGTGCTATACTTCTTTCTGCGATTGCACATTTTTTTCATCGGTTTCAGATGCATACACCGATCTTTCTGAGAGCTTCTCTGGTAAAAGTTTCTGATAGAAAAATAGTTTCGTGTCCGAACATTATCCTATGTTTGACTCTTCTTTTAATTAATTTTTGAGTGACCTCATCCAAGAGATAATTCGGGAAAACAATTATATACAGCAATTTGCGGACCAGAGATATATACGATTTTTCTCGAAGTCAATTAGGATTGGGGTAAGTGAGAATCAGTAAATATGGATCACGTACTGTAAAAATTAACGATGAGCCACAAGAAGGGATGATGGGCGAAACGAATGGAAGGAAAGTGGGTGGTTGATGGCAAAGAACGATAGCCGTGCAATTAATAGCACGTTGAAAACTTGTAATGAGAAAATATTGGATTTTCTTGGCGAACTGGATAATAACCGAGTTTAGAAGTTGGCATCAGGTTTATCTGTATAGATAGGAGATGAGATCTTGGATCGTGGCGTAAAAAGAAGTATAAAAGTTTTCATTTATTTGAAACTTATAAGACAAAAGATCAGGTTTAACTATCATAATCCAATATTTATTGCTATGATAAGAAAAATGAGGTCTTCGACAATAGAAAATGATCAAATATTACAGCATATTATATATATGCAGGGTTTCATAATTGGGTATCCCACCTTGGTGCGGACGTTGGTGAGAGCCCCTCTCGCTTGGAGATTCCCGCTCGCGGCCATTACTATCAAGATTGATTATATTAGAGATTTTGAGGGATTTGGGCTTCTTTTTGTACACTAGATTTTTAGATAA
This sequence comes from Synergus magnus, assembly GCA_032275165.1. Taxonomy (NCBI): domain Eukaryota; kingdom Metazoa; phylum Arthropoda; class Insecta; order Hymenoptera; family Cynipidae; genus Synergus; species Synergus magnus. Next base: position 19,936,837 of record JAUESH010000024.1, read on the forward strand.
CTGGATTATTTTACGCAAATTTAAAGATTTCTGTTTATTTGATCATTATTAGTGTTTTGAATTGAAAACGATTACTTGATTCAAAGCTTATAGAGTACTCTTAAAAGACCTTCGTAAAAAATATCCTGTATATTAAAATACCAGATTTTTATGAGAACTTTATTGCCGCAATAACGGTTTTGTGGTTGAGCGTTATAGCGCGGCGTGGGTACCTCTTCGCTATAAAAGTTACTATAACGAATCATTGCCTGAAGGAGACGCACTCTGGTTGGATGGAGATAGTAAATCTTACGAGAACATTACGAGGCTATCCCTTTCTTGTAAGTTCGCTCGCGGCAAAAACGTACTATAAGAAGTCTTAAATAGATTCAAGACTAGGAACAGTCTGCGTAGATCTGCTATAAAAACTTGCAACTTCTTTGGAAGAGCAAACAAGCATTTAGTTTACACCGCTTACAAGGAAAAGAACTTAAAGTATTTTCAATTTTTAGATCAAGATGAATGAAATAATCACCTTATTTTATGAGAGGCTCAAACTAACTTTCTAGGATAAATATGGTAAAGAGAAAGACAGCCGGTGACAAATTTATATTCAATTTCATTACTGATACGGAAGCACAGAGGTAGCAGTAGCGACATTAGCCGAACGAGCGAGCAAAATTTTCACACAGGAATTTTAGCTCGAAACGGGCAATAAACTTTGGCAAACCGGACGGGAACAACATCGAAGTCACAGCGTCCGATAAACGCAATTTGAATTGAATATCGAAAAGCGCGTCGGAGGAGGAATTTTCAAGCGTTGGAGAACACAAAAGGGCCGAGTGGACGTTATTCCATGTCATTCGGGGCGGAACCGATCCTACAGTGACGTTGGACATGGTAGCATTTCTGCGTTTAATGGCAACTGCACAACTGCTATTGGTACGTATATTCTATACGTATATCATCCAACATGCGGGAATTAGAGAATTTACTGAATTCGTTCAAACTTTCAAATGAAGCTTTAAAATTCCATCTGAAAGTACTAAAACACTTCATCAAATTGTCACGCCGCTAACTTGTTTTGCTATTTAGGACAAACAAGTTTGTAACAACATATTTGTCCTAATTGTTTTACAACCAAATGCAAAATGATAAACTTTTGCATGATTTCATGAATAAATGGCACTATTGGAAACTGGTCGAAGAGAGAGATGCTGTAATATTAATGAAACTCATTTGTCTCTTATATAACAAGATATTAGCATTTTAGCTTGCCAAGAAGAAGGCAGAGTTCAAACCGGAGTAATTTGAGAAATTTTATAATAAATCTGAACTGACAATATTATTGAAATTTTATGAATTCCTCGATGTTGAGCTGCCTTCAAAAAAGTATGCAGCTTCCTAAGTATCTCAATCCAATACAATGGTATTTCTGCCAGAAGCGTTATAAGGGTCAATCTATTTTTAATGTCCACTGCCAGATTTAAAAAAGTACAAAAATTTTATCTCTGAACTTTCAATAATTGCTAGATCGTTTTATCCTAAGTCGACAATTTTAATTAAAAACGCGGAATTCCTTGAATCTTTTCCAATTTTAGAACTTAAATATTGCAAAAATTTTTGAACAGCTACGATCGATCGACTAGAAGGCAAATTCGGTGGTCTATAGGTCTTTTTAGTTTAGCTTCCACCTTCGACCTCACTCCGACCTTCTGACGCTACAAATCTAAAATGGACTCGCTCCGAGCCCTCGTAGATTTATGGAGAGATGCAAATTTATCGGTATTTTATTCTTACGAATAGCTGAGAACTGGAAAAATGGTAAAGATGAGAAAGAAGACACAACTATGAAGGCGAGTAAGTGCTGGTAGGGTATTTCCAGTAGCTCAAAAAATCTTGATATCTTCTAAATTATGGATGTCATCAATTTCTATCTTGAGAACGCTTGGGAGGTTGCAGTGAGATTTCCAGTATCACTTGACTGCAAGAGCGCAGGAGCGACAGGGGATGATTAAAGAGGATAAGTCGAAAACCATATACAAAAAATTTGTTTTTAAAACAATAAAAACGTACCTGTTTAAACAACTAGCAAATATTGAAGCGTTGGAATCGAAATTAACAAAACATTTCTATTCAACGAGACTTTTATTTCAAAAAAGACTGTACTCTTGTTCATTTTGAACACGTGTGTTTAATACGAATGAAGATAATAGGCAAAGCTTTTCGATTGTCAAGCATAGCGGTGCACATCATTTACACTGAAAACGCGTAGCAGAGTAGAGAAAACTTTTTCACGTTTCTCGCGTATAAATATATTATGTATTATAAAACGGGGCTTTGTGTCTCTGTATGCTAGGACCATATCCACCCTCCGCCTTAATCCAACGAATTTATGAATATCTCTCGAGTTTTCTCTTTTCCGCGTTTCCCTATAGGCTCAACTTGTACAAGGAGAATGCGCAATTGCGTCACGGGCACGAATTCGCGAGCTTCAACGACAAAGCATGTACTCAACAGAAAATTAATCCGCAGTTTTTGCGTTTTATACTCATAACGTATAGATTTCTCTGCAAAAATTACAACAGCGTCACTCGAGAAATTCGACTGAAAAGTAGGTTATTAAAATCACAAAGCAAGTATTGTACCCCTCTTTCCAACCCCATTTTCAACTTTCTTTTCCGCAAGAATTTTCGCACCCCCTTTTCTCACCACCATTTCCAACCACCTTCTCCAAATGTGTTTTTGCACTCCCCTTTTCCAGCTTCATTTTCAAACCCTCTTATACGCACTCTTTTTCCATCTTTTTTCCAACTCTTCTTTTCCCACCTCCATTTCAACCCCCTTTGTCCAAAGGGATTTTCGTACCCCCTTTTTCGAAGCCCTTTCTACACGCACTTTTTCAGAGTAAATCCTAGGATATCCTCTCTAAATCTGAATTAGTGAAAAGTCGGTCACTAATTTACTTTAGTGACAATTTTTACTAATTATTAGTTGTATTTCATTATTTCATTTAATAGTTTTCAACTTTTTCACTAAAGTTTTAGTCAAAAATGACTATCAATTAGTAGAATTTTTCACTAAAGTAAATTAGTGACCGACTTTTCACTAATTCAGATTTAGAGAGTCCAATTTTGATTCGAAAGTGGATTAAAAGGTGGCCTAGTGGAAATAGATTGACAGCTACAAAACTACTACATTGAAAATTACAACTATTCTCACATTTTCCATGTAGATGTAAATTATTTTTCCGCAGTGCAACTTTGATCCACTTTTGAATCAAAACTTGACTCCTAGGGATTTAATGTGTTCCCATCCCTTTTCCGATCCTTCTTTTCCCACGCCTTTTTCCAAACCTTACATCAATCCCATTTTCAAACGCTTTTTATCACTCCCTTTTAAATCTTTTCACTCTGTTATAATAAGAAATAAGCAACAAATTTCGACAAAATTTCCATTCAATGATAAATAAATTGAAACTGCGAAAGTTTTCTGAAATCAAATTTACCCGAACGACTGTAAGCAACCCGCACAACTATAAATATGACTAAACGAATGAAGGTTGAAAAGCATTTTCCGAAAGGTTTTCCGAACTGTGACATTCCGAAATTTTGAAGACAAGAAATCAATTGAAAACCTGCAGTCGATCTGTTCAGTGTATATGAATTTAACAAAGAATGATATTAAATCGGCAGACCTGGGATGGTTTGCACATGTCAGTCTCATTGGCAAAATGCCAACTTGGTGCTGATTTTGAACGAACTATCGAATGAACACATTCCCGGAAATCCTGCCTGGCTTGGTCAACTGCAGATGGGAAATTGTACTAACTGTTCGTCAAACAACATTGTTCACTATTATGTCATTTGGCAATTTCAAGAAAAATATTTTACTTTTGGAAAGCATTTTGTGAAATTTATAATACAAAATTACAAATATTACACAACTAGATAAAGAAACAAATCTATGAATTGAATTGAGAAGTATAACTTTTTAGTTAACAAATTTTCATTGTCAGGCACGAGAATAATGATTTAATAGGAAAATTTTGAGTGGAGTAAACTCAAGAAAATTACCTATTATGTATCAAAAGCTTGTAGGAAACATGATACAGGTGCACCAGAACCTATTCTAATATCTTTGTTGTATTCTCGACGTCAGTTCCTTCCAAACTTCCACCTTTAAGTTTAATCTTGATGAAAGCACTACCAAGTTTGAAATATTCACAAGCGTGAGGAGAATTCTTGTTCATGATATAACTGATGTTTTAATATCAAGTTTAATTAATCTCTCGACACATTTCTCCTCAACTATCAAATTAAAATTTGCCTGTTTTACTTTACTTTCTTTATAATTATTTCAAGACTTAAATAGTTACCTGATTCATACACTTAACAGGCAATGTCATAAGTATACTTATACCATGATTGAGGTATGAGGATTGCAAATGAAATAGAAGATGGCTATTTTTGAAGCATTAATTAGCTAATTAACGAGATACTTTCACTGATTAATAGAATTCATTGTTGAAATTCATCGAACGATTTTGGATCAGTGCATGGAAGAGAATAGCATGAGAATAGGCATCGAGAGGTACTTGATGCTAGTCGTGGAAAATGGAATCCGAACAAACGAATGGTTTGCATTGCATTGATTCTGTGAGTACGCTTTTCAATTCCTTGTGCAGGTGGTTGTGATTAAGTCCATTTCTCTCGCATTTGGTATTACGAACATTGATGTTCCTTTGGGACATGTAATAAATTGCTAAACCGTCTTTGCCAGAAGACAATTTCTTCGGTTATGAAGATAAGATAATATTTCATTTTACGATAATACATATTGCTCGTATTTTTCATACGGTATATTAATTACTGAGAGATAAAAAAAAAGCTATTTTATATTTGTTATAGCCTCTTCCCTGCCTGGAAGCTAGTTTTAATGTCTCCCTCAGGCAGGATAATCACTATAAAATGGATTATTACTCGAAACACACTAAGTATACTGCAGAATTTATCACCAATTATTTATTTTCCCGAGCAGTCTGCACTGAGTCGTTACGCGAGTAGAAAGCAAAGAATATCGGGCTTTGAACCTAATAGTCTGGGTCTCTAGGAAACTCACCCCCGAGACTTGGCCATTGAGAGAAGAATTTCAAACACCCTCGATTATTGTTTTACCATCCACCGTATCGTGCTCAGTGTTTAGATAAAACGCTTCGAATTTGTTTTCCTTCTTTTACCCTTTTTATTCGAATTAAAAAAAAATGTATGTCAAATTGGACAATAAATTTGTTAAACGTTCTTTTAATAAAACAGAAAGCAATAAAACGATCTCAAGGAGTTTCTTCTTTTCAAGCACTTATTTTACCTGCTTCATTTATAATTTCTTGTTAAGAAGTTTCAAAGAAAAATGTTTTTAGAATCATAAATACTTGATAAGGCGTCAGAGCAAATGTTCTTTCTCCTCAAAGCTCTCTAGTCTTTCAGATTTACTTTCTTCCTTTTCGCCTACTCTAGAAATAGCACGTAAACTTTTCATGACTGAGGGAAGTTAGGACCGATTGCACCTAACTGTGTCACTTACTTTCTCCCCAGTGGAAAGAAATGCTAACTCGAACTGCTTTCAAAAAATTGGAAATTGTAAATATTGTAAATCTGAAGTCTAACGGCCACCCTGAACATTTCATAAATTGTGAATTACTTCATTTTAATTGGAACACTTATGGGCTTTATATTAAGCTCCTTTTTTACTGTAACTTTAAATTACTATGAGATATCTCTTTTCAAAGATGATGTGAACAAAGTACAACGTGCGAGTAACGAGCGAAGGATTTTCCTTCTAGTTTAATTAGTTTCAGTAAAGTTTAAGCTCTAAGGCTTGTCTCATTAAGTGTTACGACATTATTTCGAGTATCGTGGGCTCTAGTGCAGAGCACAACCGATCACCAGTGTTAATGGTTACAGTACCACCGTTATAACGAGCAATCTGTATAGATATATAGATATATAGATAAGTACAATCATAACCCCAGCTGAAGGTGTTTTGTGAACCTATAGATTTAATCCACACTACACCTAGGAGAGTAATCTTGCCCTTAACCTCCCCTTTCTGAATCTCAGCAGTGCTCTGTTATCGATCGTGGAAAATGTCGTTACCATGATATCTGTTCACATTGAGACGATGCTGAAACCCATTCTCCCTTTTGTCCGTATCAGAGCTATAGTTTCAGCTCGAAGCACTCAATGAACCAAACCAGACTAACTTAAGTAATTCACGATAGTCTCTGTAATGTGTCTAGCAATGCTTTCAGCCTGATTATGCACAGGATATCTGATATTGAGAATCAGTTAGGACTACAGTACCTGCGATATAGAATTAAATTGATGGTTCATACATAACGTTATGGTTTCTTGTCTCTCCTCTGATTAGCCATAAACCAATGCTAATTACGCGGCTCAAAATACTTATGAAATGAAATATTGTGCCCTACTTTCGTAATTATTGGCATGTTAAATGAAAACTGCTAGACTCGTTAAAATTTACGTTTACGAAAAAAAAAAGAAATAAAAAAATGTTTAAAAAAGTAATGAATGACTGAAACTTCCGGTGTATGCGTGTGATGCAATGATTATATTCGCTTGTCGTTTCGTCAGAGAACGGATGCGGTCATGGCACTGTTTGGCTTCTACTATCAGAGCAAAGTACAGAATTTTCACAATGAAATTTCGCATAATGTCGCCACCTGAGCGGATCGCCGCGTTCACATATGTCCGACGTTGAGGCGCAACGCGTTGATCATTACCCCAGAAATGTGCCCTTGTATTGAATCACTTCGTATTCTGTAATCTGCTGAATACTATTCCATTCAATAGCGAATACTATCATACTTTTTATATCCTCCAGGACGAGTGGAAGGTTCAAGTCAAGACCAGACAGTTCCGGTATATTACTATTCGCGTAACGCGCCGGATATCCGGCGTCACGCAGGAAAAGTTATACGGAACGCACACTTTTTCTTGATCGACAAAGACAAAGTGCAACGTTTATATTCTCTTCAGTTTTCGAAAAGGAATCTGAAATTTTTTCTTACCGGTAAGCCGCCATTAAGTATATGTTACATGCAACTCACCTGAAACACAAAAAAAAATGTCATCCATTAACATCAGGTAAATGCAGTTCGCAAGGTGGCTGTAGCAACGAACAAATTTTATCGTTAATAATATATAAGCGTTTCATGGCAAACATTTCAAAAAAGTTTCAATCTCCTACACTAAGTAGGAAGTTGAAACTCCCACTTCATCCCCTAAGTAATTTCGGAATTAATTTTTAAATTCATTTCCCCCACAACTTCATACAACCTAATCCTAAAAGCATATGAGTTTCCACCACTGATCAGGTTGAAATATAATCCCACAATTTATGGATGACAATAACAACAATGCTGATCAGAGGAACGTCACGAAATTCACGTTCTGGATTCTGTTGTATACGTCTGTCACACGAACTACCAATCAAGGCTGCTCTAGTTCATAACGACCCTTTACGATTCAGGAGAAATGCAAGGGAGAGACAGGGAGAGGGACGGGGAGTTGGTTCTGATTTCCGGCATTGGAATCTACGATTAAATCACCCTCAGGCGTCGATAAAGCGAGTCTCACTCACGTAGCACGTTAACAAGCTCGCGTACAATGGCTATTATTGTTCTCTGGTACGTATCCTAGCGCATACGTGGATATTCCTGCCTACCATACTCTACTTACGGTTTCCAAAGTGCACATTGTCCTGCTCAACACAATTTGGATGTTTGACATATGGCCTTCGCGACACAATACCGTCAAGAACCGGATGAAGAAGCTACGCTCTTATCGTTTCATCATCGCCGACGACGAGTCGCGTCGAGTATTCATCATCCAGAATAGAATTCGCATCACGAATTCTCTCAAGAGATTGGTGAGATGTTTCCAATTGGAAACGATACTCCTACACTTTAATCTCTTTGATTCCCGCCATAAGTAGACGAGAGTGCTACACACTCGGAACGTTTCTTCCAACAATTTTTTCAGTAATAAATATGGATCAATACCCAAGAAAATTATCTTATTTATGGTAACGATTTCCAAACTTATGTGATTCTTATCTTGGAAAACATGCTCTTATAGAGCAGGTATAGTATAGTATTGTATAGAGTTCTTTCTTAGTACATTCCAATATCGCCTTATTTGTCATCAATTTTCTTCAATCATCTTTTTACTTCTCCGTTTCCTATTCACCGTAAACGCGTCACCGATTTCTTCGAGCCTAGAGATGCAAATTCGCTGTTGAAATAAATTATTGGAAACGAGGTACTGCTGCCGTGCGCGTTGAAATATTGGCAAGCGCATGAAAAATTCAAGGGATATCCTCTTGATACGTGAAAAATTTTCAATGCAAAGGAGCTTCAAGTGGAAATCTGGTGAAAATATTATTTTACTGCCAAATAACATACCACGTTGGTCTATATGTATACGTTTTGTTGCATGTAATATATTTACCATATATGGTAATAAATAACTGGAAATACTTATAGATTACCATAAGAAATAATTTCCAGTTGGTTTCAATTAATTTTAGTAGAATTAATTATCTGCTTTTTACGAAGAAGACAGCTTCTGAAAAAATTCTATAATAATAGAGGAATGAAATATGTCAGAGTTATCCATCTGGTTCGGTCACCTTCTGTCATGGAATTTCGACACGTGGCTTGGTTACAAAGTCTGGGGCGGTAGGTGTTGCGGTCGAGGCAACAAATTGCCAATTAACGTTACCCAAACACAATCGCGACGATGCCCACCTTTTGTGTTACGGCAACCTAAAAAAAAACGCCGCTTAGAACCTCAAGTGTAAGTTTTCCGCCTCTGCATCCCTAGAAAACCGCCTGGATGAAAATTCTTTGGTCATGTTGAGCAACCCGGGATAAGAGTGACGCTGCAAAACTTACATGAAAAGCTCCTTGTGCGATATATTTGGATCGGACCTCTTCACGATCTTCCGTGGTGCTCATTGGTTTTTATGGAACTAACCTTATGTCGACTATAATAATTATTATACGAGTCAGTTTGTGTGCTACTTGAGAGCCTCGTTTCAGGTTGCAAGGTTGCAACTTCGGAGGCAACGAGCCTTCAATAATTAGGGTCAAAGCGATAATTACACCGCTATGCATGACGCAATGGAAGCCACCAGTAGGTTATAAGCACGACGTTGAAATTCAATAGTTCCAATATTTAAGCCAAATATATAAAAAAAATACTTTAATTGTGAAAACAAGTTAAAACAAGCCTGGGACTTTGTATATTTAGATTTTCTAAAAGGTATCACCTTAATTACTTTGTCTACCAAAAGTATAGAATATATATCTGCTCGAGTTCCGGGATTCGCTACTCGGTGGTCGATTCAGCAAGAATTTCGATTATCGAGGAAAAAAGGTAAAGGAATAGTCACGAAGTCATGGGAAAGACGATGAGGAACAACGAATACGAAATTTTATGCCCTGGTCCCTCTTTTTGGTTCGATCTAATCTTATTTACTCTCCTTCTCTTCTTATCTTCTAACCGCAATTTCAGTGAATGGTAAAAAACGTATTCCCTGAATTTTTCTAACACAAGCAATGAATCATGGCGAATTGAGTATTATTGGTTTTTAAATGCAAACTATTTAATAGAAGAGCCAAAAAGTCTTTGAACTTTCATGAATCAAAAATTCTAAGAATTAATCATTTTCGTTAATTAATTTGACTTGTGGAAATAAAAGGAGCCAACTATTGTGCGCTAATAATTCCTCTATAAAATTCATTTAAAACCAGACACATCATATTTCTCTTTTTTTCTCTCCTAATTGATCTTTTTGATAGGTTGCACCCTGCTCAACACGTATCCGAGCAATTTACGCTTGTAAATCGATCATATCAGAATTTTCAGAAAATTGAGGTCAAACCTGTCATAAAAAGGCAATATCGAGCATTTTTAAAAATTCTGAATTCAGAAAATATGGATAAAGGCATCGTTCAATTCAATTGAAAATAATTAGCATTTTCACCGACTACTTGATTAACACTATTAACTACTCCTAATTATCCTAATTGCATTCAGGAAATTATCAATTTAGATACTGCTTTCATGTACTGTTATTCGATAAATGTAGTGGCATTTCGCATTCGTTCGCAGTTAGCCCACTTCTCAAGTTATCATCATTTCAGTGTGTGAAGAAGATAATACCCCTCGTATATGCAATACTGATTTGCATTGAATCAGAATTAAAAATAACGCAACGATAAGTTTCTATTGCAGTTGAGGAAATTCGAGTAGACCGTTTCCATACAACCATAGAACAGGACGAAAACATGTTCGCTCGGCCATCACTAACGAAGTTTCTCGTATATGAGAGAGAACGGAGTGCTTGGTGCATTATTGTCCCTTCGAGTATCCTACCACCGTGTCCAGACCATCGAAAATCATTACTGCGGAATTATCGCGTATACCCTGGGTCAGCAGCGTGTTTCCATTGGGTGATAGTGCTAGAGCCATATTGGGAATCGTTTATAAGCGTTAGTTGTGCAACTGAACACGTACCTATGATTACGAGTTCAAACAAAGCCTCAAGTCCTTTCTGTGCTGTTTTATACCTATCTAATCGATTAAAATAAAAATGTTTTAAAAGTATTCGTGGGATCAATTCGTGGGACTTGATGCAAAAAACTTACTGGACATCCAGTAATTTATTCATGGCGTTAACATCGACCTAAACAATGCGTTAAAGCGTGAGAAGAAGAGAGCGATGATAGACGGTTGCCGCTGTTGATATCGAAACTATTTGTGCTGCAGGTGTAAGGTTAATAACGCCATTAGGAATCAACGGGTCAGGTTGGGATAAGGCGATCAAGCAAAGCGGCATCTTCACTATTCAGAACGTGACTCGAGGAGGCCCAACTACCAATAATACCTTCGCCTTCTATTCTCACTCAGGGTCACGCTTGAGTCTCGCGACTTTGAATGCTTTTTCTCTTTCCACTTTTCTTTCTTCTCTTTCTCGCGCTTTATTCACATCTCTTCGCATGTTGCACTTCCAGCGAGTTCTAGGACTCTGGTTTCTCCTCGAGACTCCAGCATCCAGTCTCCAGAGCGTTTCATTTGGTAGCGAGGTGGCAGATGTTTTTAACGAGACTACCTCCTCCATTTACCTACCCCCTTCTACTCCTCTGCCTTTCCCTCCCTCAACTCTTTCGCTCTATTCTATATCAGTCTATCTCCTTCATGCCGGGTGTTTAACCACAGCAGTGAAGCTTTAATGCCACCTGCCGAGATATTGGAAACTCTAGATTCGTGATCGAGAAATGGAAGAGATAAACTGCTTTCATAGATAGGATGTGGATAAAATCGAATGATAGAATACAACAGAAATAATAGAAGTGTCAATCTATCGTTAATCGGGCGAAAGCACAAAAAAAAATAACCCTCCATTTCGCTACAACAGCTCTGGTTGAAGGAAAATCATTTTTTACTCGCCAGAAACTATATTGAATCTATCGCTTCATAATAAACATCTGATATCGAAAATACACTTTACGTGATAATGGTTTCTAGAATATTGAGCACATATATATTAAGAGTTTATATTTACAACCATTTGCAACTTTCATTATACCTTGCCTGAAAACGAAACAATATTTTAATGCTCGCAGATGAAACAAGGGAGATTAATGTTCCTGAAGTAGAAAAAAGTTATAATTCATTTGATTTAAATTGCGTCAAGAAGTTTTTGTAAAGAGCGTCTCCTGCAACAGAGCAACCTACTTAATCCTCTTAATCTTCTTTTAAACGTTAAACACGCTCTTTCAAGACACCGACTACCTCTCTAAACCTCCTTTCTGCAATTTCGCCGCCACGAAATGTCTCATTTGTCACAGAAACCTGAAATTCTTTATGTATGCGTGCACATCTCGAAGACAGCAGGAAATCGCTTAAATGGTAAGCAGCGGTAAATTTATCGGCATTAAGGATTACGTGTAGGTGGGCGTGGGTGAAACTGGAAGAGGAAGATGAAGGAAGCTGACTATCTCGAATGAACAGACTAAACTGCTAAAGATAAATTAGAGCCAATTCAAAAAGAACGAGTGGATCCTTCGAACGCGTTTCAAACGCTCACCACCTGTCGGCAGCACGCGCCACCACCTGGAGATTCCCGGTTCGCAACGAACACTAACAAAAAATATCGTGACGACACGATTTTCGCGACCTACCATCGTAACATCCGGTCCTCCGTTACGCCCTCTCATTTCAATTATTACAAAAGAAGCGATGCCAATATTCCCTCGGAAATTATACAATTTTCGGTGACTTTCAGGAAAAAGTGGGATGTACCGACCTCAAGCAAGATAAGTGCACCAGTTGTTGGCATATCGCATTCCTCTTCTTCTTCCCATCTGTTTCTACATCGCTATGCACATGTGCAAATTTCGAGCATCAAAGAATATCAATTTATATTTTAAAAAATTCATGGCATGCACCAGACTCTGGACATCAAGTAATTTTTGTGTTTCACGAAGCGGTATCGTAAAACGACAAAATAAACATATTTCGAGAATGTTTCTTGTCGCTCAAGAAACAGATTTACAATAGAGTTGGGCGATTTATACCCAACACCCTTGGCACACAGAGAGACTCTCAAGAAATCGTGTTAAGGGCTAAAGCTTAGCTTCTGTTGACACTGTTTACCGGGCATAAAGCTGACAAAGTGATACGAGGACCGTCGCCATTGTACCGATCCATTACGATCTACCGATGTCACGTAAGCAGGTCAGGTTGGCGCCACCATGATATTATCCAATAGAGCAGGCAAATTGTTCTCTATAGAATAATCGCTTCACGACTCTTCGTGTCCGCTTGGTTATCTCTCATGTCTCGAATGACCCATAATCTCTTCTTCGAACAAAATGACTTACTCTCTGCGTACGTACAACGCTTTTGATTAAAATATAATTACATCAATTGTCTTGTACTAGGCATATTAAATTTTTTTATCACTGACGTATATTGCCTGCGTCACTGTAAATATAAAGCCACTTTGTTGAGGAAAGCCAGGCGCATTTATTGGTTATTTCCGGCACGTCGTCATGTGCTCGAGAAAGAGAGAGACACTAGTGAAAACCAGAAAACCCTCTTATACTTTATTCCGAAAGCGGGATATAAAATTTATTTTAAAAAATCACGCACGAAACAATCTTCTGTAATAATAATAATACATTTTAGCTGTTATATAATAATAAATTCAAGGACATTATCCAAATTACTATTTAATGACGAACTCTTCCCTTGTAAATAACTGAACTTTTAATATTTCCTGAATAGTATAGATAAAACTTGTAACTGTGGATCTCTGATAAAACATGTTCTAAAGAGCATATGATGTGGGTTCTATCAACCCTCATAGCTTCTCGAGGTCTTATTTATCTTAACTTATTTTATCTGAATTTACATTAACGGCAATGATAATAAATAAATAAGTTTAAAATCGCCAATTTTACTGAATTTATTGCCAAGGATTTTTAGCTGTAACAATATTTTAAACATTTAATTTTACTATGAAAGCTTTTGAATTACAGTCATGTATAAACAATGATTAATGACTAAATGCAAAAATTTTTAACTTCATTTCGAAACAACTGAATCGATATTTAATCTCCCGCATTCGAAATTTATTATAGTCACGGAAGTCTGAAATCCAGTAATATCTATGTCGTTAATTAATGTATCGTAGCCCATATTTTCAAAGCGACCGCGCTTACGAACGCGCTAATGCACGACACTTTGAATAAACGTTCCGTTTCAATGGTTGTGCCATGTACGGATAATTACTGAATGGATATAATACATATCGAATCGGTGCTATCAACGGAATCGATCGGATGCGGATTTCCGCATATAGTTTCATATATATGCATATATTCTACGCATTATTCGTAATATCCTTTTAACTTTTGAATGCGCTTCAAGAAAAATTCATTTCAATTCTGATGACTCACTGCGCTACCGATTTCATTAGAATTAAGATGTTCCTTCTTGAAGAAAAAAATATCATTCAGGAAATCTCGGGCGTCCCGAAGAAATCGATTTTATCGGTGACATAAACGATTTCACAAAGCCATGAGAACGTAATTTCGAAACTGTCCTCATGCTGAGAACCTAGATCATTGCGATCTTGTCAAGATCTCCCAGGGCCCTTCTATTTACGTTCCGACTTATCAACGTCGTGAACGAAACAGAAAATAGAAGCTCTGGAAAGTAATTTACGTAATTTCTAACTAAAGATGTTGTTAATAGTGCTGAACTCTTTTAAGGAAAAATTTCAGTGTGAAATCTATGGAATTTCTAGAATTCCTATAACATTTTTATTATTTTAATGAATTTGAAAAAATGATGAATCTGTGTATACGACGAATAAAATATGTTCTTAATAAAAAGGCTACCTACGGATACCGAAATTTCCATACGAATAGCTAGATTTTTTCGGTACAATATAAATTCGAGGGATCAACCCCTCGCCTGGACTTTATACCTCTATGATCTGTAAAAGTAAAGGGATTGAGACCACGGTGCTCACACGATTTTCTGAGAGAAACGATTGAATGTATATGTCAAGAGAAGACGATGCCGCCACTACTGACGCGAATATAATGGCCCGCGGTGGCAATTTGGAGTTTGCCGAACGGGTACGGAACAGAAGCTTTGCGGCGGACCACCAAGTCGACGATTATCTTCGTAGGAACCTCTCATCCTTCTCTTCAGGCTTGTTTCCATCACGTTCACCACCACCAGCATCATCAGCATCGGGAAAAGGTACCAACCGCGGAGAATACGGAATGGACAGGTCTTATGGTGTGTGGCGTGTGGTATAGTATGGGGTATCCGACGAAGATTATTTTCGTTTGAGCATCCGAGGAAGATTTGGACTCTGCGGTGGTCATGTCTGCCTTTTGGTAGCATAGGTGTGGTCGTCGACAACCCCCCTTTCAGCTCTCGCCCTCCTCCTCAGGCTCATTTATAAGGCTCACCTGAGAAACACAAAGAGCTCTTCTTCACCCCCGCGCTTTAATGCTACCTCTCGGCCAGCCTCGACGGACTTATTTATTTTTTGTTCCTTACTTCGAACCTCTTTATTTTTCTTAAGTTTAACCTTGCTTCAACTTTGCGCGCTTTTTCATTCATTTGTTTTTGTTTATCAAAACATTTTATCCAACCCCTTGTTTACAATTAAACGGGCAGGTGCAATAAGGGTGTTCATGCATTTTCTGAACTCACTGTTCATATGTTCTTCATGAATGTAACTGCCGTTTGCAGGGCCGAATTTAGAGTTGTGGGGGCCCTAGGGCCGGTTAAAATGTGGGGGCCCTTTAGCCCCTACATTTCCCAGTGGGCAAAAATACATTGACGTCCTGAGGACGTCCTAAAGACATCTTTAGGACGTTCATGTCAGTCCAATTGATGTCCAAAAAA
>JAUESH010000024.1:19968943-20019592 GCA_032275165.1 Synergus magnus
GGCTGTATAGCAACCAAATTCTTTTGTTGAGCCAACCAAATTTTGGTTAATCCAACCAAACAGTTTTCTCAGTGTATACACAACATTTTTAAAAGTCTCTATACCATCTGACCAATAATTTCAATTCATTATATTTACTTTCTAATAAACGTCTGCAATTTTATTGACAGATTTTACTATCCATTTTATAACCATACATTGTAAAACTGATCATAAATAAAAGTTAGAGCATAAAAGAAACTTAAATTCACCTATCTCCACCCCACAGTTATATTGATGGAATTCTATAGGGGACATTTTTCGAAAGGACGTAAAATCTTGACCAGATCGTTCATTTTCTTCTGTTCGAGGCTATGCCACATATTTACTGGCAGACGGTTTCACGCGTTTGTCCACGCTTCCGCCTAGCACAAAGAGATAGCAATAATACGGGAGGTCAGTTTACCTATGTGTCCTTTATGGCTGCTACCGACGAAGCATAGCTTTATTGGCACCCACATTGAACTAGATTTTACAGTTAAACCGGGTAAAAGACCACCCTCCAACTCTGGTTCATTTTGCCGATTTATAGATCACACACCTCACCTCAAGTAGGATCAAACTTTAAAATTGGTTCACAGAAAGAATAAAAACCTAAATTACATCTACTAATCATTATTAAAATGGTTGTCGCTTAAAATTGATTTACCTTAAATTTAGAAAAATTAGTCTGAATTTAAATAAAATCTGTCTATATTTAAAACTTCGTCACTATATGTGAATTCCAGAACTGAGTCTTAAGGGTGTTGGACCCAAGTGCTAACCTGAAAATTCGATTTCTTTAGTTTACTTCATAAATATTATAATTAGATATTTTTTCTCTCTGTAGTGGAACTCGTTTTTCAAATACAATGATGTTTACAGAACAAAAAAAATAACTACTTTAAGTATATTTTGCATAAAATGAAATTATTGAATTCCGAGATTATATTTCGAATTCTTCGTTTTACGTAAAAATTATGCAAATTAAATTAGAAGTGTGACAATACACATCCATTTTGAAAAAGAATATCGCTGTAAAACGAAAAAATATCTATTTATAGTATTCGTTGAGTAAAATAAAGAGATGGAATTTTGAGGATCGAACTTGAGCCCCAACAACCTTAAATTCTGCGATTCCGTGATTTTAGTCATATATATTCCACCGATTAACTCGTAAAATAGTCATTTAAAAAATTTACCAATATCAGACCGACGTTCTTTAACAATTTCTTTACGTCTGTCTGGTATGGAAATTCTTTTTTAATTACTAGAGGATGATACCCGCTGCGCGCATCAACCCCTGTTTTTAGTTTTATTTATCAATAATATTTCTTTTACAATACAAGTCATCATAAATGGAGGGTTTTAGTTGGAAAGGGGAAGAGGAGTTTTGGTTTGAAGAGGGAGGAAGACTCCTCCTCTGACATCATTTTTTAATGATATAAATAGATTATTCTATACCAATAAATAAATGGAATACATATGATTAAAATCACTTTTTCCACATGCCTTTAAGGTAAATCAATTTTAAGGCGTCGCCATTTTTAGAACGATTATATAATAATTTAAGTATTTCTCTTTATTCTGTTATTTTAAGATTTTATATAATTAAAAAATATAAAATAAAATATCAAATTAAGAACAAAATACATCGATTTTGGGGGCGAAGCTGTAAAGATAATTTTTCTGCAATTTAAGACTGCATCGATTCGAAGTAAGCTAAACACCTGTAGATCCCAAGAAAAGGGTAGCTTGCTAGTACTACATACATATATACAAAATCCGATTACGCGTGTTCTACGCTTCCCCAGCAGTTGGCACCACCCCACAGCTCAATGTATTCGTTTTGAAACCCCTAGCCAGATGGCAGCATTCATCACGATGTATTTTCCAATCGAGTTTAATTTTTATCTTTTACTGGTAAATAAACAACATCATTTTTCAATCGAGTTTCTCCTTCTAATATGAACATTTTCACAAAAAATGTCACTTGTTGCAAAAAAGTTTGAGGAAAATTTTTTCACTCTGCTTTCAAAAGTTTTTTTATATTAGGTTGTTTAGTTTTTTGAAAATTCTCTCTTTCGTTATAGTAAAAGTTAATTGTTATATTAAGTTGCTTGAAACTAGAATCGATTTTTAGATTGTATAACTTACAGAATAAAAGGTATCTGAGTTGTTAATTATTTTGTAAAACTTTTTTTCACTTGTATATGAATTCTTAGATGCAGTTGAAGTTTCGGTATCAAATGAGAGTTCATCGAACGCAAAGATTGCAGCATAAGTGACAAGAAGCTTACATGGTAGAAGAGAAAGTAATTAAGAATGGACCTTCGAAGGTATAACTCGATGGGGTGCATGTCGAGACGCAGTCGTCAGAATGATCGCGAGACCAAGATAACAAGCCGATCAGGCGACGCGACGCCTTGGTTCTAAGTTGTCTGTGGCATTTTCAAGAGAAAAAAAAAATAATAAAAATCGATTCATCCCTTGAACCAGGTTCCGCCTCGTTAATCTCTCAAACCCCACACTTATATCTCTATTTCACACGACACGTAAGTTTCTTCGACTACTAATTTATAGCGTGATTTGACAAAAAATACCTCCATATGTCGTATATATATTTAGAATGCTTTTTTAATCTGCCACATTAGGCATTTCCTAGAATTCTTTGATATACCGCAAAATTATTGAAAATCTTTTATAACTCACTGAAATCTCATATGAAATCCCTTGATATTTTAGGAAGTCCCCTCTAAAATCTTTTGAAATATCTCGACATATTTTATAATTCCTTAAAATCTCTTTAAATTTCTTAAAACTCTTTGAAATTCTTAAAAATCCTTTACAATCTTTCGAAACTTCTCGAAATTCCGTAAAATCCCTAAAATTTCTTTTTTATCATCTTTAAAAATCGTTCGAAACTTTAGAATCCGTTGAAATACCCCGAAACTTTTTGTTATCCTTGAAAACAGATTTTTGTTCTCACTAATAAGCATCAGTAGTGATTTTTGATGACACAATCTTCACAAGACTGTCCACTGCCCACAGATCATTAAAACTAGATTTAAGTTTCCAATTATGTGTGTAGGTATCTCATTTCCCAGGACCTATCTCGGAGTAGTCACTCGACGAGTCATTCTCTGGTTCTCGGTTCTGATTAGACATTCGATGGGCCATCCCAAAGCGACGAGGTATGCGTTTCGCTCGTCCTTCTCCTTATCTCAAGTGTTTCGAAATTGGGCATGTTTTGTTTCTATTGTCCCTAATTAGAAGCCGTTTAAACCTTCGCCTAACGAATCGACCAGTCAGAAGGAAAAAGAGATAAAGATAACTGTAGACAAGACACGGTCACCTCTTGGCATTCTACTCGTTTAGTTTTAGAGGTAGCTGCATTCTGCGCTTTTCAATATTTGCCTTGCACATTTGCAGACGAAATTCGATTCCTAGTCCCTTTTACTGACCGTACTTACATCAACCTTATCGAAAGAGATATTTGACTTTCTGCAAGTGTCAACTGAGATTTATTAAATCCTAGCACGAGCTGGCGATAAGATAAGAGAACGATTACGAGACTGGAAGAGTTTTTTTCTTCGAATGAGTAACTTTGTACAAGAAAACACGCAGGGATACCTCTCGTGGTATGCTTAGGATCGTTCAACTAGTACAGATCTACATCGATAACAGCACGTATTTAAGAATGCTTTTAAGAGATTCATTCGAGTCCCCTGCTACTATAATAGATAGTCTGCATCGTTTCTTCCTAAAGCATAACATCGACCCTCAGGTTTTTTTTGCCAAAACGACCATGGGCCGAGAGGCATTAAAAACGAGGACACCTCTCTCTTTCTCAGATTCTTAAAATCCGAGAAACGATAACACTTCTTTCTGATTAAAACTTGAAACTGATATGGGCATCAGTTACATTTTAAATAACAAATGAGAATAAATGCTTTGAAAGCTCCGCGAGTATCTCATTAATAGTATCGTAGTGCATTAATAGTGCATCAAGAGCGGAAAGAAAACGATTTTCGACGAGTGCAAAAGACTCATTCGCACGAGTCAAGATCGCTTTTCGTCCGAGATTCACACGATACTTTTTATACCAACCTCTCTTAAAAGTTGGCCTTTTTAAAACCTGTAGAACTGGTTGAAAGTTATTGATTTCAGGCTGTTGGTAGACAACGCTTGGTCTTAAAATAAGACTTTGTTTTTACTGAATCTGACATTTTAGTGGTCAATTCTTTGGCAATGTTATGACACCAGATATTAAACCAGATATGTATAACGCAAGTCAATTCAAGATCTCTATAATCAAATAAGTCTATATTCAAAAACTTTGGCTTCGGGGTTAAGGGGTCCTGAGAATCTAGAAGAGGGTGTCAAGTATGGAAATTTAAGGGACTGACATAGGTGTGTGGTGGCGACCCCTTGACGCCCGTGAGCTTGTATTCCTTTGAAGCGGCGGAGTGCGTTTACATTACTCGACCCGACGAATATAATATTATGAATCACATGTACCTTGTCCCGAAAGGCTATGCATATAAGCTAAGAGGTCAAAGGTCGGCCCGCCTCGAAGAGACGCGTATCATCGTTCTTCTTTCTTTAGTGCAAAGTCTGCCGCGCCCTCGCGCAAAAAAATTAAAATCTGCGAAAGAACGATGATGAAAGATATAAAAGCTGATAAGCGAACGAATTTGCGATTTTAAATTGAGTATTATAGTGTTGGCCAATCTTACTGAGTAATTATTCGCTTTTGAAGGTGTTAAGGAATAATTCAATCAGATTACTTTGGAATAGTTTCAAACCAAATGAAAAAATGTCCTTTCCACAACTTTTACCACTGGACCACTAATTGTGTAGCTTGCGATAAACCTAGACGTCGTTTAGAGACTAATGTCTGTCCTAGAGGGTCTAAATACCTAAAAGACATAGGTTCTCTTCATTCCTTTTCAGGTTGATTTGTTCCACTCGGTTGGAACACAGATGAATATATAGGTTGGTACAAATTAGCTGTTTCAAATTTAGAAAGAATTACTACATTTTTAGAGAGAACAAATTAGGAATACTCATCATCTCACATTTTAGGCACCTTGACCATAATGATTTGTTTCGAACGACACTTAATATTCTATATAGATTAGACTCAAGTTTCCAATAACAGGCTTTACAGTCCTCCCCCTTTTTAAAAAAATTCCCCCTTTTGTCGTCTTAAATGCCCCGTTTTTACATTTAGTATATTGGCAGTCTAAAATATTTTACAGGGATTTAAGAATTTTTCCTAGGAAAATTTTTTTTTTTTTTTTTTAGAGATTTCAAAGGTATTTCAAAAGATTTTTAAGAGTTTTCAAAAAATTTCAGGGGGTTAAAAGGATTACACAACATTTCAAAATGTATGGAATTTTATAGGATTCTCAAAAGATTTCAAGGAGTTTCAAAGGATCTTATATATTTATGAATTGAAAAGATTACGAGAAATCCTTAGAAACCTCTTGAAATCTTTTGAAATCACATTAAATCTTTTCAATTCTATTGAAATAATTTTAATTCTCTTAAGTGTCTTGAAATCACTTACAATAGTTTGAATTCATTAAAACTAATAAAATCCTCAAAAATACAAAAATTCTTCAACATGTTTTGTATCTGATGCAGGCTTTAATTTCAATATTTTTCTTGATTTCATAGAATTATAATTCAAAGATTTCAAGAGATTTCAAAAGAATATTCTTATAAAGTTGATTAGCTGAATTCCTAACTGCCTAAAGTAAAATATTTTTATAGTTCCTATATTTTAATTTACTATACTCTATTCCCTTATTTTGAAGGAAATTTGTTCAATGAAACCTACATTAATGAATAATCAAAATCAGGGGAAAAACACTCTAAATAATGAATATAATGAGTATGATTAATGAATATAGAAGAACCAAGGAAGAGCTATACTCTAAAATCCTCTACTACTCATCACCTGGTTGACTTCGGAGCCGGAAGGATCAAGAGCGGGCAGAAAATGAAATAGGGAAGAAGACTCTGGACGAAGGCAAGTGGTGATTAGCAATTATGTAAGGTGGAGATCGGTTGGTGTTTGCACAGAGTCGGCCGAGGATTATAGTGCCGCTGAGTGAGTTAAGCGAGAGCGCTGGTTAGGTCCACTTGTAGATAGCCGCTAGGTCTTATTGTTAGTTTGGCCAGCAAGGACCTCATGATCTTGGTACGATCGTGGTGGTCCGACTGACTCTTCGTGTCCTCGATGGTTCAACGGTGTTGTAATTTCCTGCAGGATAAGACCCTCTGCCTCCACCTCCTCCCTCTTCCTTCACCTCCTACTTCATCTTCAGAGATATCAATTATGTCTCGGGGTCGACTCTGTGTTAAGGTCCGTTGCTGTCTCACCTTCTCGACGAGGGACTTGCCTCGTTATCCCTCGCTGTGGGCGTCGAGGTCTGAGTCTGACTACGAGGTCCATACCAGAAGCTACACATTGCAAATTACGAAAATCCTGAACCTGTCCTGCTTTTTCATCTATTTTGTCACTTCGTTTTCTAGCCTTAACTTTTTTTATTTTACGTTATAAAACAGAAACCGAGAACTTGATCATTCTTTAAATCTGGTGTACACTTGCTCATGAAATCTTTTTAAATCTCTTCCTGAAAAAAACTTTTGAAATCTTTTAAAAGTTCATAATATCCCTGAAGTTCCATTAAAAAAATCTGCCGATAGCTTGAAGTTCCTCAAAATCTCTTGCAATTTCTTAAATTTCAAGAAAACCTTTAAAACTCTTGAAAAAAAACTTTTAAAATTCCACGAAATTCATTTTAAAAATCTTTTGATATCTTCAAATTCTACAAAATCCCTTAAGAATCATAAAAAAATCTTTTGGAGTCACTTAAAAAATTACACGAAATCCTTTTAATTCATAATAAAAAAAAAATAAAAAAAAAACGTTTGAAATCTCTTAAAATCTTTTCAATTCACTTGAAATCTTGTGAAATCTTTGGCATTTTTTTAAATCTCTTGAAATCTTTTGAAAACCCTTGATATTCGTGATTATATGAGTGGCTAAAAGTCAAAAGTGGGATAAAAATTTTTTAGAGTAAAAATGGGATAAAATGAATTCTCAGAGCAAAAAGGGAATGCCAATACGATCGCTGATTGGTTCTCCCTGTTACGTTTTTATTTTGTGAGAATTCAATTTGTCCCATTTTTACTCCTTACAAACGAAATATTTTTATCCCCTTTTTACATTCAGCCGTTCATATATATATATTATGTATAAAATGACATAAAATTGTTTTGATTTATGGATGGAAACTAACGCGTGCCCCGGGGAAGACATTAACGCATGTCCAAGTAGGTGGGCCTAGACCGCTTAGGGCGTTGGTCCATGGATATTTATCCGTTCCGGTACCTTTTGGTGCTTCTTGTAATCATGTATGGACCGCCCAGCAGGTATTAAATTAACAGCAAATTAGTGCCGCGTCACTCTTTTGTTGAAATAGCGTAAGAAACTCAAAGTTGTATTTTTTCTTTTATGGGATTCTAATTGTGAATCTTTGATTTTCAATTTTAAAGAAAGAAGATGTAGAATTGTTCCTCTTTTCATACAATTTCATATAAAAGCGAATATGTTTCATTAGATCACAGGATTCAGTTGAAAAACATTTTAAATCTCGTTCCGATCAGATTATCTACCATGCCTACAATAATAGACATCCCATCTCGCAAAAGAAACCTTTTATCGGCCTAATTCTCTGAAAATCTTATTTTTCTGCCTCTTAAAAATGCGCGATACACATCTATGAAGCAACTGAAATTTCGATTTTCTATAGCAAATCTCGGTGTATATTGGCTTGAATTGGAATTTTCAGTTTCTCAGTCACCCTAGTCGCCCTTCTGTCAGAACTTATAGTGAATAGGACAGGATCTAATCAAGCGTACGTAATCTAAATTTACCTATTGAAAAAATCATCGTCAACAAGCCGTGAGAAAGTGTATACAAGTCGGTCGAAATCGCATTTACTTTTTGGGTGAGTTCGAAACGACTCTGGAGGACTATTCACGACACCGCTTTCATTGTCAATGGGCATCTCAAA
The DNA here is from genome assembly GCA_032275165.1 of Synergus magnus. NCBI lineage: Eukaryota > Metazoa > Arthropoda > Insecta > Hymenoptera > Cynipidae > Synergus > Synergus magnus. Next base: position 19,977,055 of record JAUESH010000024.1, read on the forward strand.
AAGCGATTCGCTTCAATAATTTCGTGAATTGCTCTTCACTATTTCAATCGTTTCTCTCAATAAAAATAGAAATATATATATAGAAATTTTTTAAATATTCTAAAAATAAAAAAATATTCATGGAAAAACAATATTCATTTTTCAATTCAAATGTTTTTTGAAAATTAATAAGTATTCTTCATTTCATTAGGTAAAAAATATTTTATACCCTGCATTCAATCGCTCGCAGTTATCTTTTTACAAGTTCCCAAATAAAAAAAATTCAAGAAGCATTATCTATACGCTACGTTTCTTATGTTTACATGCAAGTGGACCACAAACTATAAAATTACAAGAACAACATATTTGCTATGGACCTTGACGATAATTGTCTGCGATCGACTTGTAGCGCGATGTTCTTTTGAGGAGGTAATCAAATTGCCGTAAGCGAGACCACCTTGTTTGTGCTCGTAAATCAAGATCGTTCCTCAACCACGGTCCTCCTACTAGCAAAGTGCTACCAGACTCCAGACCCCAAAGAGTCCAAAGCGGCAAGAATTGTACCTAAAAGCTGATGTCTGCGGTAGGTGGTATCCCACCTTGCCTTTCAAGGAATTATTGAGACGAATTCATCACTCTAAAAACGGCAGTTTTTGTCAATGGTAATCAAACAAACGACTGCTTTTTGCAGTAGTTCAAGCTGCAAGAGATTGCATCAACTATGGCCAATTATCAATATTTTTTTCACATTAAAGATATTTTTTGAGATTTTGAGCTAACCAGACTATGGAGAGAAAAAACAAATTTAGTTTAACAATCGCCTACTCGCTAAACATCATTGAAAGTTTACTAAAGAATCAATGACTCATCTTTTACGATTTCAGTCAATTGGGAAATCAGTAAAAAACGATTCAATAGAGAAATTAGTGTTCACAGAAGGGGAAACATTGAACTACCTGAAAAGCCCTTTATACTTCAACCAAAAGCCAGGGTCCTTTTCCTAATCTGAGAAAATCGGGATTAAACTGGATGTTCCAGAATTGGGGTTTTCACGAGCAATTTGGTCCGTTTAGTGATTATTCGGTTAGCTTCAGTGAAAGGCAGACTTTTAAATTTTCGATTCAGTTTAAAACTTTAATTTTTCGCAGCCCTGCTAAATCGATTTTGCCTGCTTTGCGACTTGAGAAGGAAGAAAGAGTAGAAAGAGAAAAATTTCTAAACTCTAAAATTTGTCAGCAACTGTGCACGTGAATGAAGGTTTCCTGCTGACAGTCTATGCTGCTAAATAGAGAGATTAGATTGTGCCGACTTTACCTGACAATTTCCAACAGCGGGCACCATTGTTAAATGAATTTCGAACTGGTATTTTTCTTTAGGGCAGACAAATAAACGCACAATAAGAAAAGGGTCCGGGCTTAACTAAACGGCATCTAATCTAGAATAATTTCATTTTCAAATGCTTGAAAAATAAAGCAAAAAACTCGTTATTTTACTCTGAAAGCCAAAAAGAGCAAAACAAAAATTGTTACGAGTTCATTCATTTCTTACACCATGGGCAATGGTCCCTTTCGACTTTGATGTACGAAGGGTTGCGAGGAACACAGGCGCTAACGTGTATTCACTCTATTTGTAAATTCTCAAAATTGCATGATGTTAAAATACCGACAAAAAAGAGAATTTCTCCAGTTCTCCAAATTACTAATTACGTATTTAAGCTTTACTAAATGAATTAGTAAATTTTTTCATTATGAATAAGTAGTTTTTAATTAATTGCTAATTAAATCCTTACTAAGTGAATTCGTAAACGAATCGGCACTATTTTAATATAACAATTTCTTACTAATTCAGATTGAATTACTTCCTGAGTAGCCGAAATAGTCCAAACAGGCATAAAAAATTGCTATTGCATATATTTACTCACCACATTGACGAAGTCCTGGAACGTGATAGCATGTGCACGAGTCTCCTTTGCCCTGACCATAAGAATATCCCTCTTGTTCATTGGAATTTCAGCACACCACTCTGCACTTTTTAAAGCAACCAGGAAGTCTTGAATAGGGATTTCCCCAAACCCTTCCGGATCAAACTGCAAATATCATAAAATACATCAGCTGGAATTTTTCATTTCATACAAAGGTTGTACTTCCTATCAATTTCTCAAATTACATAGATGTATAAACAATACATATTGATCAATTCGTACCTTATCAAATAATATCCGCCATCTCTGAAAATATAAAAGAAGAACATTAAATTTCCTTCTAAAAACGGTCTATATTTAAATATCCTTCTACGATTTGAATTTATGAAATCATGTGACAAATAAAAAGTATTGTAAGTTGAGATTGAAAGAGCGGTAATACTAACATCGTTGAGAAGTTCTCGGCGATATTCAGATTCATCGATGTCGATTTCGGAATTAAGATCGGTATGATCTGTAACGTAACCATCACAAGGACCACTATTTGCTTCGCTTTGAGCATATTCCTCCTCAATCGCACCCGCAATTGTCGGTATCGAGGTACCAGTTGCTAGCAGCATTACTGCAAATGGCCCAGTGTCACCGATAAAATCTCTTCATTCCACTTTCCTTGGATCTGCAAAATATTGTAACAATTACTAAACATTCTATCAATTATTATACTATTATTTCTATCGATTTCTATCCACATCTATTCTAAAGTCTAAACCAATCTCATTCTATTTCTGTCCTAAAACATTCTAAACCTAACATTCTCTCAGTCATTGTCCAATCATTCCCAGCTGAGAGTTTCTCTTTAGTTCCTTCACCGATTTCCTGTACATGATCTTTCAACTGATCTTTCATGATCTATCAATTTTTGGATCTTCTGTTAAGAAAATTCTTAATTATAAACATGATAATATTTCAACTCTAGAGTTAAGAACGAATAGTTGCAGGCAACCATAGTCCATATCGACCCTGCAGTTCATAAATTTGCCTTAAGGTACAAGAAGTGCCCTTGAAAATAGCCTCTTCGTGCAATCGTAGCTCTAAGTATAGGTACGTATACGTAATACACGACACTGCCGGGTTTCCATGGAGATGCGTCGATGGTGGATCCCCCGTCGAGTCTAGCATGGGATGCACGTCGTCCACCCTCCGCCCCGGCACCCTTACCCACGGCAATGCGGATTTACAAAACTCACCCCTCTACGTCTCCAAACCCCTAACTCTAAACCCCGATCCCTTGGTGTTTCTCCACCATCTACCATCATCCAAATAGATATAGGAGAGTACCAAGGACTACGACTAGAACTACGACAAGCAAAACGAACTTTAAGGTCGACGACCGCTTACAAATCCTTAATTGAGCCTCTGGATAGTGTAAGGACATATAAAATTCAGGTGGATGTTTCGGTTGGCCCGTGTTGTCTTTAAAAGTGATTTTGAAAATTAAATTTTTGAAATATGTAGCTTTGGAATTTCATAAAAAGCCATGTATTTCGAAAATTTAATTTCCAAAATCGATTTTAAAGCCAACAGGGGCCAGGCGGCACGGCCACCTGAATTTTATATGCCCTTACACTAACCAGAGGCTCAATTAGTTTCAAGTGATGATAATAAAACGATTTAAAAAGAGGAATTGTGCAGTAATATACCTGAAGTTAAAATTCAGCAAATTACCTGAGATTAAAATTCAATCTTTCATTTTACTTAACAAATATTATAATTAGGAACTTTTTCGTTCTGTAAATATACTCATTTTTTAAATACAATTATAAGTACCGAGCGAGAACATCTCTAATTTTAATAGTTTTTGTGTAAAGTGAAGCGATGGGAAGTCTTAATGTTTAGGTTAGAATTTCGACCCAACGCTATTTTTTCGGAATAAAATTCTGAGAAGGCCTATTACAGTTCAATTTCTTTCAATCTTTATATACAACTTGACGCGCTACCTTGCTTTGATTTTAAACATTTTAAACCTCCACTGCGCAAATAGCAAGCTAACTTTTGCGCAAAGTGGAAATGAGCAACACTGCGAAGAAACAAACAACGCGCTTTGAAATAATATACGAGGGAGTTCATAACAAATTTTCCTCTTGACGACGAGGAATACGACCCCAATTCGACTCTCCGTTCGATAGCCTTGCCGCAGACACGCGAAGGAACAGCTGTGCAATATAGACAAATGCAATAAATATCTACGTACATTGAATTCAGATAAATAATCCATATGAAGCTATCATCGATCTTGACATCCTTGAAGGTCAGAGAAGCTCCGAGATTCTCAATGCACTTTGACGGACTTCCATATATGTATAATCAAAGATATTAATACGAATAACATTATCAAACTTCTTCCACTTTAAATAACACTTCACACTTCACAATATAAACACTACACTAATAACGCGAGAATCGACCCGGAATTCGTAAACATCGATTTGACATTGAAACCGTTGAAACCGGCACTTTTAGAGAAACGTACACCATACCCACGTGGGGGGGGTGAAAATAATATATACTTCCATACACGTGCTCGCGAGGCGGAAGAACTTTAAGGTTTGCAGTATTATTATCCTAAAGCCATATAACTGTTCTTCACTCTTCCATGAGTAAAATATCTTGCAATTGCTTTCAAATACATACTTAATAATATACGCCTTCCGAGAGCAATATTTCTATTTTTGATTAATGGACGTCTATCAGATTTGAGGTAAAAGTTAGATTCACACTTGCAGCGAGTTTGTGGACGAATTTGTTAATTTGTTTGAGGTTAAGAAAGGCGGTAAAAAATTATACAATTTGATACCACGTGGGGTTACGGACGGAAAGAAAATTCGCGACATGGCCGACGCATGCGGCTGGCGTCACGCGACTGGCGAGGGGTCTGCCGCCCTCCCGACTTTCTCACCCTATTGCCGCCCCCGCAGACCCCACTGGCACGTTGAACCCCCTAGAATATGCGGGTGGTTGCACTTGCACTCGCTCTTCATACATACATACAATTTATTTCCTTCGTCCTTATTCGCTAAGTCCTTTGCTATACGAGTGAAATCAAAGTATACTACGAAAGAAAAGCGAAGTATAATAATATGCAAACAATTTGCAAATTCCTGAACGAGATTCTTTTGAGAATTATGTGTAGGAATTTAACTGAAGAAATGAAATTCAAATCAAAATTCAATCTATATAAAATTATTAAATAATACCGCTCATTCGTTTCTGTTTGTTTCTTGATGAGATATGCAAAGAAAGTACAAATTAAATAAGGGGGAGAGAAGATAGCTCGTTTATAGTAAACATCGGTCCATGTACATTTTTTATTGATAATATGAAAATGTGTCATCCAAATTCGTCGTCGTTTTGAGTTTATTAACGAAATGCCGATAGCGCAACATTCTTTTTCTGCTCTTCCACTAGTTAATAATATAGCTTTTATTTGTTTTACTATCCGTCAAGTATTTTTGTAACTAAATATTATACGATCAGCTCTGTTTATCTCTCTTATAAAAAGGTGAGAAACGAAACGAGAACAACAAGCGTACAAGGCTGTCTCAAAACGGGTCCCGAAAAAGAGATGGAGAAGTTTACTTACAACTTGAGTGAAGCGTGCAGTCTCACATTGAAAAATGTCTTAATTCAGCATGAAAAACTCTTTTCGTCGCCAACTTAGTATTTAAAATTACTTACACGGCGAGTCAGCCTTATCGCTTTTTGAACGCATGAATCCATGTAAGGAACATCTCAAGATTTATAATATATTCAGCAACTGTTTGAGAATTACGTCGACACCGTAACCTGACGCTCATAAAAATCTCTTCCTAATTTACTAAAGCCATAAATTTTATTCAAGAAAAATGAAATTTATGGTATACTAAGCTGACTTATAAATATCGTGGGCAGTCGTCAGCGATCAGTTGGCCGGTTAGGGTAACATTTTTGGGCACTTTGATTATTGAAACTATTGAATAAAACTTGATAGAAATTTATAAATCACTACTATTTTTTTTGTGCCAGCTCGAGAAAAAAAATTTATTAAATTTGCAATGCCTAAAAATCATATTACACTGTAAACTCAGTCGAAGACAAACAAATTGAGAAGAAAGCGGACATGAACGTTTTTGAAAATAATATTCAGCCATAATTTCGTATTTTTTGTTCTTTTCAATAATTAAGAAAAAAAATGTATCGAACAATTCAAAAAGAGACGCAACGATATATAAAAATAGGAATGTGACCCCAATATGTGGTACACGCTAAATCGCCTGGGCATCTTTATATTCAATTTCCTCGCTTTCCATTTTCATGAGATTCCAAATAGCTAGTTAGCTATATGAAAATAATACCGCATCTGCTGGCGTTATTTAATGTCTAGACATTTTTATTTGAAAGCGTTTGAACATATGTTCTTATATTACAGCATTTTACAATCGTCTTTATTCTGAAATTTTTCAAACTTGACCATAAACTCTCTTCATAAGAGTTTAAATTTATAAGTATTTAGCTTTAAAGAAAGCGGTAAGATGAAATAAAAATCAAATTGTATTAGCTTAAGAAGCCTTCCAATTAAAAGCAATCAAATTTGAAAACTTTCGAATGAAATATGCCGTAAATTGAGAACAAATTGAAATTCATATATTACATTGAATACATTAGAGTTCAATTTTTTTTTAGAAAAATAATCTCGAATATACGCCAGTTGATGTGGGACTCTCGTCTTTACGTGAAGTTTCTTGGATCCCACTGACATTTCACAATTATTAACTAATAGTATTACTTTAATCAATAATATTATATAATAACAATGGGCTCGTTGCCAATCTTTATATTTTACAAGTAGATTTCCAGCTCCTTCGAAGGTTTTCCTGTCTCATTTCTAAAATAGTCGAAACAAGTAAAAATTTCAAAATCCTTTTTTTATGAGTATTATTTCCGACATTATTTCGTTTACAAAGCACTTCGCAAAATATAAAAAAAAACCGATATAATTAACCCAAAACTTGCAATCAATAGTAGCTATCCGTGTGTTACAGTTTCCATTTCTTTACAAAGAAAAATGAAAGATTCTCGTCGCTTCTAAGACTACCATTCTGTAAATAGATGGCGTTCTTGTACCAAAACTTAGTACCGTTTGCACATATCTATATTTACGTAATATTAGCTTTAATAACGTTATTTAATCGAAATTAAAAGTTTTTTTAATCATTAAAACAATCTATACACTGTCAAACAACGACTTAAAACAAACGAAAGACTTCGACAGAAAACAATATGAAACTTGTTGTAGATTTGTTTTTAATGACAATAAAATAAGAAACAGTACAATAATAATAATATTAATTAATTAATAATAGTAATCATTTCGTAGTTATAAATTGTCGTGTAACACTAACTATGTGTTTACTCGATACGTTGTCGGTACCTCTCCCTCGTTTCTTATCCACCAATTTCATGATAACTAATAATAATACAATAATAGTAATATTCACTTAAACGTTGCTTTTTCTTTTATCAGTATTCATTATTTCTCGTTTATCTCGCGAATCTCCAAAGAACAAAAATATCCATCTCACGTTATCGAAAAGACTTTGTTACTAGTTTATCGTTAACCGTTTGTCGCGATATCTCAACATTTGAAATCGAGTCTCCTCGTTCTACAAAAACTGACTGATTTCTCTCCATCGTAATCAAAAATGGCTTGCATTTAGATTGTTATATAGCTTTTTCTTCGTATATATAATATATATATATATATATATATAATTCCCTTATATCTCTCTGCTTATTTTTCGAAAAACTTCTCATGTAAAAATCGGTGTGTGTAGTCGTGTATGGAAGTGCAAACGCGCGCAAATGTGTGTACATGTGTCCATGAGGTTTTTTCAAATAGTTACTCAATGCGTCACACGTATTTCTTCAATTTCGCGTATTATAAGTTCGGCTTGATGTCGTTACTTTTTCTTCTCCTTCACAGGTTAAAAGCTTGCTTTTTGATCAGCAGTTAACATTGAGCGAACTTACTCGACCACTTTCAGCACCTTGCCGATGGCAATTGTTTTATCTACAAGCATAAAAGTGTTTATTAAAATTTGTTTATAACACAATACAAAAATAAAGATGTATTTCTGAATTCAATCTTTAGGAAAAACTGATACACACTATCTGAGGTCAAATTAATATTTCGAATTCGTAAACAAGTATTCATAATTAAAAACAGATAAAACCCCCAATATCTAATCCCTACAAATAATTTCATATTGCATTCTATTATGTAACTAGTATGTAATTATGGAGTACTTACTTTCATCCCTGAGGGTGAACCGTCCCATTTGTTGAAACAGTTTGAATTTTTCAAGGCAAATAACTCCCGCACATTCGATTCTCATTATTGCCACTTGATCTTGTTTGACGAACCTCGGTCTTGTCTTACTTTTCTCGCCAGTTTTTTTGTCTACTAAACAAATGAGTGCTCTCACGGTTACTTCCTCTGCAGCACAATGAATATGCATCACAGCACTGTATCCCGCACAGATAATGCTTTTATGTTCTAAGATTACTACTTGTGCATCGAAGACCTTGCCCGTCTTGATTGGATTATTATTATCGCAGAGAACGAAACCGGGACTCACATCTTCTTCTTCGATGCCCTTTAATTTTATTTTTACATTCTCTCCTGGTCCAACCGAAGTGACTTCTTCATCGTCAGACCACAACTGATCAACCGTTACTGCCGTCTACAAAAAATTAATTAAATTGTAATAGATAGCCCATGTAATTGAGATAGCTCATTTAAGAACAGTTTTTTCATACAAAATATGTGTTATTAATTAAATTGTAAGAGATAGCCCATGTAATTGAGATAGCTCATTTAAGAACAGTTTTTTCATACAAAATATGTGTAAAAATCTTACCCTATTCGGCATTACAAGAAGAGATTGTCCTTTCTTTGCTTCCCCAGCTTCCACTTTGCCCATAACTACTGTTCCCATATCCTTGTACTTATCAACGATGGGCATTATGAATGGTCCGTTACTTTTTCGATTGAGCGAGGGCAGGGAATCGATAAAGGGTATGAAAGGCGGGCCTGTGTACCAAGTGCAAAGACTCTCGGGAATAGGATCCTTCAAACCTATACCCAGCTGACCTGAGACTGGCATAAACGTCAAATCTTTCGCGGGGTTAAATCCTAACTTACGAAGGTAAGGTAATATTTTGTCTCTGAAAAAATAATTCATATTCATTAAATCTGTAATTAGTAATTACTGTCTGCCCGTTTATTTTATTGCAAATGAGATTTTGTCAGGTACTCACCTACACTCGTTGTATCTCGACTCGTCCCATTCTACCGTCGGGTCGTCCATTTTATTTACTAATACAACCAAATGCTTAACACCAGCTGTTTTAGCTAACATAGCGTGTTCTCTTGTTTGGCCGCCCCTATCGAAACCAGTTTCAAATTCGCCTTTTCGCGCAGAGATGACCAAAACGGCAAGATCTGCCTGCGCCGCTCCACCGATCATGTTTGGTACGAAACTTTTGTGTCCTGGCGCGTCTAAGATAGTGAAATGCTTTCTCTCAGTTTCAAAATAGGCTCGGCCTACCTCAACAGTTTTTCCCTTCTCTCGCTCCTCCTGGTTAGTGTCAAGTGCCCAGCTGAGATACCAAGTTTCTCTGCTTCTCTCCTTCGCTTCTCTTTCATACTTCTCCAGTGTTCTTTTGTCAACCATTCCCGTTAGAGCCATGATTTGTCCTCCAATTGTCGACTTTCCAGCATCTGTTAATTTTTAATGATCAGGTTATTAAAAATATAATGAAAAGAAGCGGTTTCATTAAATTTTCATGTTATTTGTGCTACTTACCCACATGTCCAATAAAAACGACATTGACATGTTCCTTTTTACTCTTAGTATCCTCCGTCACCTTGACTATCTTTTTCTTTGGGATCTTTACAACCATTTCATCTTCTTCTTCGATATCAGCCTGAAAATCGTAAGATGATATTATTATGATTAAATTAAGAGACAAATTTGTTCTATTTAGAATGGACGAATAAGTGTCCAAATTTTGAAAGTCCCTTGCAATTAGTAAATTATTACAAACAAGAGATAGTACCTCTTCGTTTTCAGGAGTTATGAGGGGATCTGCGTCTACTGCAGCTTCCTCCCAAGAATCGGCTGGTTGATGTTCAGGACTGGTGTTAAGTGTTTCGGCGTCAGTCATTTCTGGGGGTGGTGGTGCTCCTCCTCCAGCAGGTGGATCCTCTACTCTCATGCTGATCGGATCAGGAGGAACTGCTGGTGTGGTTGTTGCTAGAATAAAAAAAATAATATATTTTATTATGTACATAATTCTGTTCTGAAAATTACAATACTCCATGCTTAATGACTTAACATAAACTCCTATGCTCAACAAGCATTTCCTCAGAGATTAATAGTATTTGCCTATCTATAAATTTCAACTATATTTAGACTGACCAAGTTTATTTCAAGCACAAGAAAGAAATTTTAAACTGTTTTTACATAAAGTTCAGAACAATGAAATGAATGGAGCAAAATGCAGTGAAAAAATGCGAGTATAAAATATATATGAGATAGAAGCTAGAAAAAAGAATTTCGAGAAAAATAATTAAAAAGTAAAATTAGCTATGCTTCTTAAAAAGGGAATGAGACTTTTTGGATGAACCAATAAAAAGTCACGTAACACATTGAGGTTAACAATACGCATTACAGCAAAAGATCTCTTGACTGAATTATCTAAACGAAAAACATTTAAAAAACTAATTCGACCGACAATTGCGAAATAATTTCTTGCAAGAAAGAAAAATGTAGAAAAAAAAACTAAGCACCAGGTGATAAGTGGGTTAAACGACTCAGCCACGTTTGTGATTCATAATATCAACATATTAAGACGATGCCATGGAGAATGCGACGGCGTGTTTCTCAATTATAGCCGGTACTAATCGCAAAAAGTTGATGAAAACCGGATAAAATAGGTTTCCGGAGCATGCGAAAAAAAATGAGACGACGAACCGTGATAAATTTCGGGAGGCATGGAAGTTTCTGCAGTGTTAACGGCAGTTGTAGCTGCATCGCTGGAACTACCGCTAAGCGAATTCTGCGGCGAGGAATTAATGCAGAAGGAAGGCACAAATTCCGCTGCGTTTACGTTGAGGGTTGAGAATTTGCTTTCGAGAGACTTGTCCTGGGCGACAGTTGTGTCCCCGCTATCAGCCTGCTGTTCCCATGAGTCCGGTGCTACGCTGTTCGCCATATTTATCACTGTTTCGGCACACCCAAACGATACTGCCGCACTTTATGTCACGTAAAACACGCGAGAACACTTGGAGGATCCCGAAATGTTCGCGATTCTAAATGGGAGAGGCTTAAAAAAATAACTATTTATGGTATTTCCTCGCGTATTGCACACGCGTGTCGTTAGTCCGCGTGCGGGCCCCGTGGTCAGCGTGGTCTGTGAGTCTGTCTTTCCCTACACCACTTCGCCGGAACTGCAAAGGTCAACACACCTTCTTCGACTTCCTTCAATATCGAAATAGAAAAAAAACACTTTTCACTCATTTCGCTTCCTTTTTCTCATCCCAAAATAAGAAGTAATTCCCAAATTTATTCTAAAGTATTATTCTTCGTGTTTAACGGTTATTTACTTACTTAATTAATTGTATCCTATTTAATTTTATCTTCAGAAACGGAGCACTGCCACGCCGTCCACTTTTAAATTTCGTAAAGGTGCATTTTCACGAAGCAACTAGTTGCAGCGTTGCAGTGTAGGTCAAGGTTTTAGCGGGAAATTTAAATTTTAGTCCAGTCCACACTATATCCATAATAACCCCAACAACATCTTTCTAAAAGAAGATTTTCAAAGAATTACATTATTTTTGGGTAGGAAAAAGTTCACTATAGTCATTTTATTCGTGAAGCAATATAAATTTCTTTTCCTAAAAAATATTCTTTGGAAATTCCATGATCCAACTCACTCGGTCGGTAATGTAACACTCTTGATTGTGTTTGACACAGTTTGACAGTTAGAAGTTGTTTACATCTGAAACAAAGCTCCAAAATTTTGCGTAAAACGAAAGGTTATCTGTTAATTTTACTTAAAAAATAATGGTGGATTATAGAGAATTGTTTGGATAATAAATAAGGTTAAAAGATAAAATGATGGAGTCAGAAATAGACGTTAGAAAAATTCGGTAAGGTTTAAAGGTTATATATAAAAAGTTTTAATTTTTTATTTTCCATTAATTTAATCTATTAATTTGATTATCTTGAACAATTACAGCACTCAGGATCAAAATCAAATAATTCAAGAGTACGCAGATATTGTCGAGAATCTTAAAGAAGAATTAAGCATTTGTAAGGTAAGTGTCCCATTTCGGAGCAAATTTTTCAGATATATGTAATTTTATTTTCAAATACCTTATTAATTACAATATTTTTTTTATTTTTAAATTGAATATCTTTCAATTGTTAATAGTTTCATTCTAAAATTATGTTTCCAGGCAGAACAAATTCAGTTACGACGAGAAGTAGAAACGCTTCGCACCGAAAGTAAAAATGCAGGTGACCTGGCACGAGATTGTTTCGCACGTTGTCATTCAGAAACCTCTGATGTTAATCTTCCAGATAAAGAAATGCTCGAGAATCTCGAAAAGCGAATCGCCATTCTTCAAATGGAAAAAGATTCAATGTTCCAACTCTGGCAAATGGCACTGAAAGCAATTGACGTTTTAGAAGATGAACTCAAAGCCTTTCAAAAAGACGGTAAAGGTTCCAGAATTTATGAAGAGCAAGTTTATCACGTTAAGCAGTCTTACTCCGAAGCTATTAACGCTCTCGAAGGAAAACTTATTCAAGCCAAAGAGCATTTCATGAAACATCAAGCGCTTTGGGAATCGAGCAAAGATAAGTTAGAAGAACTAAAACGAGAAAGACAAGATCTTAAGCAGCAAATTATTCTTAATCAGAAAGAATTTCTAGAAAGAGATCAAAGTAGTCAAAAAACTATAGATTCTCTGAAAGAAGAATTAAATAATATGAAGCTCGAATCTGAAAGGTTGTATCGAAAAAAATCAGAATTGGAAGAAAAATTGAGCGCAGCTCAAAAATTTGCAGCTAGCGTTCTCGCTAAAGATAGTGAAGCAAAAAGTAAAGTATCAGAAGCGATTGAGTTGGTTGAATCGGCAGTGAGAGAAAAGGAGTTGTCTCTTCAAAGAGAAGCTCGAGTTTCCGAAGAGAAAATAAAATTAGAGACCCGTTTAGCTAGTATATCAGACGAATATACAAGCTGCTTAGAGAAGGAAGTTAGTAAAGTAAAAGAAGGTTTTGAAAGAAATATCAAGAGGTATTCTTTAGAGTTGAAGGAACTAAAACTCGAACTGAGACAAAAGGAAACTCTTTTAGATCGAGCACAGAGAGAATGTAGATTAGTAGAAGAAGAATTGAATAAAGTACGTCATGGTTCTGACGATTATTTGCACCAATCAAACTCAAAGATTTTGGATTTGGAGCAGAAGCTCAAGGATGCAGAGTACAAATTCCAGAATTGCCAAGAGATTTGCAAGAAAAAGTATGATGAAAAAAATCGAGCCTTGGAGCAGCGGATTCTTGAATTGGAGCAAAGTTTGTCTACTTCAAATGACAGGTTTCACCGTCTGCAATTGAATAATTCTAGAGATATTGAAGATCGAGTGAAGGAGTCAGATGACCGAACGAAGGAAGCCTTGAATAGATATTCTAATTTAGAAAGGAGATTAGCAAGAGTTCTTGACGAGAAAGAAAATTTGTCTTTGGAGTTGCGTTCCTTGCAATCTATGTTCGATAGAGAATTGCAGAAAAGGGAACAAGAGAAGAGATTGGTTGAGAATAAAGTTTGTGATTTGCAAGAGGATTTACGGAAGGCTACAAACTTAAAACATGGGGAGGGCATCAGGAACTTGGAGACCATTGACAAAGGCAATAATCCCGATCTACGTGTGAGAATGTTGCAAGAAAGATTTGACGAAAAAACGAAGGAATTGACTCATCTAGTAGAAATGCATCAGAAATTAAGTACAAAGTAAGAAAATTGCTTTAAACTTTTATGCATCTGCTGTTGGAATGAATTTTCGATTTTTATTAATTTTTCTGATTTTCTCAGGTGGAAAGATGAAGCTCAATCACTTACGACAAAATTTCAGATCCGTTCCAAAGAATTGCGTAGTAAAATTAGCGCCTTACGGAAAGAAAATGACGAATTAAACAAGGAATTATTGTCGTGTCGACAACAACTGGCGAAATGTAGAGTCCAGGCTATTCACAGGTCAATAAATTAGATTTTATTTTTGATTTAGCAATTTATTAATTGAATCAATCATGGTGAGCTAAAAATGTAACAAATTTCTAATTCAACCATTCAAAACTGTACATATTTAAGTTTTAAGAATTCACAGCGGAATAATTTATTTCAGGTTCGATCAAGGTGATGGAAGCAGGTGACGATACCTAGAAGAAGCCAAAGTAACTTTGTCCATAAGAGAATATCAGATTGTACATATTTCATTAACAAAACGATTATTTTATTGTGAAAATACATTTTGGTATAGTTCAAAGCACATTGTTCTAAAATAATAGTCTCAGAATCCGTCCGATATTTTATATTAATATTCGGAAACGGAAATCTACTTCTGCTACGATTTAGATAAAATGCAAGCTGTGAACAAACTCGGAAACCAATACAAGGTTTCTCCTTCTCCTTGATTATCAAGCCATGCCAATCCTTCCTTAACCATGTGATCCAAAGCTTTTTGTGCTCTTCCAGCTTCCCACTTCAGTTCTTTTTGTAAAATATTTTTGGAAATGAAGGCATTTCCGGATAAACTAACTTGCTGCAAAACTGCTGTGTGATCCATGCTCAATTCTCCAGGAACTGATTGGACCAAATGTTTCCCTCGACCAATTGGAACTACAGAAAATCCGTTTCCAAATATCTTGAGTTTCTTAGCGGCTGCTAAAAGATCTTCATTCGTGATGTCCTGGTGCTCTTTGCGTTTTCCTCTTGCTTGTACTAATCGTTCTCGTAATTCATCCAGGGAAATCAATCCTCCGTTTTTGTAATTTGTTGCAAGACAAACTTCTACAACTTGTACTGCAAGTTCATAGTAAAAGTCACCGATTCCAAGAACAGACCAGAAACCTTTTCCGGATGCGAGAGGATCCACGCCGATGGAAGCGCACATTTCGGTAAATTGTCGACGAAATTGTGCGTTCTTTTTTATTTCGGTTTTGTGCTTCGTTGCAAATTCTTCGAGGTTGACGCGGAAGGTCTCCATTTGTTTGGTCATTTGTTCAAATTGATTTTCCTGAATTTCGGTTCCTTTGTCCTTGTATTTTTCTTGCTCGAGCTTCTGCTTGTGAATCGCTCCGATTCCTGCTTTTCTCCTCATTGTTATTTAAAGGATTGAAGAACTCTGAAATAAAAGTAAATGAAATTAATTTGTTGCAATTACTGAGTAATTTCAAACCTTAACAATCTGTAGTTTTATTAAACAAGATTGAATATGAAGCAATCCGAAAATATTTAAACAAAAGGTGATTGTTATTTATATCTGGACTATTGATTAAAAAATTCAAAACCTATTATAAATTGCAAAAATAAATATGATCTAACCTCAAACTTACCTTTGATAAATGTTTAACCTGTCAAAGGAATTTTTCTAAAACCTTGACTATTAATTAGTAAAAAAAAACACTTTTCTACATTTTATTTTATATACAATTTTTAATTAATTCGCATTTTTATTGAAGGAAGTAAATTAAAAACACCCGTTTTTGACAGATCTTTAAAGCTTTTTTGACAGCTGTGCCAACATTCCAGTAAAACTATTTTCTGATTGGTGAGCTTTCAACTAAATCAACGAATCAGAATTCAGCAGAAAAGGAATACGTGCTGTTGGTTACTTCTTCGGATTAGTAAAAAAGGTAAAAAGGAAGGAATTTTGTGAAAGGCGATTCGGCGTGTTTGCAGGTTATCGGTTTCTTAATCACAAAATATTGATGATTTCGAGTAAATAAATTATAACAAAGACTTTTTTAATTACCATGGATTACGCAGAAGAGCAAAATAATGAAATTCAAGCACTGGAGTATATTTATTGTGGAGAACTAGAAGGTTTGATATTTTGTTCACATAACCTACATTTACTGTAAATCTTATTTGATATTTTAATTAATTCTACAAGAAACATATTATTAAATTAAGAAAAATCGAATTTACCTATGCTAAAATACGTTATTTACAATTCTCTTTTAAAATTTATAATACTTATGGAAAGTTTTATTGTTTTGATGTTAGATCGGAAAATTCTAAAGAGATTAATAAACTTTTCTTTAAAAGTTGAAATAATTAAAAAATAGAAACTACTTCTGTTCATAATAAAAGATGTACATAATTAATTTTCATTTCAATTATTTTTTTCCAGTAATAGCAACAGAGCCATTCTACAAATTCGCCATTCCAATAAAATCAGAGGAATATGAGCCAGAATCAAACAACGGATTATCTTGTCGATTAGAATTCACTTATACTCCAAAATATCCAGAAGAGCCCTTAACTATATCCATTCAGGATAAAGAAAACTTTGAGGATGAAGATGAAGATCAACTCCAAGCCTATCTTACAGAACAGATGAACGAAAACTTAGGAATAGTAATGGTATTTACTTTAGTTAGTGCCGCTCAAGAATGGCTTAACGTTCAGTGGGATAAAATTAAACTACACAGGGAGGAATATGCCGCTCAAAAGTTAAAGGAAGAAGAGGAAGCTGAACAGGTACACAATATTAAAATTCCACTTACTTTCTAGATTATAAATTTATATCTTTGATAATGTACACGTTTCTCATTTTGTTTTTCCAGAAAAGATTTGAAGGAACACGAGTCACAGTGGAAACGTTCTTAAGTTGGAAGGAAAAATTCGACGAGGAAATGGGATATAAAAAACAGAAAGAGATCACGGAGAAAGAAGGAAAGAAGCTGACTGGAAGGGAACTATTTATGACCGATAAAACACTGGCTCAGTCAGATCTCAAATTCTTAGAGGATGGTACAGTTTCATTTCAGTTCAAAAGTTTTATATTAATATTAGTTTTAAAAAAAAGTCTTAAAAATAATTACTTTGTCCATTACTTTTAGTAGATACAGTGAAAGTAGACGAAAGCTTATTTCAAAATTTGGACGACCTGGATTTGGACGATGAAGATGATCCTGACTTTGACCCGAATAATCTTTCGGACGATAGTGCCTGAATAAAAGTGTTATTCTTTTAGAAAACTCAGTCAAGATTGCATAATCATTTGTTTTTTTGACTCAAGAGATATTTTTTGACGTTAGGCGGAATCATAAAAAAATTCCCTGTGAATACAAATTCCAAACCTCGTTCGATCGGAAGGTGTACGACTACTCTTTTAAAAGTATGTAAATATCGTTATATTTTCGCTCATAAAACTTTGTTTAAATAAATGCAAAAGCGTTCTTTTACTTGATCTACAAAGCAAGTATGACGAGCATGCCGTGGTTTTATAAAAACTATGAATAAAGCGATCTAAATTCGAATTCTTATGCGTTTGATATTTCTATTATAGGTTATGAAATTTGAATCAATACAGTAATTTGTAATACATAATTTTGTTTTCGTGTTAAGTTATTTCACTGTACCTTTTATACCCGCATGTGTGAATAATTCACCACATTAAATTATATTCTAGGCACAAAAATTTTAAACAATGTTAAAATCCAAGTTGAATTAGGCACCGATTGGCGCCTTCCGTTCCGATTGGCCGATTGACCAGTATAACTTTCAGATAAAAATTCTGCTGTCATCCCATTCATAAATGCTATCTTCACGATTTAATTGGCATTTGTAATTCATTTTTCACTTAAAACTCATAGATTAATGATTATTTTTCATTTTTTCAGAAAATATTTACAATTATTTGTCCCCCCAATTAATAGTAGGGTTTCGGTCCTGCAATGAAATGAATGATATTGATAGAAAAGAACGTGCGCAGGTCTTCTGCGCATTGCCGAAAGAAGAGGCGGCCATTTGTAAAAAAAAAAACAGTGTCGGCTGTGATGCCTGGTAATATATGTCTGGTATTGCTAAAATGCCGAAAGTTTAAATAAACATAAATAATTTTACAGTGCTGTCCATCGAATTGTAAGAGTGTAATAAGTGAAAGCCGAAGTTCTTTAATCTAAAGCGGTAATTCTTTTTGATACGAGAAATCGTCCTTCTTTTTCTGTCATTTACACCTATAAAATCTCTCATGCTCGATGCCATCGAGTATCCAATCAATCCAATCAAACGTTAAACAAGGCTTGATTATCGAAAAATTAATAGAAATCTATTAATCGACTTTCTATTTCAACATTTACTTAGAAAAAGAATTGAATAAATGTTATAGAATATAATACTCAAAACAGTGAGATGCTTATACTTCATTCGTGGAAAATTTGAAGATTAATATTTGTTCATTTGCATTATTTTAGCGAAATTTTAATGCCCTTTGTTTGTAATTTACAGTGTAATAAGCTAAAATGGATTCGGAAAAACCGAGTGAAGTTTTGCAGGAAGGAGAGACGAAAACAACTAATCAAATTGAGAAACCTCAAGTTGTAAGTATTTTTCGCATAATGCCGTGTATAATAATTATTTTATTTTGTTTGATATCATTATTTTTAGGGGCGTTGCTTATATATAATTAAAAAAAGTTTGTTTTTAGTAGGATAGCTGGTTATATGGGAAATTCGTAAATTAATTTGTCGAGCTGTTGTTAAAAAACAATTCTAACCTAAAAATGTTTGGGCGTCTCTGAACCCAGGAAATGATACAATCGATTCAATATAAGTGAAATCATTTGTTCAACAGATTCAAACGAAAAGCATGTTATTCAAGGAAATTAAAAATTTGCAAGAAAAATAATAATGAATATAATTAATATAAGAACATATAAAAATGTAATAGGAAATAAGTAATTATCGACGTTTTTCCAAATCTATTTGATCTAAGATGATGATCTGGCTCGTAAATTAAAGCTCCTAAATAAATGCTCAAATTTTGTTTCTCTTAATTAAAAAATATGTGACCGTTTTTTGTTTTAGGAAAACAATAAGCAGTCTGAAGATTCTGCGACTAAAGTTCAACCCCCCGAGATTGAGAATCAACCTAATGGTAATGAAATCCAATCTTCTGGTACAGAACAGGAATTACCTGTAAAATTGAAGTCTGAACTTGTGCAACAAGCACCTGATTCAGAAGCTATTTCTAGTGCAGAATCTGTTCCGGATATCAAATCTTTGGCTAATACCGAATCTGAATTGAACATAGAATCTGTGCCTGAAGTAGATGCTGTGACTAATGCGCAATCTGAACCTAATTCTATACCTAAAACAGAATCCAAACCAAATGTAGAATCTGCACCTAATCCCGATTCCGAACCAAACGCAGAATCTGAAGTTAATCCCCAATCCGAATCTAGTGTAGAATCTGAAGTTAATCCCAAATCCGGACCTAATGTAGAAATCATACCCACAGCAGAATCCGAACCTAACGCTGAATCTGAGTCTAATCCTGAAGCCGAACGTCAGGTAGCAGATCCTGAAAGCAATGTAGAATCGGGTGATCCTACTGCTTCAGAATCTCCAAAAAGTAAAGCAGGAACCCCGGGTCAAAATCAGAAACGTGGATTTAAAAGTCCAAAAGCTGGGAACTGTGATAAATACGGATGGCCGATTGGTTCGAAGTACTGCACAGAAGTGCAAGATTCCACTTCAAGAGAAAACAGTTCAACAGAAGATGCAGAAGGAGTCGTTGGCGAAGGCAAGGAGAAGGAAAAAGACGAGTCACCTGATGTACCTAAAGAAGACGAAGAAATCCTTTACGTAGTTACTTCTCCCGTTAATAAAAGGGCTAATATGAAGAGAACAGTCATTAACGTAGAAGAAGTAGAAGGTGCTATAACAGACGGAATTCATGCAGGCACACATCTTCCCCACTTCCTTACGTATCTCAGCCAGAGAATTAAGTTTCGACTCACGATTTCTCGTTTCCCCGATAAGAAATTAAGAATAACAATAAAGTTTGGTGGTAACGGTGGAGATACTCTGAAACAAATTGTTTGCCTTTGGTTGTGTCGTGAGGACGAAGATAAGGATAAAATAGTTTGCCAAGGTTTAACAAGAAACAAGGAAGAAATGCTGATTCTTCTGGCTCAAAAGTTTCAAGAAATCGAGCATATTAAGGATGATCCTATTGCTCTTTTTGAGGAAATAAAGCAATTGGTACCAGAGTTGCGAGGAAAGCAAGGTTTGAGAAGCGACGACCAGGCTTTTCTATCAGCCTACCAAGATTTGGACGAAAAAGTACGCACTCTCATGGCGATATTATACAGAGAGGGTTGCAAGAGGGAAGGGCAAAACGATCAAACTCTCGCGCAATTTCGAGATATGTATTTCTCCCTTCAGATTAAACCAGGATTTACAGTGAAACAATACCTATGGGCGTTTTATTATTACAATTTAATATTCGCGCCTCACATCTGTCGAGATTTGGAGACCCTAATGCAAAAGTACGCAGCATCAAAGAATATTACATTGCCATCCACCTCGGCTTTAATTTTCCCACCAGGAGGACAAACTTCGACTGTGATTAATCCCTTTGCAAAGAAGAATTTACCCATTGCGAAAGATAGTCTAAAAGAAATTAGTGCCCTTAGTTCTGATGGTTTCGTACCTCCAGAGGGAGAGCAGTTCAAAAAACCAATGAATCCCAAACAAAGGACCGCTCAGAGGAGGAGACAAGCTAATCAGAGAAATCGAAAGGCAGATGCTGGTAATAATAAAGGGAATTTAACGAATCCTATAAATATACCTAATCAGAGGATTATTCCGAATCAACGGAATTCATTGAACCAGAGAAGTCCATCGAATCAGAGGAATAATCCAAGGAACCAATCCAACCAGAGAAATCCATCAAATCAAAGGGACAGTCTAAATCAGAGAAGCCCACAGACTCCGAGAAATCCTGATCAGAGAAGTCCTGCCAATCAGGGAAGTCAACCTGTTCAGAGAAGTCCTGCAAATAAAAGACGTCCAGGAAGTCAGGGAGGCCCAGCTAATAAAAAACGATCTGTGAATCAAGGTGGTTCGCCTTTCCAAGGAGGTCCACCAATTTCAGGAGTTCCCGCATTTCAAGGAAATCAGCCCAATCAGAAGAAACCTCCCAACAGTCGGAGAAAACCTCCCGGTCAGAGGAATAATCAACCGAATCAACTGAACCAGAGAAACAATCAACCTAATCTGAGGAACAATAATCAACCCAGTCAGAGGAATAACCAACCAATTCAGAGGAATAACCAACCTAATCAGAGGAATAACCAACCGAACCAGAGGAATAACCAACCAATTCAGAGAGGCAATCAAAGGAATTCCGGACCTAGGAGAAGGTCGGATGTAAGGAACCGTGAACAGAATAGAGAGCAGAATTTCTCAATGGATATGCAACGCAATCTCTTTTCATCTCCTCATAACCAAGATTTTCTGTCACTGAATGTGCGCAACAATGACTTTATGCAGCACAACGATTTGCGTAACCAAGACTTCAGAAGAAGTCAGGGTTTTTCCAACAACCAACGGACTCCGAACTTCTCGCAGTCTACTTCTCGCAATCAAAATTTCTCCCAAGGAAATCATTCTCGCAATAGCAGTTTTCCACAGTCGAGCAATCCTCGCAATCTCTTTTCACAGGACTTCTTCGACATGCCACATAATCAGAATTATTCACCGAATAATTCTATGGGACGCAGCTTCTCGGAACAAGATGCTCAGAGGATGCCAGCTAGAGCTTCAGACTTTTTTGTGAACTCTCAAGACTTCTTCTCAGGACCAAGTAATTTCTCAAATAGGTCTAGTTCGATGAACCGGAGTATGGATGAGATGCAGTTCTCTGGGTTTAATTCTAGAATGTCATTTGGTAACGAGATGAACGCACAGAATTTTTCAAACTCTTCGCCTAATAAAAATTGGGACAACAAATCGAGCAGAGGAAAGAGGAAGAACTTCCGAGATGGCTGGTCCACCAAACGGCAGAAACAGGGAACGTAATTAGGAAATTAGGTCTCTTCGAATTGATATGACTAAAGAGAATTAAAGTGAATAGCAAGTGAAAGAAGAAAGTAGGTTGCAGTCTTACTATTTGTCTGCTTGCTGCGATGCTTGATCTAGAGGCTGATTTTTTTTCTGAATGAAACTTATCTTACAAGAGAATCCAAATTTTTGTGGGTGGGAAATTTTGTCTATATAAAGAAATCAGAAGAATTGAAGCGAAGAGGGCAACCTTTGAAAATAGTCTTTTATATCAATACAAATTTTCTGTCGTGACTAAAGGAAAGTTTCTGGAGATGAGAATACGATTCTGAAAAGAAAGGTCAATTATCAAATTTAGACGATATTACGAGATGTATTGTTTTAAACTGTGGGTTACTTCTTTTATGTCTTACACATTCCGCATGATTATATTTCTAAAATTGTATAGATAATTTAAATTGCATGCATTAAATTATTAAATTTTATTATAACATTTATTCGGTTATGGAATTCTTTAACGAACAGTTTAAATTTGAGCAAAGATCGTTTAAATATATAAGAGAATAAAAAACATTCTCCATAGACTTTCCTAAAAGACTTGTTGCGAAATAAAACCGAAATTCCTCAGACTTGAAAAGATCTATGTTGTGTTTAGGAGATTATCACAGTGTACCAGATTAATTATTGTGAGCCGAAACTGACATTACATGGATTTGTTTTATCATTTGAGTTGAATAAACTAATTGCTAAAGTTACTAGAATTCTCTCCTTATTCCGTTTTAAAGCCATCTGTATGTATTTTCTGTATTATGAATGCTAATTATCATTCATAAACAGTATTTACATTAGCTGGGTTTTAATCAAGAATTTTTGCTGATTTATAGGAATCATGTATTAGTCGAAAATAGAATATTTCGAAATAGACAGCTTTCGAAATCTTGTATATTCAAGGATACTGAAACAATAAACAAAGGTTTTTAATATCAAATTCTACACAATACGTATTTTATTTCTGCAAATTGCAATAAAATAAAAGTATTATTATTGGATACTGTTGCTATTTAAGCGGATGTACAGCAATTTTCAAGCATTCAAACTAAAAATTGTTTACTTTTGAATGCTTCAAGTTAAATTTGCAATCTCAAACAATGAATTGTGAGAACTTTTAATTTAATCCAGCGCGACTTGTAATATATTAAATTATTGATGAATTAAATTATTAGTACAAAACAACCCATGATTAAAAATTCAGACATTTATTAGTTAACAAAACACAATATTCATCCACACAGTTTTTGAATAATAATAAAAATTCTTAGACCAGATAAACCTTATACGTCTTTCCACATTTAAATGAACATAAATTGTCTTCAAACTCGCAATATTTACAATGACTTTTTGCACTAAATTGACATATACACACACGACACTATTATTTTTTCATCGGAGGTGGTTGTGACATCGGTGGCGGTCTCATATGTCCCATTGGTCCCATCATAGGACCCATTGGTCCCATAGGCCCCATTATCGGTGGTCGTAATCCCATCATCGAAGGAGGCATTGGTCCATGAGGTCCCATCATCATATGACCTCCAGGATGCATTCCTGGAGGAGGCATCATTGGAGGACCCTGTGGGACACCCGGTCCAGGTCTCGGTCCAAGATTTGGAGGCGGTGGAATTGACGCACCTTTGCTGGCAGCAAAAGGATTGGAAGCTATTTTTCCTGCTTTAAATGCTGCTGTTGTGGCATCGATAAGCTGTTGAGCTTGTTCTTCCATCCATTTTTGGTAGAAATATTTTACATTGTCCTTATGTTTTCGTCCTTGGCAGTGGGTTTTTCTTACACTTGGTGAATCGTGTGTCAAATAGGTATCACAATAGTCACAATAATATTTAGGCATTTTTTTAGTCTTTCCGATATGTTTAAAATTTTAAATTTTGGTACACTACTTAATACCTAGAAATTCCTATTAATACTCGTCAACTATTACTGAATTTTGATACGGATATTTACAATGTTTTTCAACGATAATTGACGTTTGTTGCAATAGGATTAAAAAGAATAGCAGCTTTTTAGGCTATGTTCTAGTATTTTCGTTGCCAACCAAACTAGTATATTTACGCAAGCGCTAATATAAAGAAAATTAAAAATTTATTAAGAGTAGAAAATTTCTTTGAATTTTGGATTTAAAAATTTCTAAATGTAAACGTTTTTTATAGACGAGTGTTCTTTGTGAAAATTTAAGGAATAAGAATATTTTTTTGAGTCTAATTTTTATATTTAAAACTACCGGTCAATTTGCAACCAATCAGTGTCAATTTTACGCACATGCGCAAACGTAATTTTTTTGTCGTCTGCTTTGGAGGTGGAGGTACACTGTACAGGTGAAATAACCTAAAAAAAACTGCTCTTATGCAGTAATATTTTTCAAAACGTTCAAAAATATTAATTAAGTATACAATAAAAAAAAGTTAATTTTGAGTAAAAAGCGGAATATCCCTACTTAGGAACAGTGCAAATATTTATGCCAAACCACAAGTAAAGAAGGAAATTTCATAATTTAAAGCACATGTCGTCAGTATAAAGAACTTGAATTTTGTAAGTTTGTAAGTAAGATTCTAGATTAATTATTATTAATTACGATTAATTATCACAATAATTTCTTTACGCTTCAATAGAATCCATTACCATTTTTCTTAGAGATTATATTTATAGTAAAATAAATAGTAACCAGATAAGGGATCGTTCATCATAAACTATGTTACCAATTTTAGGTCATTTTTTATCCTCCTCCCCTCGTTGATAAGTTGATAACTGGTTTTGAGTTTGAGCTCCCCCAAAAAGTAATGTAGCCTTTAACTAAAATCCGATTTTACGTTTATTCTGTCTAATTAAATTTTATGTGACAGTTAATTTGCAAAATTCGCAAATTTCTTTAATTTGAATTGTAACGTTACTTTGACTGAATCAACCCCCCCTCCCCATTACAAATCGTAGATTTTGTGCAATCCTCTGCCCCCCGCCCCTAAATTGATAACGTAGTTTTATGGACAAATTCTAAGGCGGTTACGAGGTAGTGAAGAAACACCGGTATAACATTAATATTTCTATTTTCTTGCAGATTGCCATGTAAAACATTAACATATAATTTAAAAAAATTTTCTCATGATATTAATTTTATTGTGAAAGGGATTTTTTCATAGTTATAGAAGAATCACGTTTTTTGAATTTGATCATGAATCGCTCTCTTCGTAAACTTGCACTCTATGTAAAACAAATCGGTTCGCCAAAAAAGACAGAGCCACCATATCAACATGTTTGTCAAACTGGAGACCCTATTCTTCGTCAACCTGCACGATTAGTAGAACCAGAATTAATTAAAACAAAGGAATTTCAGTATGTAAGTATTAATATTTACATTTTGTATAGTTGATTTTCAATTAAAATATTGCAGTTATAGGAAATGTGAAGCCCTAACAATGCAATTACTGTTTTCTTGTATTAATTTCAGCTAATCAATCACATGGTACAAATGATGAGAAATTATGAAGCATGCGGGTTAGCTGCACCTCAAATTGGTGTTCCCATGCAAATTTTTACCGCTGAGCTCACTGAATCAATGGTTAGACTTGCTGGCCCAAGTAGAAGAAAAGCTCAGCAGTTTGAAGCTATTCCATTACAAATTTTCATAAATCCTAAAATGAAAGTTATCGATCATGGAATGATACGGTTCAACGAGGGATGTGTGAGCACTATAGGATATGAAGCAGAAGTTTCTCGATATAAAGAAGTTCTTATAACGGGATTAAACTCTGATGGTGAAACTCATGAGTGGCATGCAAAAAACTGGGCTGCTAGAATTGCTCAACACGAAATGGATCACTTGAATGTAATTTTGACTCAAATTCTTAAGTTCGCTTTTCATTCTATAATCTAATTTGTACATATCTAAATGTACTTAGAATAACATTTTTGCAGGGAATATTATTCACGGATAAAATGGAACCAACCACGCTTTCCCTAGCAGCCTGGCAAGAAGTGAATTCAAGCGGAGGAAATTTGGAATTGTCGTTTAAACCGTAATAATTATTTAGTGTCTAGTTCAAATTAACACTTTGTCTGTGCAGAATGAAAATCGCAAAGTGGGCCCAACATGTATGGAACTTTCCTTCATGACATGTATACACGTCATCCGCAGTCAACGGGTTAATGACAATATTGTATTACGTCAAGTTATCCAGTAAAACGTAAAATAAATTTTATTTAATCCTACTTATAATAATTGTTTCTTAGTAAAACATTAAACTCTTAAACATTAACTCTTAAAACATTTTCTTTCAAAATATTTAACGCCAGTACATTTTCGTAGAATAAGAATTCCTTCATCAAATTCCAAAATAAGTTCTATGTTTAAAAATATGTAGAAATTGCAAAAGTTAAAGAGGAATGTATTCTTTGGAAGTCAAGGATACTTGCAGTTTCTTAGGGAAAATTATGCACATGTACTCTATCCTGATATACATACACGTAGTTGTAATTATATTTCAGTTACAATCCCTTAATACTAGCAATTTTTTACATTTATTTATACATCATACATATACGTATTAGAAAGCGTTTGGTTTTCCCAGAGTATTTTCGCTCCGCAGTTAAAGATGAGAATTCATGTCGAAATCTGTACCAAATACGATTTTTCACTTAGAAATCGTGAAGCTTTATGATACTTTTAGTTACTTTTAGTACACTTAGAGTGTCTCTTTATTTCAGTAAAAAATATAAGGGTAGGTTTTTTTAAATCTATTTAAAAGAAATTTTCCTAGAAATTTGGTGGCAAAATTAATAACTTTATCAAATTAATTGATATAATATTAATTGAGTTTAAATGCTTTATTCTAAAAATTAAAAAAATAATTGGGGCAGTTTATTCTCTTAAAGTTGTCGTTACCTTCCAATTATTTTACTAACTGATATTACAAAGCAGGAAGACCACGTATATTTTAATACGTCAGGCATGCCTTGCATTAAAACGCATTATATTTATTATCATAAATATGATAGCCTATCTACATTTAGGAACATAATGATTGTGTGCATTAAAATTATAACAAGCAACTTAGCTTCTTATTTAATCATTCAAGCACCATTTTTGTGGATGGAAAGGCGAGTTGCACCTTTTCTTCATTGAAATTTATGGCATTAGTTTTAATTTAAAAACGTCAACTCCCTAAGTAGTCCTATTTCTAGTAAAAATGTATCGACTTTGAAAAGGTTCTATTTATTAATAATTGATTCCGTGCTTTATAAATGGAGAAAATAGTAGATCGGTTCCATTTTTTTGCAGTTTTTAACATTTAGTTACCGTATTCGAAATCAATCAAATTTTTATTTCTGCTTCTTTGAATCAGAAATCGACTAAAGATACAAGAAGGTGCAACTGAGCCACATTTTTTACCTACATATATACATTTATGCATACATATGTACATTTATAGTAGTGTTTATATAACAATGATTGTTCTGAAGTTCATTTGCTTACAAAATACTGTATTTAACATTACTTAATTTTATTCCAGCGTCAGTAGTATAACATCTTGGTCCATTGAATATTTGTTTATATTAATAAAATTAAAGTATTTTTTCTTTTTATTTTTCAACTGTCAGATAAAAGAAGAGAAATAATTGTGCACATCGGTTTTATTCTTCTCGATTTTTCAATTATAATTTAAATAATTTTGGTTCCATAGTGTAAGATTTTTTGATAGTAAATTAAAAGTATTTTGAAATTTAATACATTTCTAAACTAACTTTAAATTTAAATTTTGTTTAAATAATTAAAAATCAGACTTATTTAATTTATCTGAATATAATTAAATCATCTAATATATAATAAAAGGCACGCTATATTTAAAGATAATTATTATAAACATAAAAAAAATTATAATACAAGATTTTAATGGAGTTTTTATGGAGGAAAATTTTGTTACCAACTTTTTTTTTTGAGAAATGTTTGATACTTTTAAGATGAGAGTGAGACTTTCGTTTGAAGCTTTTTTAAATTTAAGAGATAATTGAGTAATGAAATTCGTTTCTTACTTAAATATTTGTATAATTAACAGACGGGCCAGCCGACGGAAAATTACAAGTCTTGTAATTTCGCATAGGAATAATACTTTTATTTACACAAATGCATTTTTGCTGATCTATCCTTCACTTTACTCGAAGAATCACATTTTTAAAAATGTATTAATCCATTTTGGGTACTAGTAGAAACTTAAAGTTTCGGAATCGTTATTTGAATTATTATATAAAATTGAATTTTAGAATTGCGAGACTTCGAGAAATTTAAATGATAGATAAGGCTCCTGTCAACTTGTTTCATACTGCAGCCTTTTATTACTGCAGACATAAATGTCTCGATTTGAGATAATAGAAAGAATTGTACTTCAACCTACAATAATTATTTCATAACCCGCAATTTACACAAAATTTTATGTGCAATATTTTGTTCCGAACTTTTATAATGTATAATCTATAATACTACAGTTTAGCAATAGAAAGATTTATTGATTTTTGACCAAATGGCGCACTTCTAAACTGAAAAGTGAAAAATTTGCTTAAAAAATCGTCAGAAAATTGTTAATAACAAATAAAGTATGCAATATAAAAAAAATCCTACGTATTTCTATAGACATTGCATTTTTAAAGATATATTCAAAATTTCAAGTGAATCGGTTGAAAATTGTATGAATTATGTTTCCGGTCAACTTGAAAAATGTGGTTTCGAGAAAAACACGTACAGCCGCCAATTTCTTTTGTATCGTTTTGGAAAAATTAGTTTTTATAGTGTATTAGTTGTATAATAAATTTTTTTTTTTCAGAATTTTGATTTATTTCATGGTTCCGCAAAAGTGACAGAATTAATTAATTACTGTAGGTTGATGAACTTTTTCATTTCATCCCTTTTTTCCCAGCAATAAAATTTTGGAAGCTGATCATGGAACTTTGGAGCAGCCAATGTGAAAGATATGAACCAAGATATCTTGAATCATATCCAGGTGTGAACTCGTTGTTGCTGCGACGTATCTTCTAATTGTCAGGACACGTGTCCTCGGTTATGTGCAGTTCTCCATTTCCTGCCTCGACCTCGGTAACGAGATAAACTTTCGTCTCTCGTCGACTGTAAGTGAAGAGGAATACGCACTGTGCCTGAAAGAAATTGCAAATTAATTAAAATTTTGATTATTGAACAATTCCGTATCAATTCATCAGAAAAATTTCAACCATAATGATAGATATATTAATTACAGACCTAGAGCAAGTGGACCGAAGGTGGATCAAAGAGAATACATATAGCAAATTTAATTAAAATTGTCCCTTATAGATAAAATTGAACTGCATGAAACTGCTCTCTTGGTTATTGAATTGAGAGTGAACCATCATTCGGTTATTAATTTCTTAAATTAAGAAGCATTGTATCAGGACAATAGTTCCAGAAAAGGTTTCAAACAAACTGGGTGTCAGTTTTTTGTTCTTCATTAAACTTTAAAGATATAGCATCTGAAAAGTTTAATTAGAATTTGATTTATTTAATTTCAGATAAACTTTGATTGAATACTTTCTGAGAAGAAGATACAAATAAAGAATCGACACCTTGAAAAATTGAGTTGCTAATTACTTTATAAATTTAGTAATAATTATGTTTATTTCGAAACGAAATGGTAAACTTTGGAAGACTCTTGCAGAATGGGAGATAATCAAGTCTGCCAAGTTTGATGAATGATTTAATGATAATAGGATCCTATAGAATTAGTAATGAGTAGGGAATTACAAGAAGTCAAGCGTTTGTCCAAAATAAAATAAGTCGGAATTTGAAAATGCTGTACGGTTACTATTATTTACGTTTGAATCTTCAAATGGAAATGATTCACTGTAGAAGATATTTGATAAAAAGTTTTGAGTGGCCATCCTGTATGTAATAAAAAGATTATCTTGTTTCTAGATTCCGTTTCACCCTGAAAAATATGAAGGATAAATAGCGTTGTGAATCTAAAGAAGAGAGAGTGCAGATGGAAAGAAATAAAAGTCGTTCCAATTTCCTCCATAAATACTCAGTCAGATAAACATTCCTGGAAAACGTAACATTTTTATTGAGATAAAGAGTCAGTTCCAGGGTGAAGAAAAGAAAATATAAAGGAAGGCAAAGAAGAATAAAACTAAAAAAAAGATAAATACGTTTCTTTTCTGAATGGAAGACGCGCTAGGAAGTTAAGGTGTCGCAGTCTTTGGCGATGATGATGGCGGTGTTGGCGGTACTCATGGTTCTAGTACAGGTGATGGGTAAGTCAAGGTCGTCGGTATTTCGGTCGAGTCGAGTCACAATTTCGCTCTGTTCATTTTTCCGGTTTTCATCCAGCAGGACGTCGAGCTCGAGGCACGACTCGCTCCTGGGAGTTGAGGATGTCGTTGTGCAAGGACGATCCAAAGACGAGCAGGACGTACCGTTCCGTGAGATCCGTGTATGTGCATCCGGACTTCCAACGCAGCTGTAACGCGACGTCACGGCTTCCGATCGTGACAGCGTCGGTTCTGGGGTAACATGGACCCAAGGACACCAAGAGAAGAATTGAGCGAATCCTCGGCGAAACCTGAAATTAGACCAGATGTTCCTTACTCTCATTATGATCAAGCAAACAAAAATTAAGAGCGTTATGTAAGTTTTTAATGGCCCAATGTCTCTCAAAGAGATATTATTCATTAATTTGATTAGCTATTTTAAATAAGTTCGTTTTTAACTAATTATAGTATAAAGAGTTAGAAACTTCCTTTGCGTTACAGTTTTGAGTGGCTGAATAGTGAATGAAACGGCACAAAGTTTGCCGACTTGCATTAAAAGTAAGTGAATTAAATTTCTTTCAAGTTCAGCAAAATGTATTATAATTCAATCCTCGATCTCAAGGTTCCTTCCATAACTTGGATAACTTTAAGGATGCTGTGGAAATGAGAGAAAAATGTGTTTACCATTGGAATAAAAAAGTTTACTTGAATATATTCTTGCTTTAAAGTCAAATACAACTGTCGCCAGTATATCAGACTTGTCAGAAAATGTCTAGCTCCATCTGCAATTTCACGTTTTCACAATTTTACACTCCTAAATTTCTTTTTTTTTTTAATGCACCAGACTACTTGCCTTGCTACCGCCAATGTTATTTACTGATACAAATTTATCTCGTAAAGCTTGAAATTCGACTAGCGACTGCAAAATTTCTAGGAAAATAAATTTTCCCTCGCGGAAAGAAGTTCTTTCTTTAGAAAAGCAAATCTTTTAAAGGGCTTTTCCATTAAACGTATGTATAAGGAAGAAAGAGAAAAACTGGATAAAGAAATTCTTAACAGAAATTTATGTTCCCCGATGTTCAAGAGTTTTCCAGTATTTTGTAACACTTAGGAACTTTATAATTCTATGCTTTTACTTTGCAGTTTTATACTCACCTAGAATTCATCCAACAATAAATGATGGGGTTGTACATGCTATTAGACATTGCTAGCCAATAAATTGCTAAATAGCTCTCTTGAACATATGGGCTGGTCGTGATTTCCGGGAAATATGACGCTACTATGAAGTACACGTGGAATGGCAACCAGCAAACCGCAAAGATGACCACGACTACGATCATCATTTTCACAACCTGGAACAATAATTATTTCAATATTACAACATTACCACAAATCGATTCACTTAAACGATTTTAGATTACAATTTCGATTATAATTATTAGAGCCACATTAATACTGGTTAATAGAATTAATTGCCTACTTTTGAATTATTTTTAATTTAAGTGCATTCGATTTTGAAATCTTTCGAACTTGAATGTTTCCAACTTTGGGTGAACTTCTCTCTTAAATTTGTATTCTTTTTGATATTCAAAAAGGAGTTGAGATTAGAAGATCGAGGAGTTTCCAGTGAAGTTTTGCAGTTTTCTCTAATTATGACGGAATAATGGAAATTCATTTCGAAAAACAAGGAGTCGTGTTTATAAGATCGAAGAGCTTCTAGTTTCTTGCTTGCTGAAGCAAGACTATTATCGTACATCTTATTTGAATTCGTCTTAGAAGGCATGTTCATGGATCCAAGATATATTATATAAGCTGCGTAAGCACTACCAGAGGTAAACTTCTTGGTACGTCTTTTCAAGTGAGAGTCGTGAAAGCTTTATTTTATTTATTAATTTAAAATTTGTGCATCATTAGAGTAAATTTATAATCTCCATTCTAAAGTTAGAAATATTTATTATATTCGAAGTCCTTGAATACTCCCAAATTAAGACTTCGAAATTCTACATCTTTCTACATGTTCGACACTGTAAGTTTAAAGATGAAGAAAAGTATGAATACTTTGTTTAATAAAACTTGCACTCGTTAAAAAAATGTCATATCCTTTGACTTCTTCAGACTCGATTGAATACTGATATCTGCATATTGAATTTATCGCTTTTGAAACTGATAACATTGAACAGAATCTTACAAAACGTGCTACGAATCTAAAGATTTATGATATGATACTATCGAATAAGATCGATTCAGTAAATTCAATTTCTTGGCAATGTTACCTCTCCCGCACTTTTGTTGGTGTCTGCTTACCAAGATTAACGTTTACACTTTTTTTGTAACGACTGCATCTGTTTTCAATACATTCTCTGCTTTCGACAGATCCGTAAAGACCTGAGTCAATAAAAAGTAATTTTCTTGTATTGCCTGGATTTTTTCCAGTAAATTATTTCAGTTTGAAATTCAAAATTCATATTCGAAACATAATGGGAGCTGAAAGTAAAATTTATGTTTTCATTAGGATTCAAATGAAAAAATGTAATTCTAAAATAACGTGAGGTGCAATTTAAAGCAGATTCTAACTCTAAAAAATTCTGATGAAATTAGCCGAAGTGACTTGAGTAATGGCAAACATTTTCTGAATGAATGTTTAGACTTCTCAATGAGTTTTTTCTTCATTGAAATCAACTTTTTAAACAGAGTTGCAGTCCTTTTCACACAGGCTAAATTACGGCAAACGAAACGGTGACTGAAGGAGTTTCTGTTCCTCTGACTGGTCGTGTTATTCAAATCCCCATCCTAACGCCGCCGACAGTTCCTTTCATAACTCCTTGGAAAGTTTTCCTATTATTTTCCTGGACTGCTTAATATAAGAAATTCTCAGAAAATTCACATACCTATTACTTTCTTCATTAGCTAAACTTTTCTGAAGATACTCTTACTTTATACAAACTATCATTTTATTTCTCTTAAAGCCGTTTATCTTTTCCATAATTTTTTTCCATCATTTTGTAAAATTAGTATAACAATTTTCTAGAGGGATGAAAATTTGAATTTAAAATGCTTTAAAGTTTAAATCCTTGTATTTTTGGATTGCTTTTAATTTGTATCTCAGTTTTCACTGTGAAACGCTCAAAATTAAACAATTTTAATCTTCTAGGATTTCAAACCGATCAATTTGATATTAAACCATTGGTATTAAATTTCAATTGAAAATTGAGAAAGTAAAGGTTTTAAGAACAGCTGAAGTAGCTATAAATAATTTTGAAGCTGTACCTAATTCAGCAGCGACTTTCGAAACGTGTGCGAAAATTTGTGGAGGAAACATGAAAGATGAATTAATTTTAGGGCGCTAATTTACAAGATTAATCCATCACTTTACTTTGCAGTATCCATTTGTTACTTTTTATGTGCATAATCGCATTAAGTTTGAATGATTCATCGTCAAGTCCAGCATGCTATGCGATAATTATCAACAACTCGCGTATTACTCTCCGAATTGCAAATCACTGAGGCTTTCGTATATTTTATCCATAGGTACACAAACACGACTTTAGAGAAACTGATTTATCTTTTCGTTTGAAGACAAAATTACACTATTCGCATAATCCAATAAATTTTGAACGCTAACATATTCTTGTTATTAATTAAGCAACTTTTTAGATGTAAAATCTTCTACTAATTGTGGTTTAGATTCGCACATTAATTTCATCTGATTATCATTCGATAATCAGATAATTAGATAACTAAAAATTATCCATTTTTTCTAAAATAAAAGAAAGCAATTTTGTATCCATTTAAAGAAAATTGTTCTTTTTCCAGAACACAGATGTTGGATTTTTTACACATTTTGCGGAAGTCAAAAAGTAGATAATCCTTGACGATCCACAATGAATTTTACGATTCTCGGTCTGACGATAATGGGAATTTTACTACCTGTATTCGCGTTTACACGCAACGTCACATAAAATCGTTCTATTCGATTTATCCAGAAAAAAGGTGTGTATTCCAAACTTTCTTTATTCGCCTGGAATTTTATATTCCTTGGTCAACACAATTTTCTCAATACGATAAATTATAATACTTCTTTCTTGAAGGATTTTCTGTTCTACTATATGTACATATATGCTAAAAGAGTTTCAAGTTTTGATGATTCATTTTGATGAAAGGAACAGTAAAAGAGAAGGCTTCTAAATTCTATGGAATTCAAAATGACAGCACACTAAAATGGTATCTCTGTACATTTCCTTAGTTTCAAACATCCGCTTGCAGCGTTTATCAACCGAGCCACACCATGACTAACAGATCTAGTTATCATGCAGTTAGGTTATCACAAAGCTTACGTCTCGGTTTCTAGATAATTATGAAAGCTGTTATTCTCCCATGCTTTATGGTGTTCAGTGGGTTTGTAGAACTGGTGACATAATACAAAAGATGAGAATAATACTTTAGCAGGTATTGTACTTAAGTCTCATCTCTAAAATTAATCTTTAAGAAATTACTGTAAAGTTATTCAGGTAACTTTTGATATCTTACCGCAGTTATATAATAAACTCCAGAGTTAATCCCTGGAGTTTAAATAAAATTGAAGATGAATACTTTAAATTAAGAATCGAAATCGATTTAATTGCCTTTCATTTTTAATCGTTTATCATTCTCATAAAAGATGGTACTAAAAATTCTTCTTAATCTACTGAATTTTTGTTGAAAACTTTTGATCTGTTAACAATTTGTTATATTCGACATACAACACCTATTGCCCACGAATATTTATTTTCAGGTGATTAAACAAGGTGAATATCAAGGGTAAGCAAATAATCCAATAAAAAGAAAACAATAAAATAAACAGTTTTTTTTCTCTCGTACGGACGGTGTATCGTAAAATGTGTGGAAGTCGTAACCGATTCTGAATTGGTATCTGAGTCCGCAGAAGGCGAAGACCCCTTTTTTCGTTACGTTGGCATACTCAGCATGTATTTTGTAAAGCACCCTTCTGGGGTATATTTCCATTGTACGAAGACTCAAGGTCCAAAGATATAACACCCAAGAGACATCAAGAGGATGGATTTACGTACGATAAATGAAGAAGTCATAAATTATTCAAAATATGTTTCTCTCTTTTCGACCCCTCATTATCTTATAGTGTAGCTTTTCATAATTTATCTAGCGGAAAAGGTTTTGCACGTACCGTCCTCATATCTTGCACACGTGAATTTTGAGGATTTAACTGGAATGTCATCTAATGATATTTTAATCTCTTTTTCTTGCTTTCCGTTCCCTTTCATATTGTATTTAGACAGATAATTTTCTGTTCTGTGGTTCTAACAATAGGAGTAAGAAGCTTTGCATAAGTAAAGCTACGTCATGCCGAAAACCCAAGTTTGGTTTTAGCCGAAAACCTATATTCTTCTGATATTCATAATATAATATTTTCATTGAGAAGAAAAATCATTTTTTCATTGAGCAATTTCTAGAGAATAGAAGATTATCGAAGAAAAGAATAAATCACTTATGAAAATCAAAAGTTTTTATTTAGAGATTTAAGTATAATTTAGTGAGAGGGAAATTTCAACTTAAACCAAATAATTATTATTTTTGTATATTTTATATTATTTATCCTTTGTTGAAGAATCTTGGACTTTTATCAAGAGCTGAATGTGGTAATAAAAGGCATAATGATAAAGTTTCATGGCTATTTTGCATTTTAACAATTTTTAACAGGGTTAAAAAGTTTCTTCATATCTCGTTTCAGTGGAAAACATAATTACTACGTAAAATGAGAAGAATTTAAAAACCTCAAGTAATTAACGATGTCACAGCTGTTGCCAACAGTTCTATGTAATTTGCTCATAATTAAATAATAATAATCGCGTTTATAGAAATTAATTTTAAAGTGCGTACTGCACAAGTAGAAATTGTAAGCTTTTGGTCAGCCAGTAGTTATAATCGAGTTTGGTCATACATAATTGCACTGCAAAGTATATATTATTTAAAGTAAATATCAATTCTGAATTGAAATAATTCTATAAAGTCCCAGAAAATTAATAAAGAGATCCGATAGAACATAAATTTAATTATTAAAGTACATACAGTAGAAATGGAAAGTATGAGTCAGTCAGTAGTTACCATCAACTTTGGTCAGACGCGCAGAGATAAATTCTGTTTTAAAAATTTCCTGAGAATGTATGATCATCATTTCTGAACAATATTGACAATATGTACGATTGTCTCCAATTTTCTGTTTCGTAATATCAATGTGTGTTTTACTGTGAACGAATTTTGCTAAAGGCTAAATTGTGTATGAATGTCATGTTCCTGAAACCACCTGTTCCATCTTGTTTTGTTTATTTTCAATGTAAAATTACGTAATTGGATCGCTTGCTAAAATATTATGTACAGCCACCATTTTCAATTAAGTGGGAGACATGTATCGACGAACACATGTGTTGCGTTCCGCATTCTGACAGAAAGTCGATCCACTGTTCTGTATATATTCTCTATATGCAAAACGAATTTGTAGATATTCCCGATAAATTCGAATCAGAATTGAGACGTGTTAATCTGTCTGATCATTTAAAGGAATCTCTGCATTTTTGTCAGATAATATTTCTGTTAAAAAGGGTAAACTTAAATTGGAAAAAAAAATTATGCTCATTATGCTTATACTCAAATTAATCAAAGCCTCACCTAGACGGTTTAATTAATTGAAACCGATTTGCTTGATTGTATATTATAGTCACATTTGCTAATGAGGAAATTCAATAGAAGCCAAAGTGCTTTTTAATGAGATGTCAAAATTCAAAATCTAATTAGTAAAGTGAAACCTTTTTTTTTTTATTAAAACCAATTCTACCTTTATAATGAAAGCTAATTTAAATTTTAAGTTTTTTATGACATCTGATGTCGAATAAAGCGATACCTGTGTAAGAATTTGATATAAATAACAAATAGCAACGTTTTCTTTTATAATACGTTATTATTTGAAATTGCGCCACAATGTCTCAAGGAGTATAAAGAGCCTCCCTTATAAATCCGAGAAGGTTTCATTAAAGGACCAAAACTATAAGAAACTTCAAGAAATAAACTTTTAAAAATTATTTAAAAATACGACTTGATTTCCAGTGTTTGGTCTGACTTCGTTATAAAAATAGAGTGCGATTTTTAGGACCATTCACTTCATAATATTAATTGCGGTTAAATAATAACGCGCGATTTAACCCAACCAATGTCCTATACATAAATTCTAATATAAACTTGGTAAGTCGAGTTCAATTGCCTCCGGGAGTAGAGTCTCAATGCAACGTGCAATGAAGCTTTGATGTTCCACGTGGAAAGTCAATTAAAGAGGTGCTAAATCAAGAAAAAAAGTTTTCATTAAAGTGTTTTCAGCTTTACGGAAAATTTCTTTTCGATTCTTGGAAAAAATTATTCGAAATTTATAATATATTATTAATTGTCCGATAAAGTATCATTATTTATGAAAATAAATAAATTATATCAATTGTTTCTAGTCCATGAAAACAAAGCATTGAACGCAACTCTGCAATGTCTATTTCAATTCTCCGCCTTAGAATTTCAATTATCATTGATTGCTATTGAAGAATTTGCAGCTTGTAATTCGAGCTTTTACAGAATCTATTACGAACTCATTTCATTTCCTTTCCGGTCATTTTGTTTACTGTTTCAACTTGTAAAATAGAAGCCAATTGGATTAGGCAAGTAGAGATAGAACGCAGATTACTACTTGACTAACATAATCGAAAATCAATAAAAGCTCCTCGATTCGAAGACGGAAATACAATAAAAGAGCTCTTAAAAGATTTTACGTACATCGTATCAATTTTTTCTTTAACAATCATAAAAATGTAAGTTCGAGAAATTCACAGCACTATAATAAATTTTACAGTATAATAAATTTCGTTTCTAAATTGAAAAAACTTCTACATTCAACTATTTTTTAAATACAGAAATTTGTAATTGGAAGTTTTGAAAAGATTTAATTAAAATAAATATAATTTTTTATTTGACTGAGTAATATTACGATCCTGAAATGAAAAGCTTTTTTATATTTAGCCCTCAAAATTTATCATTACATACTTTCAGATATATTTAATTTAAATTCTGCTTACATATTATAGTTAGAGAAATTTTTTGCCTTAATGCACACTATAAATTTATATTATAATCATAGGAAGTTAGATAACGATCGAGTTGATAAATTATATTAGCTAAAACTTGATATGTATTTTTGAATTATGAAGAAAGTTAGCTGTTGTCTCATATTAGCTTTTTGCTCCTGTACGAGAAGCCTAATTATGTATGTAGTTAGTTTGAGTTTGAGATGGTCTTGGTTTTGTGGTATCAGCTTTTCCCTACTTTGCCCACTAATCAAGTGCATAAAGGGGTTTGAGGAAGATCGGAGAGCAATTAAACGACAGTAATGGTACGCTAATGCACCGCTTCTCGTTACCGGAGATATTCTACATTTTCAAAGTTTCTCATCTGCCTTTTTCACTTTTACGACCCTTCCGAACGCAATTATCTAGTTTCATTACCCTCAAACGGTTGCAAATTATAAAAAATCATATTCCGTATTGTCTTTCATTTCAATCGATCTTTTCAACGGCTTTCCTACAGTCGCAATCTGCAATTATATAGTTTCCAACTAAAATGGTTCTCTGGAACAAAGGATGTTATTGATAGATGTTTTTATACCACTGTATAACGTGTAATTTCACTTTATAGGTTTTAATTTAAATTTATAAAACATATGCGATCTCATATTGGGGTCTACTTTAATTCTCGAATCGCACTTCTTTTTTTTTATTGAATGGGCTTTTTTAATACCGAATTAAGTTCTAAAAGGATTTCTAGTTTTTACTGTGATCTTATAGAGAAGCCTTTTTTTCATAATATAGGTATAGAAAAAAATAAGGATTAAGTACCTTCTTGCAGCTTCAAAGAAGTGTGTCTTAAAGGAGTGAAAATTGCGGTTTAAATTTTTACCACCCCGTTTATTTCTTATAAAAATTCTTTACTCATCGTTCCTTTCTTAAAGCTAAGGGCTTCTCAAGTGCCATACCGATGTCCGCATTTTCATAGAATTACTCGCAAAGCCTCTACCTACCCAACGATGTGGAAAGGATACTCAAAGCCTCTGAGGGAAATTGTTCGTCAACTTTAAAGTAAAATACTTAAGGAATCTCATACTTCCTAAACTTCCTTTACAACATTTTCACCTTCTTTCTCTCGATGCAATTCAATTTCTGTCTATACTGCAATTGGTTTCACAACTCACTGGATTAATAATGTTGAATAATGATGACAATATTCCGTTAAACGGGAGGAATTAATCAAATGAATTCATTAATGACGAGCCAATTAATTATTATAGTGCAGTAATTCAGTCGCATCGAGGTGAAGTGAATTATGGTATGGAATTTGCGAATTTTGGTCAATCTAAAGACAAGCCGCGATCGAATTGTTAGGCGTGAAAATCGGAGTAGATGTACAATGGAAATTATGCTTGGCAATCGCAATCTGCTATTGTTTATAGCTTCTCGTAATATGCAAATTGATGATAACAATGTGCTTCGAATGCTTGATTACATGTAAATCGCTATGCATATTATCTCATATTTTAGATTTAACTGCATCGTCTAAGCTTATTCGGCCACTTGTCGGTATCTATTTAACGTCACTTTTAATAGAAATATTGTTGCTTAATTTCAAAACAGTTTCCATTTCCGACAATAAAAGAGGACATAACAATTTAAAAAAATTTTACTTTGAGCTGAAAATGCTGATTATTTTTTTGTGGAAAAGATATTTTCAAAGTCGTGAAGGTATATTGAATGGCTGCTATCGACCGATTCTGATGTGTTTAGGAATACATCAGTGTATTTTACAAATCGTTACACCTCATTGGTAATCGCTCTGCATTACCATATCTTTTATCGAATAGGGGTTAGTCGATCAAGGGTGAAATTACGGAATATATAAACATTCGAAGGGTTCTCTTGTTGATCCAAAGTCTCAACTTTTTTTCAGCCCATACGAACAAAATGTGATTTCTATAGATTGAAACTTTTCAGGCGTTTCAGAAAAATGTATTTTCTCTGCTTCGTAATTTGGGGCATGATCATATCTTGTCTTTAAACGATTGGATGGATGTTTTGTTATCTTAGTTCAACCCAGTCGAATTTGGGGACACTATAGAAAAATTATTGAACCCTGATGAAAGATATCTAGGTGGATTATCACGGTAGAATTGAGGCAGTTCCGGAAGGAGTCGACGGTACAACCGGAGGTTCATAGGAGTAAGGGAGAGGCGAATAGGTAGTAACGTCAAGTTTGTCTAATTACAAGTTATAGAGGAGCTTAGCGTAAACTCCTTTACCGACCACACGCGGTTGGCTTTCGGCGCCATGAATGTTAATCCAGGACATCTTTACAGAGCACACTTAAACTTAATTGGATTTTCGTTTTTTTTATCTCGTCCTCAAACTCCATATCGTCAGAAAAGTTCTGCCTGTCATGGCCCATACGATATTTTTTGAACAGAGGCATAGAATCGGCCGTTTTTCGTGCATGTGTTAAAAAAAATAACGCCTGCGAATTCTAATAACATTAAATCATTTGTGTAGGTTTTTATGACAAGGAAGACATCAATTTCCGTGCTATCAGAGGTAAAACCAATTACGAAAAACCTTCATTTTAATAGGTCGATGCACAAGAGAGTACTTTGTTATTCTAATGAATCGTTTTTTGCCCTCTTAGGCTGACAAGGAAATTTGCAGAGGTCTCGTCGACGAACCAGCACTCAAGAAAAAATTAAATGATTTCTTGAATTTCCACAAGGAGCAAAATATATGGAGGTCGTTCGCGTAAAGAGATCGAGGCTTTATTCAATTATGCAGCAAATTGATGTCACTTCTCTAGAGAGTGATTTCGACAGACAAGAAAGGAGAACCGGTAATGCTTTTTAAGCCTTAGAATAAATAATTTCCTCGTTGTCTGCTAAGAAGCAGGATTCATTTATTCCTTAATTGAATTCCTTTTCACCAAAGTGCACAATATCTTTTCATCAAGATCAACAGCAATATACAAACAACAATTTAAAAAAGGTAATTTTAGAATTAGGTATAAATTATTCATCCGGAAATAAATTTATTTATGCCTTTAATTAATTGAATATCAGTTTCGACTTTCCATTTGCTTTGCTGATCATATTTTCTCGTGAAACATGGGAACGTTAATTAAAAATTGCCCACTCGAAATCACAATTCATTTTGTGTCCAGTATTTTCGAATGCGGAGGACACAATAATGGCTTTTTATCATTTTGAAGAACGAGGACATGAGAAGTATCGATTTTGATCTCTGAGGGTATCGTCACACGTAACACACGTAACAACAGAATTTTGTATCTGTAGATATCAGAGAAGATAGAAATTCCTTGGACTGGACCAATCAACTAAACTATCTTTTAGTGTCATATAATATTGGAAATATTTTAAAATCGACACACAAGCTACTAAATAACAATAAAGAAATAACGACGAGATAGTTTTATGAGTATACAATATAAGTATCTTCGATTAACTTTACCACCGGAAACGAATCGTGACCCGAATGAAAGTTTACTCAGAAATTTATGAGCTGAAACTCTTATTTGAAACTTGTTCTCTGATGTGCTAATTATTACCAAAATATACCTTTCTGTTGAAAATATTTGAAAATTTTTAAATAGAAAAAAATCAGAAGTTTTTCAGTCTTTTCTGAAAAGTGAAGATGGCTTAGGAAGGATGAATCTGTCACTTAGAGAATCCTTCTCGTGAATTCCCTGCATGGATTCTCTTATCTTTGTCTTGCATTCGTAACTGCTATAGTACGAACGGAAATTGCGCGTAAGATTTAATTAATCGAGGTCATTTATAGAGTTTCTTTTCCCACGCCAATTGTCACTTGTATTCAAAGAATATCTTTTAAGGTCAAGAATGAAGGACACTTCAAAAAATAGTCTACAATCTAAAATTGAATCAGTGGAAGTTTACTGATTCTCAGTGACTCTTTTCTCACGATTTTAATCAGTGAAAATCCACTGAGAATCAGTGAAAAGTCACTGAAAT
>JAUESH010000024.1:20033839-20052628 GCA_032275165.1 Synergus magnus
TATATGGTACCGATAGATTCAGCAAAGGTCATTATCACCAGACCCTGAATTAGAAAACACGAACATATCCAAAGCCGTAATCGGTCATAAGGGCCTGCACTTTTTACTAGCAAAATGATTGTTTCAGCTACCTACACTTTTCAATGAGAAGGTAATTCAACAGATTTCTAAATTGCTAAAAATTTACTGCAACAAAGTTGTTTGTTGCTTTCTCTTTTAATTGAGAATTATATCATTTGCATAATAAGGTTGTTCACATAGAATAGGTATTGAAAAATGAAAAATTTTTACTGGAACTTCAATTGAAGCATTGGCCAGAAAATAAATGTTGGATCAACCTAAACTTGTTTTCGTGGACTCATAATTGAGAAAAAGGTTTGGTTTAGGCAGCTATTAATGACTGTTGATATTTGTGCAACGAAGTTTTTTTTGCTGGTTCAATGATTGTTCAAACTTTATAAATAAATCCAACGTAAATCCGAAATTCATCTGCGCCAACGATACCATCACAAACGAATTCTAAATCTTAAATTATTAAATGAATTGGTTGATATGAAAACTACCTTAAATTTTGGGTGTTTTAAGGACAAGAACATTTTTGGGTGGCCCAGAACCAAAAAATTTTATTAAATATGATTGAATGTTTTTTTTTTTCACGGTGAAGTTTATGTGTAGATGTAATCTATTGTTTCCTGATTTATGAAAAAAAAGGGTTTAAAAGTCTTTTTATTAAGTAGCGTTTAATGAAAGTTAATCGCAAAACGATTAGTGGTTTAGGTCTCTTTAGTCAAATTGTTATGTTGTCCTCGACAAACGAGCCTTTGTGCCTAGCCCCAACGTTCTGAACGAGGGTC
This sequence comes from Synergus magnus, assembly GCA_032275165.1. Classification (NCBI taxonomy): domain Eukaryota; kingdom Metazoa; phylum Arthropoda; class Insecta; order Hymenoptera; family Cynipidae; genus Synergus; species Synergus magnus. The sequence goes on from JAUESH010000024.1 coordinate 20,034,694, forward strand.
GCATAATTTCATTTTGACGTCCGACGGAGGGTCGCTGCCGTCGGTTGGACGATTTTCGAATTATGTCTTTCAAATCGCATTTCGCAAAAGTTCCCTCGTCTTCAGTCTAAATTGCAACTTACGGTTGTACGATATCCAACATTTACATTCGTAATATTTATTCTAAGCAGATGCCAATCAGAAACTATCTTCAGTGAAATATATAAATAAAATATCAGACTAAAAAATCTTGTAATTCAAAATATTAAAAACGTTGAAAGATTTGATACAATTGCCACCGAACAATATTCCGAAAAATATCATGCTATCGGATACTATTAACAACTACATATAAAATATAGAGAATGTAAGAACTTCCTTTTACAGATTTAATGAGTGAATCCTAATCTGGGTATTATTAATAGATAAGGAGCTTAAGTTTGAGGCATAGAGAGGAAGAATCAATAGTTGACATTTAAACGAGTTTACGAAAATCACTTGAGCTGGGGATTCCCGAATTAGTAGTGAGCATAATATTTTCCTCCCAACTTTGGTCACGTTTTTGAGCAAGAATTAGGACCTGAAACGTGGGTGACTACTTTATTTTCTATCTTTTTTCTTCTTCTCTGTATAGATACCTGTGAAGTATCCGCCCTAAATTAAACAGTTAAAGGGTCTTGAACTCTGAAAGCCAGCAGCCGAACCTATCGTATCGAAGGTTCCTAGGGCTCAGTGCTACCACCTGTTAAACTTTGCCGTTTCATTTAGTCGAGTACAGGTAAACGACTGGTGGCCGCACTTATAGGCTATTTGTCGTCGACTCGTTGAGATTGCTGTCATTAGTCCCCTGAAGGTCCTCCAAGGAAGCTTGAGATGTTGGGTTTTTCCCGCGGTCCTTGGACAATTGCTTAGGCCCTTAGGGATATTCCAGGCGTATCGAAGCCAAAATATCTTGATTTACGATCTGCGGAAAAACCCAAGTTTACTTCTACAACTTCATACCGACCAGTCCTTCCAGAAAAGATGTTCCTACATTACAGGTCTATTATACGGGGCTAAGTCGCATTTCAATTTCTAAATTTTATTGTTCAAACATAAATTTAAATATGGATTTAGAAATATGGGTACCATAGTCTTTACATATGAGTCATCAGTTGTTTATGTTGCACAACCTTCGACATCAAATGTAACCAATGAGCAGAAAAAAGAATGGCTGTGTTGAAACTTTTGAGATTTAAAAAAATATTTCGGGGGTTGAATTTCTTGAATGATCAATATTTCCAGTAGAGCCTGAATATTTCTTATACAGGACTATGATCTCACTCAAAATATTTCTTTATGAATCGTAAAGTTTTCAAAAAGGCGGTGTAAATTTTGTCACTGAATTTCGGCGCCTCAAACATCTCTTTTCTGTTTAGTCAACAAATATTATCATTAGATATTGTATCCCGCTGTAGCAATACTAATTTTTCAAATAGAAGAATGCGTACAGCGCGAACAAATATCTATTTCTAATATTCATTGAGTAAAATGGAGAGAGATTGAATTTTGAGATTAGAACTTGAGTCCAACAACCTTAAAGATAGACTTTTCGTGAAGTTGACAATACATTTATTTGAAAAAAAATGTAACATTTTACCTCTGTGTTGTTCATACAATTTACATCATCTCTTTGAATTTTTACGATCCTTTTTTGTAAATTAAAGGATTAAATTTTGAATCTTTGATTCAGCTATAATAACCAATAGTTAAAAATTAACCAACTTACAATTATTTTAAGTATCTATTATATTCGCAAAAGAAATTAAAAAATTAAGATATTAAAAACAGAAACTAACTATTGCCGATAGTAAATGTGAAATATTTTATTCGAACCAAGTATGGTATACAATTCTTCAGCTACAGTTTTCTTCCTGTGTATATTTAACAATTTGTTTTAAAATCTCAACTTTTGTACAAAATAGCACAAGTTCGTATATTCCACAGAACAGGAAGACTTCTCTCAATCCCTGTCCGTATATATTCTATACTATATATTATTACTATGGAGTATATGCGTATAACACCCGTAGCACGCACGAACATTTGTGTGAGAATGTGGGTGTGAATCTATAGGTGCATACACGAGTAGGAGAGATTGCTCCAGGGCTTTCGGGGCTGAGCATATTGAATAACTCGTTCGCTGGACCGCGAAAATATACCGCGATGCTGGCAGCCGCCTCTTGACTCGCGTAGTGTGCGGATCGACGTTCCTGAAAGGACCTCCAGGATCCTTGGGGCGGGTCTCTGTGTCTGCCTCTAGCATTTACTACTCCTAATATAAGCTACATCGGTGGAAGGACTGCGAAAAACGTACGGCCGAGAAATGTCCCTGGGATTATCATGCGGGAAAACGTGGCCCGCTTCCAGAAAAGGAATTCTGTTACCTACGTGTCGTCTTCTGTTACGTGAACTCTCATGCCCTTTAGTCGTAAGCTGACTCGACATGAAAATTTTGCTCTATTCGCCTCCATCCCTCAGGCGCAGGATATACGCGGGACTTATAAGATTGTTGCATTGTGCAATGTGCACATACTGGAAACATGTAAATGTGAATCCAATCACATTTCTCTATGGGTTTTAATACTTAAACATTTTTGTTTAGACGTGTAAAGTTTTGCTAGACGTAAATTTGATCAGTACCTGAGGTGTCATTGACTACGAAGTCATAGACGTATACGAATTCATAACTCTCTATCCGTCTGTAGGAAAATGAACTCGTGCAGAGAGCGAAGCTGGTGGAGAGTCGGGTCTTGACGAGGGTGTGAGACTGCGGCTAAGCCAGCGCTACAACCCTCTACTCAGGACTTTATATCAGAACTGTATAGCGGGCTTTTCGGGGGCGCATTACGGCTGCCGTACTCTCGTTCTTCCATCCCCGAAGTTATCAGATTTTGATAAAGTCCCCAGTGTATTAGAGGTTCGTGCTGTTTGCGTTTTCACGCAGGCCTCGTTCTGTGGTTTCGCATTTCTCGCACCACTCCTTTTAGAGTCACCCCAATTGTTGTTCTGCTTTTTAACCATATTAGATTAGGGAAAGACAATGAAAGTCATATTGTAATTCTTAAAATGACAATTCTTATCACAATATTGAAGAAAAAGTTGAAGAAATTTTTAATAATGAAGCTTTCTGGAACCACCTTCGCTAAAGTAAACTTCCTCAGGTTACTATTGCTCACTTCCCGTAACCTCGTCCGTCTTCGTTCATCCTTTTAGTGCCGAGTCATGGGCAAAGTGTCATTCAGCACCTTTTCCGTTAACTTCATAACTTCAAACGAGAAATAAACAGAAAGAAGCTGCAAATGTCATTCTCGTTGTGCAGTCTAATGCGTAACTTTAAGGCTGTGTTTTGCCATAATCTCATAAGTATACATTTTCTTCACTTCTAACCGCAGTTACTTGACGTATCCGGGTATGGGATCAAAAAGATTTATGGGAATGCGAATTTTCAAAGTCATTAAAGATCAATCCATGAAGTCTATAAAATTTATCACTCAAGAAAGTCGTGGAGTAATAGCTTTATACATTTTTTAGATAAGTGTACATTTTCTATATAGTGATCACATTAAATTAAATTCCAAGCATACCTTTTCCGATTTAATTGTTTTTTAAAATGAGTTTAAATTTTAATGACTGCAGTCTCATGCGTGACTCGGAGTGTCAGTAAAAAAAGCAAATGAGATTCGAAACGAAAAATAGGAGGGACGCGAAATGTATAATAACGAAACTGTAGAGGGTCGAAGCGCAATTCGCAAAAGATCCAAAAGTTCCCCGACTCGACCAGAGGGCAAAAACCACGAAGACAAAGGCAATGATTAATTTCGCGTCGGATGTTCGGAATCATTAGCGTCGAATTGCCATGACACCTGCCCGCACGAGCCCTTCGTGATAGATTGCACTGTCCATCCTACAGGATTCGTGATCGTCCAAGTTTCTAATGATTCTGAATTTCAACGTTGCAGACGATACTCAGAGAACCAATTACAAAAAAGCCTAGGGTTTTACCCCCAGTAATTCAAGGTGGCCTCTCAAATCGCGGAACAACTTTTTGTCAAAACTTGTCAAGAATCACTATGATTTATGAAAGTTTGGTATAAGTAAATGGATGCATTAGGCATGCATATACTAAACGCTCGTGTATTTGAGCCGTTCCGCTTTAACTGATGTATTCTGTTTTTTAGTAAATTGCTGTGAGATTGAATTTATCCCTGAATGCAGACGCGAGAGATGATAAAAAAGTTACAATATACAAAGGGTGGATTTTTGCAGGAGATTTAGCAGTCTATATGATTCTGAACCGAACAGTTTGCAGTATAACTGCATTTATATTTTTTTCGAGGAATTCAGATAGGAATGAAAAATGTGAACAAAATTTCCCGTATGTCATTATTCATCTTAATAAAATATTCCACCCTTGGAAAGAAAACGTCAAACAATGCAGATTTAAATGCAATTACCTATTATAATTGGCCTCATTTTAGTTGCAAATTACAGATCTCAAAGACTTGCACAAAACGCATGATAATTACGAATACAAAAGCAGTATCAATTAAAATCTGCAGAATAATTGAAGAACCAATCCAATGAAATACAATGCGCTTCTCTTGGTAAATGCATGAAATAAGAATGGAGGAAAGAGTAAACAATGGGGATATGTAATAGCAATTCAATAACTGATGGATCATTAATCGCTACTCTTCAGCAATCAAAAAAGTAATGATCATCTAGAAATATTATCGTTATTCATCAAGAGGCCTTCAAAAGACACGAACATATGATAAAATTAATGATGCATTCTCCTGCCCTATCGCCTGCAATTTCGTCGCATTTGTCGAATATTCGGACAGAAAATGTGAGAGTCGATCTTGGCCTGAATCATGGACATGGCAAGTACAAATAGGTAATTGATGCGGCTGAATCGTAGGGCAGCTGTCACTTGTTTCTTGTGGCGATCTCTTTTTGTTTCCTCGCACACCATGGATCCCCGGGATAAAAGCAAGCCAATGCACGCCTGTTTTCACGCAATCTCTCCGGGGGTTCCCCTGTTTAGGACGAACTAGGGCGAAATATTAGGGGCTGATATTATTGGACCACAAGCTACTAATTCGTCTGCCGATATTGACTCGTCCACGGGGGCCCAGTTCGCTCTTCTTTCACGCCACTCGTCAATTTTCAACTGGCCTCATAGTTCATGGTCATCGCCCTCAACTCGCACCTTCTTCAACTGATCTTAGGTCTAATCTAGTCATTGCCAACATATCTAAACTGCAATATTGAACATCCTTCACAAAAATATCTTTCTTATCCTTCTGCAACACCCTTTTCCAAAACCCTTTTCCCACCTGTTTCCAGTCCAATTTTCCCATTCAGTTGTTCATCAACTATGGATCGATTTCATTGCCGACACGTTGATCAAAGTTGAGTACACTGCTGGGTCATTGAGGACGTATGGTTCTCGAGCATCGATCGTCACCGATCGTTAATAGTGAGACGAGGTAATTGCCACTCATTAGGATGCTAAAGGAGCACATTATGCTCGCTGAAAGAACCCGTGATATTAGGCAGAGAAAGAAAAGAAAAGAGAAGGGAGAGACTGAAGAAAAAAAAAAATAAAGAACGAGAATCAGCCGCGAAAAGGGAAGAGTGAGAAAGGCGTTGAAAAGAGTACTCAAGGTATACGAAGAGGCTCATGAGGTAACCGATATCTTCGCACGGCTTTGTTCACGCCGTGGAAATGAAATATGGCGATGAACCGCTTGGCCCAAAAGGGGACGTCTGGGGTCGGGACCTGAAGTCGAAATAGGGCGTCATACCACGCTGAATCTAAGAATCTAAGGCTATAAATGTCTACAATTTAAGCCCTGGTTCTTCTCCAAAAGCCTCTTTTTTAATTCGGATAAATCTTTCAAAAAACATTTAAAAAAACGTTCGAAAAATCTTTCAAGAAGTTAAACTTTGGAGAAGATTCCTTTCTTGATTTTTCTGATTTCAAGGATACGAAATAGAGCCCTGACACGTGGATCTTACAAAGAGGTTAGCGGATAGCAAGCGAGCATATGGGATTTTCTGACAGTCGAAGGAGGACCAAGCCACTGCCACCTGTGATATAGTGTTCCACCGGTCCAGATCGCGATATCCGGTTACCGGTGAGCCAGGTAGGTACCTGGTGCCAACGGTGTTTTCCAAAGACTACCTCACGTATAAAGGTTCCCTCAACCATGGGGGTGTATCGAATGTCCTCCCATGCGGTCTCGTCTATGCTGTCCGGCAACCCCTCGCTTGTTTCACGGTTAATTAAGCTGCTGACAATCTGACCACGAGACGGTTAGCGGCTAGGGCCCGCGATCTTCAAGAACTCGTAAACAGAAGGAATCTCTTCGAGCATGAATGAAGACACCGGAGGAACTTCGCTCAGTCTACTCGACTCTCTTCCTCGAAAGGAAAGATAATCGCTCTAAACGTAAGAAATAGAAGGACAAAGCGAAATGATCGGGTATAGATCATACGATATCACTTTTTGGAATCATAGCCAACTGCTTGTCAAAATAATGAGCAAATATCTGAGTGAGAACGATTTCGTAAGTCAATCGATCAGTTGATCAATTCTTCTCGATACTATAGTTGATCTTGAAGCAAAAGTGGATCCTCTTCTTCTATGAAAGAAGAATTTTTTACAACGCGCTTTTTAAGCGAATGAAAGTAGGTAAACCAGGGATAATGGTAGTGTAAAGGTATATCGAAAGAATATCGTCTTCTGCTCTCTCTGGCGACCGGTCTCTAGATAGTTACACCAGGACGTGCTGGCTCGTACCGCTAACAAACGATCCGAGAATGATTTAGCACATACTCCGGGCGTCCCAGCTCGGCTCGTATACGCGTCGATCGCCTTTTACTTATCCCGGCGCGCGTGATTGTTTTATAATTAAGCCGTTACTGGACAAGGCACCGTTGTGATTAATTGTTTTCAAATTGAAAACCTATCGCGAGACCGTCTTAATTTCATGTGAGCCTCTCGCCTAGACTAAGACGTCAAGGAGAGCGTGATGGTAACGATCTGCTCATCGACTTCATTTCAATCGCAGAGAGGGATACTTGCTTCAGCCTCTATTGAACATTACGAATAAAACGTTCACCAATTTTATTCTGTATCCGGTTTTTTTCTCTCTTTCTAAACGCTATTTTCTTGATTTCGTGGTCTGCTACTCTCAATTCAACATTCCGCATTCTGTTTGAGCGGTGCTACGTTTAACGGAGCAAATAGACGTCCCGCGCAGCAAAAGGGTGCCGACTGAAAGGCAAACAGTTTAGCTGGAAACAATTGACTGAAGATTGGAGAGGGTCGAAGAGGAGGCATCTGACGATCGATGCACGCGTCGCTGCTATGAACGCGAAGTTACATCTGTCGGACGATGAAAATAGATTTCGAGAGCAACCCGGAGCGTGTGTATGCCCTGCAGGAGACAGACAGAGAGAGAAAGAGAGGGTGGAGAAAAAATAGTGGAAGGAGACGTTGACAATGTGTATTTAAAAAATAAATTTAAATGATTTCACACTATCCGCCGAAGATTATCTAACAGGTTTTAATTAATGTCCCATGTTTTGGTATTTTTTCATTCTGATGTCCAAGGTTTCGATAAGACTGCTAATGCATTACTCGAAACAAAAATATTATATCGATTCGACCTCTTACCCAGATCCATTCGACAATATTCCTTTTACCGCAGGGAGCTCAATGCTGAAGACAAATGACACTCGATTCGACAGTAGCACTTGAGTATGTTTTGTATTCTTTCCTTTTATCTTTCGGTATCTTCCTCCCATTCTCTTTGCCACCCTCAAGTGCAAGAAATTCGAAGCATCGGGCCAAACGAAAATAATCTCTAGTCACTTCAACGCAAAGTGTTATAAGGAACCAAGTGATGATACATTTTTCATGTATTCAAGCATAAAAATTCATCTAAAATTATTAATCCTGTCCAATAAGTCGAATAGGATACGATCAGGTATTTGGGATCATTAAATAATAATGAAGTACGATTTCTGTTTTTTTTCCCTGCTTTTTCACATTAAAGCTCTTGCGTTTCCGCTCATTTATCGCGTATTTTTGAATACGCGATTAAAAATAAATTTTCAACAGACTTTATAGAATTAAAAAATATTTCCAATAAATTTGACGAATTTTGTTTCGTCAAAGAGGAAGCTTTGTAGTGGTGACAAAATCCAGTTTCCAAAAAAAGGTTTTTTTCAATATATTTTCAAAGGGAATATATTTAATATGATGTCCTGAAAGATTGTTCTAATGTGTATATAAGTGTGTGTGTGACTGTGTGTGTCACGTTTTTTTTAACGATCCTGCAATATCTAGAGAACGTGTTCAGATAAATTGATGAAATTTGGCATGGGGTGATACAATTTCACAGCTAGTTAATGGATTTTAAGGGATTTTAAGGAAAGTAGGCTATTAAAAAAAGTTTCTTAAAAGCTCCTGTGGCGCGTTAATTTTGGCTACTTCAATAAGAAGATCATCACCATCTTCCTTGAATAAAAGTATTCGATCGATAAAAAATGGCGTAAGAAACAATTGAGAAGGGTTTCCTGAATTAAGACGGTTCTTTTCAGAATACTTTTTATTCAATCTCTCGGAAATCAGAGAGAGTGTTGCTTTGACGGACCACAAGATTACAAATTTTCCTTCCCGTTCTTCTGAAGCGCCGCACCGAATAAATTATAAAGTATAATGCGACTCGGCGTTTCTAGATTAACGCGCTGTACAGCGCGATACCTTGGGTCTCGCGTGTCAATTAGCCACGGTATATGAGGTTACAAAGTATGCCGGGTCCTTGCACCGTAGAACGCGTGATTCGTTCGACCAACCGTAAGTAAAGTGGGCGATAGTTTCCGATCGTTAAGTCAAGTATATGCAATAATCCTGTGTCTTGGGAATTTCTTTTAAACAAGTAACACTCTTCGTTGAACTTAATCTGAAGTCAAAACTATAAGAAGCAGCAAAAGCTCTTCACATAGTTTGTCTTTTATCTTCAGTTCATATAAATAGCAATTACCCGATACATACATTATTTTGTCAGCGCGTTGACCGTTAATAACCACGACTTTCTGCGATTCATTTCTGTCTCTTGTTCGAGACTTGGCAGTTATTCTCGCAGTTATTAAGGTGAAGTAATTTACAATCTGAATGTCTTAACTGAATTATCCCAATGTCAGCGAAATTAAGAGCTTGAAGATCCCAATGTTTTGCCTCGGTTTTCCATCATCTAACCTTTCCAAATGGCAAGTACTAGATGCTATTATTATTGTTGCATATCGTTTTCTGTGATGCAAAACTTTTGATTAATGCGTTCTGCGATTAAGCGACTGTTTCTGTTTTCATTTGTACAGAGGTATCTAATCACGGATTAGAACCTGCCTTTTTGTCTTAGTACATGGCGCGTGTTTGAAAGCTTGGCCTCCTTTCACCCCGACAGCGCTCTTAAAGGGCGGTAAATCATTCCTGCTTTGTTTTTCTTTTTATCGGCCACTGAGAACGCGTCCCACTAATTGTGCCATACATAAAATTACGATAAATTCTGCAGGTTTCTCGTACTGTCATGTCCTCCGGCAGTCAATTGTTTCAGGATGCTAATGATTTTCATGGTGTCCTGGTGGGTGGCGCCACTGGATAGCACTGGTCTGAATTCGTTTTGAACCTGGGCTTCCAAATTGTCCATCACCTCAAGTTTTAGATAAAATTGAGGCCTAAGTTTCTCTCTTTATTTCTACATGAAAAGAGTCCTAAAATAAAAGAGGCTATATTTAGGAAGATAATCTAAATGTCTACTGCTAAAGGGGGAGAAATGAGAAAGTAGATTCCATTCTATGGGATCAGTTTTTCATTAAACTAATCCGCAATCCTCTCGGAAAAGAAACAGATTTCCACCAATCGTTCGTGAAATTCTGGAGAAAGTAATCAACTCGAACAAACGAATGCGCAAGATTCTAAGGCTAAACGAGGAGAGCAGGAAGAAAGGCAAGGTATCTTTATCGGTGACAAGGGCGGCGCGAAAGATGAACGTCGTTAGCGCGCTACAATGCTGTTTTGACGGAGTAACAAAAGACAGACCGACGTGCCCAGACAAATGACCGTGGATCCGAGAACAAATGACAGTGGCTGTCCAACACGTTGCGGCGCTTTTGTGAACACGCCTCATTATTGGACGCACAAATTTTTCACATCCACGTGTCCAAATGCTGAGGCAAGTTTAACAGAAAATTGATTGTATCTCTACTATTGCCCATTTAATTCTCGTCACATGGGCAGAATGAGCTTCTGCCCCTACTGCAACACTGTACCGGAAACATGGGAAACTTAATTCAGTAAGATACATGTCATTAGAAATTCTCAATCTGAAAATTTGCTGGAGAGAGTTACGATGATGAACGTCGTTTCCCATTTGAACAATCTATAATCGTAGACTGATTTATTATTTTCTAATAATGCAGAGAAATAGTATTATTTGGACGTAGTGTGACAAGTTCTGACAGTTGTTGATAGAAAAAAGAATTTACGAACTCGCTTGAAGGAAAGAAATGCAAAACATGCGAGCCACGCGAACGCATGTTTGCACTCGACGACAGGGTGCAAGTAAGTCAAATGAAGCGCACCTAAAGATCAAACGAGTAAGCAAACAAGAAACAAGTGACGGGCACGTTACTATTCCCGTTGTGAAAACAGCGTAGTTACTAAAATGTAACGCTTTGCCTACAGGATTACTGTTCGGTTAATCCCCCCTTGTTCGGGGGTGCGCTTAAAGGAATACAAACATAACCCAAAATCTATCTACGCGTATGTGACGAGGGCGTAAGAGGATCGCTTTAAAGGCATTAAGTACCAATGGGGACTGTGACACATGTAAGAGAATCGCGACCTTCCTAAAAAAATACGTGTGCAACACGACTTATTGTTAAAAGCATTTTGACTCCATGCACACTCTTAAATCAACTGAATCTACTTTTTATTTGTAAAACCCGAAAGAGCTTTCTGATTTTATAAATGGAATTGAATTACTTTTTTTTTGTAAAGCTTTTAAATGCTTGTCCCTATATAGTTTTACGAAATGCAATTCGAATAGTGTGTTCTTCAAATCTCATAGTCAGAAAGTTTATAACATAAATGAATTTAATGTAACATAGAAAGAAAAATGAGACCGTAAAAGGAATGTCTAGCTGGTGTTATAATCATCATCGATTCTAAAACTTTACATGATCATGCAACTCGCATGATCATGATGCTAGCGTTGATTCTGTATTCAGCAAGTCATCAAACAAACATGGCCGCTCGCTCAGCAGTAGTATACTATTTTTCTGTAGCAAAGAGGTTCAATGTGTGCCGCTTCGTCGCATTTACATAAATATGTGCAGTTTTTGAAGATTCATCTACCTCGAAGATGCTTCGTCTTAACCCCTGGGGATAATCTCAAGCCGTGATTAACTTGTCAGAAATATCGAAGTCACGTTTCGAGCAATTTATTAACCGAATAATTATTCGGCGATACACATTACATATGCTCTTATTTGCTTCTCGAGACATAACAATAATTTTTAACTGCAATATAACGTGACTTAAACACAAATATTTTTGGTTAAAAAATATACTACATGATGACATAGTATTTTCCCGGAACATAGTATTTTCCCGGAACATAGTATTTAATGCCCGGAATATTTCAGAAACTTGACAAACGAGACGTTAGAAGTGGAAGGAACGATCTCATCTCGTACTTTCGTCCCTCTGATGACAATAAGCCCGGCGGTGCAGCTCGCTGGAATGATAATTTAAACGATGACTCTCGGTTTCTTCGCATTCAATTACTAAATAATTGACGGAGGGGTTGGGACCGTGGTTTGTCGCTACTTGAAGGGGAAGAACGCATAAAACATTACTTCGTCCACGCATATGCACCTACATGTGCGAGACCGTTAGCAATCTCTCGTTGGTCATTTCGCACTCGAGGTGACGAGCGTGACTTATCTATAGCGAATTATAATCCAATTTGCGATTATCGTCGAGTGTGCGTCATATAACGTCCCTCACACCGTCATCGGAGGGCCCTCGAGGACCAGATGCGGGCCTCACCTCTGACTGGTTAGTAAAGCCGTATAATTAACGGCGTGCTCGATGCTCAACCCACGTGCACTTATCCGCTGCCATTGCTCGCCAACGTAAATTTGTGTTCATGCCTACATATACATGCATCCTTATTCAAGAATAGTTCTTGCATGTGGGGCATATTCTCTTAAGGGGCTGATCAGCAATCTATAAATAACGCGTAATTCAATGATCTGTCGTGAGGATTTTCCGCATATATTTAGGAATAGATATCACTATTATTCTATAGGTATAATATAACGGCATGCATCCGTGTTCCTCTGTTGCTACTATAACTGTTGATTAACCGTTCTTCATTTGCACCTATACAAATTGCTATATTTGCCATTGCATAATCGATATTTCATTATTATAATCATTAAAGTAGATTCCTCCCTTCAATTTCACATGATATTTCCAATTCCGTTTGACAAAATGCGATACAGCAATTTTTAAGTAGCGCAGATGTTGACAGGAGAAATTTCATGGTGACATTCCGTACAACTTAACATTTGTCGAGGTACAATGTCAGACGTTCTGTGGTTTTCAAATCTTCGCAAAGATTGTAAGAACGACAGCGCACAAAATCAGGAATTTCACGCGATGTCAAACCGCAAAGCAATCTAGTAATGAGCTAAGCGGCAAATAGTTTCTACTGTGCAACTAATACAGAGGAGTTTTTTTAACAAGTTAACATGGCTTATACTTCCATGAAACAGTTTAATGAAAAGACAGTTTAGCTATAAATAATGAAAACTAAATACAATAGTAAATTAAAATGATACTTGAATTTCCCCTGTGATTAATTGGTCTATTTTATTGATCAAATTATTGAGATTCTTGTTTCCTACTGATCGCTGTTGTGATATGGTTGTGGCATTTGTCATGTTTCCATTTCCGCAGCAATTTGCATCAGTGTTCTATTTACAATTGCTCCCATCGTCATTAAGGCAACGTATTATTGTATGGTACATCATATATGTATGGTTTACACTGACACTCTGCATTTACATGTTTTACAATTACAGAATAAGGCGCAAATACATTTATATGCATATTATTGACAAATGCTTCTGCTTTATGTAATCTTAATTAAGATTACTACACGTGAATCTATGTATAATATGAGTATATGCACACGCACAGATCGTATCACTGTGGCATGGAAAATGTAACTTGTGTCAACAATTATATACACCTCTATTACGATGTGAAGAGTGAACTAATCACGCCAACTTCTTTAATTTTTTCTGGGTCAAAAGTCTAACTTGTTCCCACAAATTAGAGAAATTTCAACGATCTCAGCCCTCCAGTAATACTGTTATTACTTGAATTTTTGAGACAATTTTTTACTCAAATAATATGAATATTGTCTCTTTCACAATATATCGATCATAAATGCCCTTTTGAAGAATGAATGGGTGAAGTCGAGGTTAGTGTCTATGCAGAAGGTGATGGCAATGCAGCAAATAAAGTTCTTGACGCTTACATTAATCCTCCTTGACTGAATCGGCGTCCGAAGGCTCTTGTTACCGACTCTTGCAGCACATAGGAATTTCTTGCATAATCCCTTAGACAGTATCGATTATATTTTATATTATTTGCACTATCGTTATTTTCATCTAGAGCCCCAGGGGGTACATTTTCCCCTATAATATTTGATAATGAGGATAGATCCTCTTCTTCCTTCTGCAACTTAATGCGCAAATTATATTGTATTAATGTTTTTATTAAAACAAAATGTCACATCACATTAACCATACATATCGTATTTCCGCCAATTGACCCTAATTAATGATCACACGTAAAAGATCGATCTTCATTTACCAATGTCGAGCAAATGTCGACCTCTATAATTGGAACTTTCATTCAATTTCGTCATATGCATCCATATGAAAATGATGAATGCATTAGTGTTCATGTGCATTGAGATATGCACGTGGAGCATGTGAATATAGTTATGTGTTCATACATGAAATTAATAGCGCTCGATACGAGATAACGGCGTGATTAACATTCACTGACAAGAGATACACACGAGACACGGCACGCGGAGCTTCCTCGATTTTGTTTTTATATATCTCTCGCATATGTGCTCTAAGATAATATCAGAAAGAAGAAAGTGTTTCAACATGACTTTGCATGAGATGAAAATGTTCTACTTTTGTTTGACCTATGCTGACGGAACATTTTAGTAATGTTCTGTAATCTAGGATGGATATTTTATAAATTGTTTTAAAAAATTTTTAATTGAGAATAATCGTCTGATCATCTCTACTTTCTGAAGTATACAAGAGAATAATGAATTTCCAAAGTACCAAAGTTCTCTGAGAGGATCTTAACAAGAACCGGGTCATTACGTGAGGTAATTAATTTGCTGGTGCTAGTGTTATGTTACCCTGAAAGGCAATATCACGAGAGCTTCTTGTCTCCTCATTTTCCTCCTCTCCAACGCCTTTCCTTTCCCCTTTCTCATCCTCATCGCGCGGGTCACCTGTAGAGAGAATCGATACCCAGTCAGGTGTGGAGCTGGATTATATCTATATATATAGAGAGAAACGCCTGTTGTTACCAACAACCATAATTTCGCACCACGTTATACCGCGAACGCGGGATATCCGGACTGCAGAAGGGACACTTTCTTGCCATCCCCTTTCTACTCCAAGGCTAACGCGAACTATAATAGCACCAATCTATATCTGTGCTTTCCCGACAACAAAGTTTATTTGGAATACAATCTTCAAAAAAAATTACGAACAGTTTTAAAGCTTTTTTAATTTTAATGTTTTAATGTCTAATTCATTCACGTTTATTATGGATATACTTTGCGCCACAGAACTCTCTCAATTTCGGAAATCTGGTGGCACAAGGGTTCGGGAGAAAAATTCGTTTAGCTAATTTATGTCCGACGAAAACCCCTCGACTGACTGTTGATTCATTTTATTAATTTTTCTCATTCCCTTTCATAACTCGATCCGGAGACAAACGGCAAGTCGCTTCACGGGAAGACTCTAGAAATTACGAAGACACTCCCGGAATTGTTCCGTGCGAATAATTTATTTGCAGCATCTCGTTATTTTTTTAATTATGCATAATTAAGCTAAAGCCCGTGGTTTTAAAGTTTATAATATTTCACTGATGATTAAGGAAGAATATGAAAGTCTATTTGTAAAACATATAATATTCTGTATTTTGATTATATTTGTTTCTATCACAGCTTCTTAAGTTGGCTTGGGAGTGTAAGTCCGATCAGTAGAAAAATTAAACGACTCCTTTTCCCAGAGGAAAGAGCGAATCAATCTCTGACGTGCCGCGACCCGTGTAAACCAATTTCAGGCAATTTCGCGTCAAGAATAGCCTCTTCAGCAATGAATTGACCTCCCAAGGACCTTTCCAATTTTAACTGGTCTTGAAAATAGTCCTCGAAAGTCCTGACCATCGACGCCTTATTCGACCCGTCCCCTCTCTTTTTTTCATACGAGAAGTTTAGACGCGTCAAAGGAAATTAGATTGGGTTAGATGTCATTCTCTGAGAAAACCGATTTTCACCACCGTATGAATGTCTACTTGTCAAATCCACTTACTGAGAATGCGACCGCTATAGTTCCAAATAAAACTCTCGTCTTTAATTACTTTCTTGTAATAAAACTATCGAATGCAACATCCCGAATAAGCCAAAGATGAAAAAAAAAATTCTTATAATCCTCTACTGGCATTTGCACTTTTAGTTGAACTTTAAGTTTATTTGGCTAGTGTAATGATGATGTTGAAAATAAAAATTAAACATTAAGTGTTATAAAAAAAGCAAAGCTTCTTATGAACATGATTGCACACAAGCAGACGAAAGAATATAGAGAAAAAGTCGAAGACATTGGTTTGCATCATTCAAGAAGTATATATGCTCCCGCGGGAATCCCTTTTGGACAATTTTATCGCAAAATATTTTCGCAGAGCGTGCATCCGTGTGTCTGGAGTGAAATTAGCGAATCCCTGGTCCCCCGAGGCTCCCGAGATCCCTGACTGAGGGGTTGAGAAGCATCGTCGAGCGAAGGGAACTGCGAGTTGATATTACCGGTCCCTTTTCAATGTTCCGAGTTCTTGAAGTGTCAAATTTGATAAAGTTACATCGTGCTGTGACAAGTCCACAGTAGATATATGCACAGGAACTAGAAACAAATATCTCGTATCCATTTATGGCCATCCATTCACAGAAGACGTGAGAAAACTTTCTAAATTACTATTTTATCAGTTTTCTATAATCTCTACAATTATTTGGAAGCATCTATGCTGTATCGACTTATTTAATTGGGAGACATGAATGGGCAGTAACAAAAACCAGGAGCCGGAAACTCCTGGTATATATGACTATACCGTATATATATGTGGCTATACCGCATTATTAGCCTCGGTAATTAACGTTCCTCCTCTCGGCGCAATCGTTAGCCTAACAACCTGGAATTTCGGCTTTGTTGAGGAGTGGTATATAGCGACAATTAACAGGGCGCACCGTGACGAGATTTCTGACATAATATTCTTCTCGTGTCGAAGAAAGCGTTGGATAGAAAGAGAAAAGGATCGATCAAGAGAGAAGGTCGTGCCGAAAAAGAGAAGCAAGTAGATTAGCAAGAGAGTGAAAAAGATGCAAGACCTGACGGGCTCTATATCGAACCTGATGGTCAAGTGTATAACGAGGAACCGAGCAGCTTCTGCACCGCAGCAAAAACACCGCAAAGCGCTCAGCGCGACTTAATTGCTTAATCAGACGTAGTAAATCTTGCGACACAGGCATTTACGTGCGATATGTGTGTACAATTGCCCCACGGATGATATTGAATAATTGTCTTGAATTGTTGTAAATACCATCTTTTTCTTCAAATTCTCACATCATTACAACTTTATTTATCGAGTACCCAGGATGTTCAATGATTTATGCTGACTTATGATGCCTGAAGCCACTAAGTATACAATTGATCCAGCACATGATAGTGCGCTATTATACTGACTTCCCAATCATCGCAAACTAAAAAATCAACATTGATTTTGTTAGCTCTCTATGATGATCCGATGATTGATTGCCTTCTAAGTTACGCTGATTGGAAAGTCGGTATATTCCACTGTTCAGATTATTATAATGAGCTGCAATTAACTTCAATTTGATCAACTAGCTATGCCAATTATCGTCCTCGTTATCATCATAATTATAAACAATATCCCTCCGTGAAGACTTTATTCTTGTTGCTTGCATAAGTCACATTTATTTTTCGCTAATTTAATATTATAATAAAAAAGTAAACCTTCTTCAAGGGAAGGAAACTAGTTCTTCTAGAGGAAGCATAATGACGCTTGAACCGGGAATCAGCTTTAGATGTAATATGAGTGTCGTTTGTGGTCTCATTAAGGGGACACCCGGTATATTAAGGGATAAACGTAGCCGGTGGTGTAATGCAACACTGTTCAGTCCTGATCCTGATCCTCGAACGAGATGGTATCTTAGTGATTCTACACGTTATGCGGACCTATAACTTGTGGCATATATCGACCACTTATAATGTATGACCCAGACATACTCACGTGCCAATCCTGTGTATTACACCACATCGAAAGATCTTAAAGAAACAAATGATTGATGACAGTAAATACATTTAAACTGTAAATTTTCAGTCCTCAATTGATGAGTGAATACGTGAAACATGCTCTCTAAACTTGAATCAGTGAAAAATCAGTGAAATTTCACTGATTCCCAGTCAAATTTTACTGATTCTCAGTGACTCTTTT
>JAUESH010000024.1:20056345-20079910 GCA_032275165.1 Synergus magnus
TAGTAGTTTTACTTACTAATTGAATTGTTCACAAAATTATTTTTGTCATATTATTTAGCTTTTATAATTTATTTAACAGATTTTAGAAGATTTCCAAAGATTTCGAAGTATTGTAAAGAATTTTCAGTTATTTTATGAGATTTTAATGGATTTTGTCAAATGTTGAAGTCTTTCATGAAATTTTATTAAGAGATTTTAAAATAGTTCTATGATTTTCAAAAGATTTCATGAAAGTTTAAGAAATTTCATGAGATTTTTAGGAATTTTAGAGATTTTGACAAATTTTTAAGGGATATTAACGAACTTTAAGTGATTTTAAAGTTCCTCACGGAATTTTAAGGAATTTAAAAAGATTCTTATGTATTTTAAAAGATTTTGTGAAATTTTAAGACATAAAATT
Organism: Synergus magnus; assembly: GCA_032275165.1. Classification (NCBI taxonomy): domain Eukaryota; kingdom Metazoa; phylum Arthropoda; class Insecta; order Hymenoptera; family Cynipidae; genus Synergus; species Synergus magnus. The sequence continues at coordinate 20,056,746 of JAUESH010000024.1, forward strand.
TTTTAAGATATTTCAATGAGCTGTGTTACTAATTCATTTAGTATGGAGTTACCAATAATTGGTAACTAAATTAATTATTAATTTAGTTGGTCCTTGTTACTCACCCAGAAAACAGTTTCTTTGATATACGGTCAAAGAAAAAATTTCTTTCAATTAAAAAAAGTTTTTTTGATTCAAAGAAATTTTCTTTAATTAAAACAAAAATATTTCTTCATATTAAAGAAAATTTCTTTGAATCAAAAAAACTTTTTTTAACTCAAAGAAATGTGTTTTTGATTCAAAGAAACTATTTTCTGGGTGTAATGGAATTAGTAATTTTTTTACTAATTTATAGTAAACGACTTCGCACCATTTGAATTAGTAAGAAACTACTATTAATTAGTAAAATTTAACTAATTCAGATTGAGAGAGTAAGTAATCTGTTTAATTTCCCAAATAGTTTTGACAACGAAAATAATCTGAAGATAGTTTTCAAATTCAGAATATTCACACAATTTCGCGCAATTTCCAAACCAATCAGGTTTTCGACAATGTTTTGATATTTTCGAGATATTTGACAACAATGTGTTCGATATATGGTAACAACACTTTTTAAATATAGGATTGACATTTTTTGTGACGATCCCATTCAAAGTATGTCTGGCATAGTAAACAGAGAGCGTAAAAATAAATGCATATTAATGACGTGTTCATTTGCAACCTTGGCAAAGGCCACTGTCAATTGCCGAGTGCAAGAGTAAAGGAAGAGAGAAAAAAAAAAGAGAGAAAAAGGAAAACATGAGGCGACGTCAGAAGCGAATCTGCGTTGTAGAGTTGTTCCTTTTCTGGCATAGTTTATTATCGCCTGCGGTCCCGTCGATGCATTAGGGGGATAACGCTTAAAACAAAGAGGGCAGTCTCGGCTGCACTCTGCTTAAGAGTACGGTGCATTAAACGAAACGTCGGCCAACGTCCGACGCTGCGACCGACAGGTAGTCCATGATTTGCAACATTTTATCCAGCCTCGCATCATAAGTTTTTAAAGCCGGTGCAATATGGCGTCTATGAAAAGCAGTAGTGGGGTTGAGTTCGGCTGGTTGGTTCGTTCATTCGAGTCTCTAGACAGCCGGATCTTCCATCCTGCGCACGCCGGCATCCTCATGAGAAATGAACAAATGTTTGCTCAAGAACAAAAGAGTATCGGTTGACGTGGTGCTCACTTGTTTTTCAGATTCGAGAATTTCGATATGTTTGAAGATTTTAAGTGCTCCCTGTTGCTCCCGCAATTCTTCAGCCTTTCAAATTTACAGAAAGCTGATATATGTCTCTTGTTGACTAAGAAATATGATCATCCGCTAAACTCTAGCTCTCATTATTATTACAAAAAGTAAAGAAACACAATCTAGTGATCGCAGAATTTTAATTACAACTCTGAAGTAATAACCTGCTTTACATTGAGCGTGGTAAATCGTAGTTTGAGTCGCCGCTATTTAAAGTCTCGGTACGATAAGAGAATTCGCGTGGTGCTGAACGAATCGATGCCGAAAATGCTTTAGCAGTAGCCAAGCAGTTCGTACAGGTGCCGGCTTTGTTGAGGTAATTAAAAAAAATTCATCAGAGGCGGGAAAGTATCAGGTGCAAAGGATGCTCTGACGAGGATGCATTCGCCGTCGGTACTTACACCGGATGACGAGTCACTTTTTAAAATCCCTTATTAAAGTATTCACCTCAAGCATGGAGCGAGGCTTCTGGTTCGAGTAGCAGTTGCCGCAATTATAACAAGAATATGCAGCGGGTAGATGCAGGCTCTACATGTGCTTCCGGTGCTGGAAAAGGCAACTATCACAATATTATTGCAACTCTCTTGCAACATAACTCTGTCTGGTCATAGTGTATAAAATGAAGAAAATCAAAGATCGGTGAAAATCTCCTGTATTTTGTAACTTTTGTTTGTGAAGTGACACATGGTCGCGGGATTATTGTACCGAAGCATTTTTTTTCCCAAAGCTGGATTTGAAAATGGGTTTTGAACGAAAACTCTGGACTACGGAGTGTTCTCTATATGCATTCCACGGTATAACCGCCGCCCATGGCAGCAGGATCTTTCGAAAGGATCTGTCGTCGAGTCTCAGTTTCGACGAAGGATATCATTTTAACAGAATCTGGCCGTATGTTACGGGACACCATAGACTCGCATGGCGTTCGCCCCATAGATTCGGTACATATCCACCCCCCTTGGCCCTACCCCGTGCCATGCTAAATACCCGATGCACACAATGGGGTATATATCGTTCGAAAATCTGAGCCTTGGAAGGACTCACAAAAGGTAACTGGATACCAGGGCGAGGAGCAGCATGTGAACAGGGCGCGATTCGAAGCAGACCCCGGTCTCTTTTTTTCATGCTAGCTCGTTTTTAATAGCCGCTAATAGAGACGTTAAAACGATACGGCCCCTCTCGCGACTCGACCTAGATGCTCATTGTCAGTTCTTTCTCTCTTTCCTCTTTCCTCTTTTCTTCAATCTGCAGATTCAGGATCTTCTCTATAATATGTAACTTGTCAGGGCCCCTTGAGACCGAGATGTTATATACAGTTTTTCATTATACAAATGTCAAAGGACAATGAACCTCGGTAAATGATAGCTGACCTCGTGGAGCTGACTTCATTGAATAGCCTGTTGGATAAATTTACATTTTAAGCATTAGATTTTATCCTAGTATTAAACACCATTCATTTCTGCTGAAAATTATTCGCGGGAATTTTATTCAGTGAGACGAAATAAGAGCCAGTGACCGGCAATTGATGAATACAAATTCCACGCACAGTTTAATTGTGCGGGACGTGATCAGGTGGAGACCGCCAAGAGATGAAGGACGATAATGAAATTCGGGTAGCCAGCTCGTGCGGGCTCTCATGAAAGGACGAGACAAAGCGCGACGGTGGCATAATTAAAACTCGTCGAGTGTCCCGCGAAAGCAAGGCAAGGTGGGGTTCGATTACCGTGTCCAACGCGTTCCAAATAAGACCTGGCTAAGAATGAGCCATTCACCTCGAATTACGTTTCTTCATTGAAGCTGCCTTTCATCGCAGCTCTTTTGGTGCAAAAATAGATTGACAGCTGCCAAGCTTCCACATCGTCGCGGTTATTTGGAAGCCGAGAGATCGACTGTCTGCTTACCGAAGCGCTCGAGGTGTTGCCCTGGTAACAACGGACTCGAGACTCAATTAGCAACGAAAATACGAGAGTCTCTCTAAGACATCCGGAACTCGGAGAGGCGTTGTCTCGAACCAAGGGAATTGATCTGCCGGAGGCTTTTAAGGGGACCGCAATAACGTCTTGAATCCGTATTGTCTTCAATGTGGTAAGCGGTTCAGTCGCTTCGCCAAAACAAGGCAATCGATCTGACAAATGGTCCCTGTCTCTGCAGTCTCTGCTCTTTCCATCAGAATATTAAAAGAACATTTGTTAAGTTACTAGAGATTGATTTGACCTTTCTGGAAATTATTGTAGTTATCGACAAAATTCTACAATTTAGATTATAGAAATAAACGATGCATGCGCATTAAGTAGAGCCTATGAATTTTCTTAAATCAACAGCTGTAAAGTTTATCAACTTGAATTATCATGGCTGGAAGCCTTAAGTGATTCACGCTGATAGTTTCTTGACTGCTCGTCATTTCCGTAATTTTCTCGTAAGAAGACACCGATGTGCGAGGTTTCTTGTATCTATCTCGACAAGATCTCGCGCGTAATGACGTGAATCCTACTTTTAAAACTCATCGCCAGAAGTCGTCGTTACTCTCCCGTGAATCCTCGCTTTACCTGGGAAAAATAAACTCCTCATCAATCACACCCGTTCTCTGTTCGTAACATGCAGATTGCAGGACTCTTTTTTGCCCTCCTTCCAAATTAACATTTCTACAAATGAATATTCTCTATTTTCTGGTTTTCCTTGAGAACGCAACTTATTAATTATGTCTATCAAGTTATATAACAATTAATCTTTTCTGATTGCAGAATGCAGCAACAGTCCGGCCCCGGGAATGGAAGTTCTCGTAGACCTATGAGTCCAGGACCAGGGGGTTCCGATTCCGAGGACTCGGATATTTCTCTGGGCGGAACATCACCTCCGTCTCCAAGTTCTTCGCCACAAATAAACCATCAGGCCTCGCCGATTCATCAGTTGAGCCACCTAGGCCCAATTCCACAACCAACATTAAACTTCCGCTATGACCCAACCCACTCGACTTTCCGGTTTGGACACGCGACGGCTTTCAAGTTCCCGTCGTCTGGTTTCCGATTTGCGCCGCACAGTCCCCAACACAATCATCCAAGTATTGCGGGTGGCGGAATCTTCAGGCTTGCTGAGACCAGTCCCTTCCAGGCTGTTGGTCCCCGAGGAGACCTTGGCTCCAGGTAAAATAACCGATCAAATTTAAACCTGTCTATTTAGATTAGGCCGAAACTTGGCTCTCCTTTACGATTTTCTAAATACTATAGCGAGAGTATATATTTTTTTCAACAGTTGATTCAAATTTAGGGTAGCCTATGTGGACTAGTCAAAATAATGAAGATAATTTACTATTTCAGATTGCCAGACACTCTTGGCCTGCCTCCTCCTAGGTTACTTCCTCACGATACTTTACTCCACCATTCACACCATCAACTACCGGAAACTGTTTCGAGGTTATCTGAAACGTCGCGTTTATCTGATGGGGGAATATCGCGACTGTCGGATAGCTTGTCGGAAGCACATAGTCCTCCTCTAGTAGCAACGAATCTGACGGTGACGGGACCACTGAGAGTCGCAGTTCCGAGTCCTCACACACCGTCCTCTCGTGGTAGTCCACCTTCCAATCAACACACACCTAAGGGTCAAGGACTGATAAGGGTCGCGACCCCACCGATCAATCCAAAGCCCCCACAAATCCACAGGCCATTTTCGCCAGCGTGATACGAAAGATCGAACGAGGTCGATGATGCGAGAGATGAGATTGGTTCTACGAACTCGGACAAGGACGAGAGAATCGATTTCAAGAAATGCTTCGAAGTGCTGTGAACTCGCAATATTGGGGACTGCGACTGTACATAAAGAGAATACCTAAACGCACTACCCAAGATAGTATAATGTTTCGACATCAATGTCTACTGCGAAGTAGACTGAAAATATGTCGCAATGTATATAAAAATCATAGATTTAGAGAGGATGTGAATCGTATAGCAACCCCGTTGACATTAACATTGAGATTACGAAAAATTCGAATATTCTTTCAGTTTGAGTTAAGGTCACATAAGTATGTAGTAACTTTTGCTTTTTTCGACCTAATCTTTTTGTCTAATTCTGCATTCTAAATTAATCTGCCAACTCATTTAAACGACACACTGTCAAACATTTTGGCAAATTTACTATCTTTTTATTAAACGTTTTACCGTATGTTTATGCAAATTACTTTCAGCACATGTACATAGTGAAATTTTTCTATTTTTCTAAAAGTACAGGTGTTGATTGACTAATTTATGAGGCTATCATTTTTTTATGTATGTGATTATGTACTCTAAAAAATGGAGTCATGCGCAAAATTGAAACGCACAGAATATAGGGTTTAGCGGGGTTAAGTATAGGAATTATCGGATGATTATAAAAGAAGAAGTATGAAAATCTGTCGTCATACGCATAAATTAAATCAATTACGCTCCTCTTAGACTAATTAGACTTAAAACTTCGCCCAATTTGTCGACCTTTCTCGCTAAAGTTTCGAAAAATTGAGTAACGACGGATGTCATTCGGTACACGCATAACAAGCTGCAACATCTTTAAAACCTGATGTTACGAAATAAATTCAAAACGATTTGCGTCATCCTCTTTAATTGTAGATAGACAACTAGCGAAATTATTGTATAATCAATTCTATACATATGAACATATATAAATATTATACATAGATACCTATGCAACTGTGACTAAGATGAAATTATACATATATAAATATATGAAAAAAGGAAGCATTATTATTATTATTATTATTATTATTATATTATAATTATTATTTGCGCCTGTACATAAATTCTCGCGAAAATATATTAACAGATTATTATAACACAACGAGTTTGTAGTAATTTATTTATCTACTTTCTTTCAACTATACTTTACCCCTTTTTTCATTTTGATACACCCTTTACTTTTTTAGATGCGATTAAGAACATTTACATATTTTAAAACTGGAATTTTAAATCACATTCACGTAAAGTCTAATGAACATAATGTTAATCACCTCAATTAAATTTGTCTTACGAACTCTCTTGATAAAAACTTAGCGGACGTCTTACCAAAACCGGAAGTCACATTTCTCCAGCGAACTCGGCGGACTAATATAGAAAAGAGGGGGTAAACGTGGATCGTGGGAGCTTGCGAGAGGAGAAGAAGAGGAGAGGTCGTCGCTTAGACTCATTGCACGATAACGTTGCGTGGGCGGGTGTCGTTTACAAAATCCACCAACCAGATGCCCGCCCTGGCTGTAACTGATCTCATAGGTTAACCAGAAGCCATATCGACCAAAGCTTCTGGAAAGCGTAAACTCACAGCGCACGCTTAAACTTCTGATATTTTCTCGAAGAGCAACTAACCACCTACTCTGCCGTACAAACTAAAAAGATACATAAGTGACATTGTCGCTTAGGTCGATTTTTCCATTGCTGGGTTTAAGAGAATAACCCTAAACCACAAAGTCACTTATGTATTTTTTTAGTTTGTACGACAGTACTTCTAAATCATAATGGGACAAGAAAAATCTTCAAATTTCGGGTCCCTATCCTATATTCATAATAATATAATTCCGGAATGATTCGGAAAATTTCGGATTGGTTCAGAATGAATTTCAGTCCGAAGCTTTCGCCAGGGTACTCATTTCCATTTGGATTTCCATGTGAACATTGATATAGCGTTCCTATGCGGATATATCAGTGTAAGAATATTTGTTTGCACTGCAACCATTTTCACGTGGAAATCCATGTGGAAATGAACGTGGATGTATGAAACTGAATTTTCACGTGGATATTAGTTTAAAAAAAAAAGTGAACAGGGTTTTTTTCCTTTTTAAATCGGGTGTCACAAACAGTTACTACTTGGATAATGTAACTTACTGATTCATCAGAGTGAGAATTATAAAATTTCATTGATCTCTTGTATGAAATATCGATTTGCTAATTCAACAAGTGAAAATTTGACAGATTCGGAATAAATGTATTCGGAATGTTAGATAAGAGAGTAAAATTAATATAAACATAGGATCATTATCAATTTCCTTAATAACTAGTCAACATCATTAATTAAGCTACATTTTTCTCTGTCACAATACTTACAATTTCCACGCGTAACTTTTTATCACCTACATTAAGGCATTTTTTATGAATGATAAAGATCAGTGTCAAACACGTATGAAGAGGGAGAAAGCCGTTACACAAGGTACGTCTAGGAATGAGCGTGCCCACATGAGACAAGAATATACCTGTGTTAAAAGTGTACACATATATAATATATGTATATGGGCATGGATATTCCATACCTAGGGATGAAAGGATGGGTATCGCGATTATCGATAAACATCACCGCTGTACCATTCCCCGTATAACCAATATGGCGTGAAAAGAACTGTCGTATCCCTCTTTCTCTTCGTCTGTCTCTTTCGTCGGACGCCATCCTCTTCGTCCAGCCCGACTGTGTTTTGACAGTTGCTGCTCTGACACCTCTGACACATTCATTAGAAAGGGATTCTCAACCCAAAAGAATAAATCTAACTTTATTCCTTTTGCAGAAAGACAAATAATTTATGTTTTTTTCAGAAGCATTATTTTTGTATGGCCTAGAAATTACCAATTAATAAAAATCTCTAATCTGTAATTTCCAATTAGAACCATTAGACACATGTTTTAAAGTACATAAATATTCAGCTCTACCAAAAGTAGGGCGCAGTCGGGCTATTGTTTGTCAAACTTCCCAGGCGAGTAAGGTTTAGGATTTTAACTAAATGCCTCCTCAAAAATGTCCCTCTTTTCCCCCTAGGTTCATAATATACTATTTTACCCCTAAAATAAAAAAAAATATATCGGTAAAAAATGTCAAAAATTGCCCTAAATCATGATTTAAAACAATGTGTCCATTTATTTTCTACATAGAAGAACATATTTCATTGACAACTCAATGCTGAAGATGTCACTCGCGGGTCTGCATAATTTGAAATTGATTCCGTCATATTTATCCTTTGTTCAAAATTTCGAAATGAAAGCAGATAAGCAATAATTTTTCGTGGGGAACAGGAAAGTCGATGGATCCTAGGATTGAGAACCGTTCGTGGACACCCCAGCTGTTCGGATTTAGATGTTTAGGATAATGCGGTGTGCCCTGGCCTTACAACAAAATAATGTAGTCCACTTTGAATGGCAGAGAGCAGGAATAAGAGCGATAGAGAAGAGACGAAAAAAGAATAAGACGAAAAGAAAAAAGGAGTTCAGACTTCGTGATATTCGAAGCTCGTGAAAAAGAATTAATGAGTACGAAAAAGGCCTAATAGGTCTGATACAATAATGTTATATATGTTATAAAAAATATTAAATGTATAATAATAAGAAAATGTTGCCAGAAAAAAAAGAACTGCATCTTTCTCCATAAAATTGCGCCACTCAAAAAGGATGAACATCTGACGTAACACACGTGTACCCTATATAGACATATAGATGAGTGACAGAGGGTCCTCAATGGGAGAAGAAAAAGCAAAAGCGAGTAGCGCGAGAGTAACCATTTCTCTAGTGGTTATTTGTAGACAGATTCGACATTCTCGACAATGCGGCAAAATCATAATGGGCCTGCGGCAGGACCCCACTGTGGCACGCCTTAGTAAGATTATGGTGGCCACAGGTATTTGTTGTATATCTCAGGTCGTCAGTGGGGAGCCATGAAGAGGTGTGAAACTGATGGTAAATCTCCCAAGGATCTTTTTAAAATCGGTTCACGCCATTGTTGCGGTAAGAAGTTTTGTATTTTCAGGCTTTTTTTCTTCACCTCTCCCCCTCGTCCGACGCCTTTTTCTACCTCGTGGATCACCTTCGCCTTCTTCCGGTATAGTGGTATCGGATCATGGGCTCTTAGGTGCTTAAGGGTGCGAGGCGAATTTAAGCGAGGGCCGTGAATGGTGCCTTCGACGAAACAGATATATTAGTGCAGCAGATAGATGGAAAGAGACGGGGCAAAACATGTCAGGCTATTAAAAACATTTTACGATCCCGAGGCAAACAATGGGAGGGGACAATATTTTGCTATAGGATTTTTTTTCACCTTCCGTATCTTTATAGTAATCAATCAGAAAGTAATGATCATCTTGTAAAAATAATTGCACAATATTTAGTGGTGTCATTAAAAATTGAATATATTTATGGCCTTAGTAAATATTATATTTATCATCTACTGTAAGGGAAGTTTCAGTCCCCGTGTGAAATTTTAATTAAGCTCTTATAAGGCACAAATATTGTACAGAACATGGAGGTCTTATTGGCATAAATAAGGGAAGAGGGGGTGAAAATGTATATGGTGGGCGGGGTATGGGATTCTGTCTATAAGTTGAACAGAGTTAGGAGATACCCCATCGTCACAACATAAACCCCATAGTGCTATAAGCTAAGCGGCTTAGTACCTCGAAGGGCACTGACGCTTGACATATCCAGTATAGAGTACACATACCAGAAGCTACCCTATTTTCTCGCAGTTTTGCTGTCAGTTTTTCGAGGTTTCTGGTTGGGACTGTTATTATTTTTCCATAAATTTAGAAACTGTTCAAGATATTGATTTGACAGTCTATAATTCATTAACATAGGTGATAAACTGAATTGCCTTCGTGATGTAATCTTTTTATGAAACTCATTACCAAATAAAATTTGTATAACTGGTTTAAAAACTTTATTGTCACCACAATGAATTTCAGTAATGACTTAACGAAGTATGTGAAACAAAAGGTGGATTAATTTCGTCATTTGCAGGACTTCAGATTGACGAGAATGTGAAAACTGATATGCAGAGTAATTTTGATAGTACAAAATGATTTTTTTCTATGTATGTGTATTGGGGACAAAAGAGATGTTTACAAGCTAAAATGCACCGTGTCGAGTTGCATGTAGCAGTTAGTAAAACATTTTGTTTTCTCATGAGTGAGTTACCCCAATGCGTACATGACCTGGGGTGCGGAACCACACCCCCATTCACTATCCATGCTCGGGATACACTTAAATTAAATGGACGCCGCGCCGTTGTCGCATTATAGTACCGAATGCCATGTTATATCTAACCTTTCATTAAACCCGTGTGAACGCCAGTGTGGCCCCCCTGAAAGACGAGACTTTGATTTCTAAATTCGAAATTGCATGGAGTTTATTATAGGTACATAGGTTAAAGAGTCGAGTTGCGAAACACATACATTTTTTTTGCAAATTAAGAGTCTTGCATGTGAAGCAGTGTAGGATTATTGATAGTTCCTGATAAACATTTGAGAGAGCGCTCAATGAAGTTTTAAGGAATTCTAAGACCAAGTATTAAGTAAAATTGTATCAACTTAGAGTGTTTTGATTTCATCGTCCTGTGGAGCGGTACAGATACTTAGCTAAGCACTAATGGCGGCTGCGGATTAAGGGGGTGCAATGTTGTTATAGCAAGGGGTACCTTTGCTCCGAGAGTACTAAGTAGCCCGGTTAAGTATGTTGTTTAAGCCAACATAGTAAGGAACCATCCCTAGAGAAATTGTCGCGTACCGCAAGAGTGGCATCCGCGTCCGAATCCAAACTCCGCTACCTCTCGAATATACTTTGACACCGCGAGGGACAAGAACAGATGGCACTCAAGAACTTCCGTTCGTTTTTGCAAATGGTCTTACTCACGCAGAGGCAGAATTGTCTCTTGCTAAATAGCAACACATAATCATGTCTCTGATGGGTGAGAATCAAAAAGTTGAAATTATTAGATTTTTATTAGTTGACCAAGAAGCGTCTTATTTTTAACGAAATTTAAAAATATATATGTATACTTCGGAGAACCGCAATTAAAACCTCAAATAGAGTACACGGAAAAAAATAACGTCTTAAAATTTAATACACTGTCTCTGACTCTTGGATATAGAGTTTCATAAGACGCAGTATCATAAAATTTCAGTGACTTTTCATTAAATAATAGAAGAAATTCATTAAATTGTAGAAAAAATTGAACACTATTTAATGAAAAGTCACTGACATTTTATGATACTGCGACTTGCGAAACTTTATATCCAAGAGTCAGAGACAGTTTATTAAATTTTAAGATGTTATTTTTTTCCGTGTAAAATTATTTTTAAAATTGTGTACAATCGGCACATACGTAAAATTGCACGGACTTTTAAAAAGCACTTACCTCTGCGTGGTCCCACGTTGAGACGATGACCACAGCATCCAGCTTCCTCTCGTTCTGATTCTGAAAAGATCAAATTTCGGTTAATTACAAAGTCTAGGTCAAATGAAATCAAATACTTTTTTTAATGAAAATAAAACTTACTTGCTTCTGGAATCCGAATTGCAAGATGTTCCCCAAACCTCGAACTCTTCGTAATCCTTTTAATGGCACTTCACTTTCACTGACACTTGCACTTATACACTTCAATAACTTGCACTTCCACTTTCATTTTCACTCGAGAACTTTAATGCTAATAAAATATTTATAGGAAAAACTTTGTTAGTTTATTTAACAAATGTTTAAGAACACTTTTCACGCACGAAGAGTTAATCGATCCGAGAAAAGATCCGATCGACCCATCTTAATAAGTCACCGCGCGAACAATGAATTCATATTCAGTAACTTATCTTCTCTATGTTTATCTGGTTGTCTACTTTGAGATTGTTTACTTTGTAGAACTTTCGCATACAAGGACTTCCTAGAAATTTTGTATACAAAATTTCTAGGAAGCCCAAATCTTGATGTAAATAGTAAACAATCTCAAAGTAGGCAACCAGCAAGTAAACATAGAGAAGCTTAATTAAATTGGGTAGGCTTTATCAAAATACCAACAGGCAGAAATAAAGTTTAATATTATGCGATAAGTAGAAAATACATGAGTCTGGCTACCAAGAAGTTTGGATACGTTTCTTTAAACAAATTTGGTCCATAGATTTTAAGTATTACTTCCAACACTGAGATAAAAAGTTCAAATTTTTTAACTTTATCTTTCTGAAATATTACGATATTTAATGAATCAATCTCAATCTTTTTTCTTAAAAAAATATAATCTACGTATACATTTTTTTTCTAAAATATAATCAAAATTACAAAAAGAAACCATATTGAAAACAATTTTTGAGAAAAGTTGAAAAATAAAAAAATATATTTATTCTTATCTGATCTAGCTCTATAATCTTAATCAATTATAAATATTATTTGATACTACAATCCCTCCAAATTCCATGACCCTAGCTTAATTCGTTTTCGAGTCCTGTTATTAAAAAAATTATTTCTCCGAACACAAATGAACGTCATCCAGGGACATGATATTGCCAACTTCAAAATCGTATTTTTTTTAATCATGAGAATTGTATATTATAATTAATGTAAGGTAGGCATTCTTTTGAAATTTTAAAATTAATATGATAATGGTCTTGTTCCTTTTTTTGGGTATATATAGGTGCTGCTAAGGAACCATATAAGTGTGAGAAGAGGAAACGTGCTGCGGCGAATGGGAAATCGACATCTTCGTCTTCTCTCAAGATTAAAATACACCACTACTGCTATTAGAATGTTACGATAGAACGGTAACAGACATATAATTTCCTAGAAGTTTTGAATTGAACGGGTCTGTCTCATCCAGTCGAGTGAGGTGAGTGTAACCGGCTTTGGAAGTTTCAAGGGTGAGGAAGCTCATTAACGGGAGCTTTCTATACCTTCGACTCTACCGTTCCTTCCTCGACCCTACAACCTTTTTACTTCCCTTCTCTGTTCTTGAAACTCTAAAGACGCTTCAATCGCGCATACAAACGTCGCGTCGCTTATTTTTTTCCATTTTCTTTTCCCTCTTCATAGTTTGCGTGCAACTCAATTCTTATTTGCATAAGTAGTCTCTTAATGACTTAAGTACCCCACCTTTTGCGAATTTTTTTTTAAATTTCATTTTGTATCGATTTTTTGAGAATGTTTAAATATTTACCACCGCCAAGACATCTTAACCTATTTTGAACATAAGCTCTGACTAAATTTATGATTTGAAATTCGGGGCTTTAGACCCAGTTCCTTAAATTTTCAGCTTCTCTTTAGTTAATCTTCCCTTTTCACGATATCTTGGCAATGCAAGCGCGAAATAAAGGGCGTGGTTTTAGCGCGCAGTCGAGGATTGGCTCTGAACTTGGCTCCCCGGTCGATAACGGCCGCCTATATCTAGCAACTGTATACTTGATACTGCACAAGTATGTCTCTTTTCAGCGTTCGCCGAGGTGATGTCTGCGGGTTGAGATGCTCTTCTTAAAAATTCTAGGAGATTTGTGGCAACGAGGCAGATTCAGGTTGCTAAATATTTCAAGAAACTTGTTTTGCTCTTTAACTCTTCTTCTGCCACAGCCTGCAAAGGATAAGACGCTTTCAGAAAGATTACCACATGCATGTCTTTTGAAATTTGAAGTATAAGAAGTCGGCTCCTTTGGTGCAAGAAGAATATTTTGACGAATCTTAACCTACTGAAATATTCAAGTGTGATTTCATTTACTTAGAAAGATAAGGTAACAGAAAATCTCTTCGTGTATTAATAATTACATGAGCAATAATACATTCTCTGATGAGAATGTAAAAAATATACTCTATGATACATTTCTTACTTACATTTATGCTTAGAGAAAGAAATGTTCTAATTGCGTGTTTGCTTTGATACCCTAGCTGCCTTCATGGGATTAATTTTTTGTTCAGCTCATAATAGTCTTAAGTCTCAAATCATAACATATGACCGTGTGGACACAATCTGCCACTCATCATATACTGTGTTGGATGTTAAACTAAATACGAAGCAAACCCAGATGAAAATTCCTCTACTGAATCCTTCAATCAAAGACGTGAATTTATTAATCACTCTTTTGTCTGATATAAACATCGACGCTGAAACTCATCACTCTCATCTGGTGTTATAACTAGTCAGTGATCCGATTAATCTGAGAAAATGATAGCTGGAGAGAAAGAAATTAGGATAGGGTTACAAAATCTTGTACCACAAATACCTAAATCAAGGATATTCGACGAAACAAGAGTTAATGCGTTTCGCATCGATCAGTCGTGTCGTATTCCCGATATAAAGTACCAATATGTGTATGTGAGTAGTTCGAAACGAGCAAGTAATACGAGTATGCGCGTGAGCTCGGTAATCACCGAGGTAGCGAAGAAGAGTGTGCCACCCTATGTGCATTCCAGCGATCCGATATCTCAAACCCACCTTATACGAGAACGTCTTACTTATAATACCAGCAGAGCAGAGCAGAGGTTCATGTGTTACCAGAGTGACTTGCAGCTTGGTAATTTCATCCCCGGCGTGATGCCTCTTTTTATTTTACGAAATGGTTCCGAATGAGCCACCACTTCCATCGATCAGCACCAACACTATCATCTTCGTAGGCGTCATCCTCATCATCTTGCTTCTCATCTTATCGTTAGTCGCCAGTTATCCGTGGAGACCGTACTCTTCACCACTACAGACGGCAGTTAAATATACTTGTTCAAAGGGTCTCTCTTGCGTGTTTGCCTACAAACAATCCTCTTCAGTAAAACTTCGCTCCTCTTATGCATTTCCTACCTTTATCTCTCCTTGACTGTTCTTTAGGGAGTAGTCAGCTAACATGACCGGTTCACTAGAAATGCATTTCCCACGGCAGAAGACCTTCAGGCCATTGTCCTAACACTTTTGAATCGCCGAGATTACGCGCAAACAATTTGGGCACCTCTCTCTGGATTACTTTTCTCAATCATCTTATAAATGGTTTGCACATTATAATGCATCAGTAGAGATCTGTTGTTAGATCTAGGGAGATCACCAACAAGAATCGTATATGTAAAACGAAGGATCGGTCTTCAGGCTGAGACGAACTCGGGTTCATTTTGACAGGCATGCTTTTGTTTTACTTAGCAGATGATGACTAGTGTGTATCTCTTGAGCCAACCACCCCCAGGAAGGGCTTCAAGAAATATACAACATGAGCTCGAAGGCATTCGAGGATGGTGTTAGTGGCGCCAGAGATAATCCCCGTGATAGTTTCCCCTCTTTTTTCCTACACGTCAATCAGGATTGGGCTCGGTTTAGAGCTGTATACTCTATATAGTTGAACTCTGCGAGTCAGACGGCAGACCTACTCAGACGGAATCGAACAGCTATATCTCAATGGCTATATAGTATGCGGAGCCTGTTTTAGGAAGAATTTAGAACTTTAAACTCTGTTTCCAAACTCCTCTCTCAAGCATCACCATATTTCAACTCAAAAAGCCAAAAGGGTACGACTTTTGAGTCTCATTTTTAAATATTAAAATCACTTTCATGTTCACTAGAGATTTTTGATGGCCGTTTAATTCCTAATCTTGGGATGGTCGCTAGAATGTTTTTTTATATTAATAAATTAATCAACGGCTGTATACGACCAACACTATAGTGTTCGCTTTGTATTAGTCTTTCTCGAGAACAGGAACACACCAGGGACGGTTTAATCCTCTACATCTGGGATTCATGAAACTCTCCGTCAGTCTAGCTCCTCTACAGCCCTCTACAACCCTCTTTACCCAATCGCCCCTTCCTTTTCTACCCTTCATCTACCAATCGCCCGACAGCTTCCCACTCTTCTGCTTTACGGAAGCTACTTCCATATTTACATGAAGGTAGTCGCAAAAGCGAAGTTAGAGTAGCTAAGCTGATTTAAGCATTCGTTATTATAATTCTTGGAAAACAGGCGCTTCCTGGCTCAAATATGCACAACTTCCCAGTGCTGACTGAGAACAAAGTCTCCGGGGATGATGTAAGCACCAATCTTCCACGTGCTACCATTCCTCTTAATACCCTCCAGCCAGATTTCACTACCTCGTTTGGTATCTTACAAAATATTAGTATCAACTCGCTAAAACTTCCACTTTCTGCATCACCTTCTACAACTTCCTTTTTCAATCCCTTTTCTAATCCATAAAGGAAAATAAGTAACAAGTCACTTCATTTATTTCTTTTTACTTTCTATTATGAATTATATGAATTATATAAATTATATGAATTATATGAAAATTACACAATGCATTGCATCTTAAACATCTCCTAATCTCAAAGTGCATCGACCACAATTATTAATATCCCTAGACCCTTAGGCGAATTTCATTCGAGAGCCAGCTTGGCTAAGTTCGTCCGTGCTCTTAATTAATAACCGAGACAGCTGCCCTGACGCTAGTGTCATTATGAGCCTTTTTTCCTTCGACGAGAGTTTTTTTTCACGCACGAGTCCACGCGTGAGATATCGCTGATATACATCACTAGCGCCACCAACGATGTGGCTTATACCCTTAATGAAGCCGTACCCCGCATTCGTTTTGCGCCCCGAGTCCGTCATATTAAGTCTTACCTGGCACCCGCCACCAAATGAGGATCGCTGAACGAGACAAATGCGACTCGCACCATGAAATCCACAAAACAAATGCCGCCTCTGGAGCCGTCACGAGTGCTAGAGTGTTTAATGCTTGCAGTATAGAATAGGATAAGACAAGGTAAGACACGCGACTGATATCGCTGGAAGAATTGACGTTTGACTATTTGGATTGAAAAAGTAAACAACGTGGCCCAATGGTAGTATGCTGGAGTTTAATCTGACACTCTTCATTACCCTGTATGCAAAAAAGGGAAACCGAAGATCCCGAAGATGATTACTCTTCCTCCAGCAGAAGAAATAAAATCTCTAGTAGTTATTATAATGCTCGTCAGTTTGGGTTAGTTTTGAGAAAACTTGTTCATATTTATATGAACCTAAATCAGAAAATGATTTGATAGACTATATCCGAAGATTGGTGTTTCATTCCAAGAGAGTAGACAATACAGAATGCGTTCAAGTATATACGCTATAAGAAATTGTGCACGATGAGATCCGATAAGTTATGGTCGGTCATTACGGTAAATGTCTTACTTGGGCCCCGAACAACGAAGGGGACCACTGGGATAATGATATTATTATGGCCATCTTGATTCCCGAGCCACTATCATCATACGTCATCCAACGCGTCCTCGACACCGTCGATCAGCCACGTTGCAAGTTATACTCTACCTTCTGCCTCTTCACGCGAATCATTGCTTTTTGCAGAGCGGTTGCAAAGTATGATGGTCGCCGTCGAGTTGGCTTAATGAAATCATCAAAGAACCCGATTGTCAGAACTCCCTCTATATAATATCGGATGTCAGGCTGCGGAACGAAGGCAGCAAGAATTTCACTTAATTGCGTTATGCATTACGTTAACACCCATTTTGTGAAAAATTGAGTCTGTATATCGACGTATAAATTTTAGCTCAGAAGTCTTGAAATGAGCAAACCAGAGTCTAATAATATCAAAATCAGATTAAAATCAGATCAAAATACATACTGCAAAAGCTACCACTTTGTGCAATATCAAGTTCAGTAATTCTGACGAAGATGCGCCTGATGATTATCTGTAATAATTATTCTACGCTGAGCTGAGATGACATGAGATGAAATGAGATGAGACAAATGAACATACTAGTAGACCCTAATCTGCTCCAAGTTCTCGCATACAAAACATAACATCCGCCCATTATAGAACCCTGAATTAGCAGGTCATCGATATGCTCCGACGCATTGAACAAGGCGTGCGCGTGACGTCATCTCATTACTGTAGTTAATGACGAAAGGAGACCGCTTTTTAGCACCGAGACAAAAGAAGCAGCGAATTAACGAGCGGAGGCTGCCTCGGCAGCAGCTTGACCCCATTGGCATCGTGGATTCGGACTAAGAGCGGGTCGTGAGGGTCCCTCGAAGAAGAAGGAATGAAGAGAAGGACCGACGGACATGGTTGAGCAGATCGGGTTACTTGGCATCCTCTTCTCCGATGAATTACTCTCCATTGGACCATTGATCAGTAGTTCTCAACTATCGGCCCCTCTTCACCCTCGCTAATCACCACGAATAATCCCAGTGGCGACTAAAAGTCAATCCCGAGGTCTGGAGGATCGCAACCATCAAGACTGGCAACCTCTGCATTCTCTCGATCGGAATCGCCGGAGATGTCAGTCATCCTTTTGTTCTCCGATACTGCCTTTTCTACAGGGCAACCGGTCGTACCAGCACATTATAGCGCCGGACTCTATCTGGATGTATTAAGGGTATGCTTACCGACACAATAGAATGTGAAACGCGGAGTTTAGTAGTCGCCCCCGGGGAGGAACTTACCGATTAACTCATCTATCAGGGGCATTGTTGCATTCAATGAGAGGATACCGGCCATGTTATTACGGGTATCGCGCTAAAATATACTGACCCGAGCATTACTCCACGTGATATATTTTCCGGTCTCGTTATCTTACTATACTTCTGATCAGCTTGAGGGTGGCCAAGAAAAAACCTTTGGCTACATTTACTGCACTGAAAAAAATGGTTTAGCTGTCCCAGCTAGACTTATCGCTGGATTTCGTAATTCCAAGAAAATATAGCTGCGTTACCTAAATTTTGCTGTGGCCCCGGTCGGGTCCAGATCGGAGAATCTGGTCGGGGCCCGGTCGGGCTGTGTATTTCATCACCAGTCTGGACCAGGTTTGAAAATTTCTACTCGGGAATGTCATATTTTCCATCTAGAAATTATCTAGCTAATTTACCCAGATCATTTCTAGATGGGAAATTTAGCTAAAACAGCTAGATATTTAGGCAACACAGCTATGTTATCTCGGAATTACGAAATCCAGCGATACGTCTAGCTGGAACAGCTAAACTATTTTTTTTAGTGTGCTAAACTCGGTACCCCAATTTACCATGGGTTTAAGCGAGGGGAAAACCGTTCGTGAAGTCGATGGAATGAAGTCACTGAAGTCATTTGAAGTCAGTCAACACCTCTATCAATTTTCCAATTTTTCAACCACTCGAATTGAAAAACTGACGACACCTCTCTCCAACACACTAAATTCCAGGGTGTCAATTTTTGATCCAAGAGAGGATCAAAGCGTTGCACAATGAAAAAACAATTAACGTCTACCTAGAAATATGTGAATGTAATTGAAATTTTTCAATTGCTTTTCCATTATGCAACGTTTTCATCCACTTTTGGATACAAGTTTGACACCTTGGGATTCAGTGCGAATGTAAAAACTGCTTATTCTAATTTGTTGTGGCTCGAGTAAATGTTGCAGGCCCTTGGGAAAGCTTTTTAATATAGAATTTTCCTTCGAGTGCATTTTCTAAAATTACAACTTTAGCGTGAGTGGCCCATGTTCCTTCACTCGGCTTAACTCATCTTTGGATTCATTGCTAGAGATTGTTTCTCTTCTCCATTTACCTGTGCACGGATGCACATTGGCTGCACTGCGTCCGCAGCGTCCGCGGAGGACGATCGTTACAGGAGTTATTCTTCGGGGTGTAGAAAGGCAAACAGCGTGGCGAGGACATCCCGGGACAGAGACGACAGGGATGAACGGTTAGTTAGGGTTCGTGTTTGCCGAGCGAGTTACCCTAACCCAACTCAGGCGGTTGGCGGAATTAAACGTTCGACGGAGGCTCGTTAACGTCATGAATATGTACCCTCCTACTCTCACTCTTGCTCAATGCTCCCGCTCCCGCCCCCTCTTGCTGGCAGCCACCCCCTGTCTCCTCCCGGCGGGTCCACTCCGCTCTCAGTTCGTGCAGTCAGCCGCTGTTTGCTGGTTAATATTCATCGGCTCGCGGTTACGAATATATGGGAGATCCCCGGATGTTTTTCGATGGGTCTGCTTACAGACGATTTGATCCTGAATCATGCGATCGGAGTGACAAGCAGTAGAAATCACGCCTAAAGACGATTCTCCTTGTCGCACGGAAAAAACTACTATGGATGTGACAACCACAGAAATAGTAAAATGTGGTACAACTAGACAATTTTTGGTTGCCACAACCACCATATGGTACAACTACAACTATTATGTGGCAACAACAACTATGTGATAACTATTATTAAATAGTTGCTACAACTATTTCATAATAGTTGCCACAATCACATGTGGTTTTCACAATCAAAATCGTGGTTGTGGCAACCACAAATTAGTAGCTCTACCATATTTTACTATTTCTGTGGTTGACACAACCACACCGAGAAAAATGGATTGTACCGTTTAACATCTTGGAAGGTTAACTATGGGACAGCGATCTTAGATATTAAACCATACAATCTGGATGTTAAACCGTATAATCTGGATGTTAATTTTTTAAATCCTGGATTGTAAAACTCAAAATCTGGATTATACGGTTTAATATCTATGGATCGCTGTCCCGAATCATATGATTTATGGAACATTCGATAAATGTGGATCCAGAAAAATATATACATTGAATTGATTCATTGATTAAGAATCGCGGTAGTTCAAATCTTGATCGAATTAGGTATCATTCATTTGACTCAAATTGAGCATGCTCATCAAACTTGGAAGGTCAACATAAATGTATTTGAACTCAATGTATAGGTATATTGGAATGATATCGTTATAGCTATAGCTAACGATCCCATTTCAGAGTGTTGATAAGGTGAAGAAGATGTAGGCATGTTACTCAGTCGTTATAGTTTGGGTACTTGAAAGTGAGTTATTCGCTGATCATTTATATAAATAAGAACCAGAAGCGATACCTGACTACCGCTGCCATCGCGGTGACTTTACACTTTGCATTATATCTGAACCCTATACGCTCGGGAATCAACCAAGGGGATTACAAATACAGAGGCGGGAACACATAGAATGCGTTTGAGATATGACTGGTATCGTTAACGTATATTTTTCTTCACTGACGACAAGAGCGTGTGTGGTTTTAATGAAGGACTACTGTTAAGTCAAAAATTGCTTCCTTTCAAAGACTTTGAGGTCGAAATTCTATTGTAATGTTTTTACAGATATATACTTAAACGGAACAGTTTCGAAGGAACCTACAATGAAATTGGTCTCCTTATCGCAGAGATCGATTTCATTCAACTTATTACATTATTTAAAAATAATTAGAAAATGGTGTAAAGTTATAACTGTTATGTAATAGCATAAAACCGCAAAGAGAATGCTTTCTAAATCTGAACTGAACTCAGATTTAAAGAGTGGTTCCCGCGGGATTCAGAGCTCGTAAATTCGCAGCAAAAACGATTCTCGTTGAGAGCTGTTGCTTATGCTAGACATATGCGAAGAGTACCCAGGGCGCTAACAGGTCGTCATAGCACTCGTCGAAGCCTTACAAAAGACCCCTAAGCAAATAAACATTCTAACGAACCAGTTACTTAGCCACTGCGTTTCCGACTGACCAGTGACCATCGTCGAACGTCCTGCCGATCGTGGCTCTCCGTAAACTTTAAAAGGAAGAAATAAAAACATCTAACCGGTACCAAACACTTCTCACTCGGTGGGAATCCTTTGTCTCATTACTGGCAGCAGTTTTGGATGCTGGCAAGCTGCGGAAATAATATCGGTTGCCAGGGTGACCAGATGAGCGCGCTTGACCGTCCAGATCCTCACAATTAAGTAAAGGGGTTGGTGATGTGTCCCGCATTAAAATATTGAAAGACAGGATGACTACTTTTAAGGACGGCAATATCGAACAGATGAAATATTCATGATGTTATTGCAATTCTTTAGAGATTAGGGTGCTCTTCAACGAAAATAGAGTTCTTTATAATAGAAAGGACAAATAATTCAGGGACAATTACAGTGTTTAGCTGGAGCAAATGGAGATGGACAAAGAAAATGGTATCTGAAGGACAACTTGTCATAATGCAAAAATTTTTTTCTCATTGAATTAGCATTTAAGAGAGATTTAATGAAACATCCTGGAAATTTTAGTCCATATGAGATAAAATCGATATCATGGTTCAAAATACCAAGAATTCTCTTTATCTTCGGATCCACACATCACTGAATATTATTTGAAGATCATGGTTCATCCTTTCCATTCTTGAAAGCCTCTTTTGTACAAGGGAGACAGCTCAGATCGTCAATTAGCCCATCAGCTACCGAAAGGCTCCTCCTGCTTTTAAGTTACCTTACCTTGAAACCTACAAATGAAAGAAAGAAAAAAGAAACCAACAGAAAAAAGCAAGCCATATATATACGAATGCATGCTCGAAACAGCTTAATTAATTCGGATTTATCTGAGGCATGACGGTTCAATTTTTAATTCAATTCTCGCTTTTATGCTGAGGGATCTTCCGTCACTCGTTTCTCCGCACATTTCGCCCTGGGGTTCGAATACCGTGATTATGCTCAACATTAGCACGCGGCAACAATAATTATTTTCTTGTTAATATTTAATAAGCATAAAATTTAAATTATAGTTCCGTTTCGAGGAGGTATCGCATAAGCAAAATAAATTCCATATGGTAGATTCTAATACTGTCTCTTTCATAGGATGTGTTTACTAAACTTATCCACAATGACGTGAATCAATATTATAAATTTCCAGAATAAATGAAACTGAATTTTCTGCTTTAAACTTTAAAAAAATATATTGAAAAATGTATGAACATGGATTTCTCTGATTAGCTGTTTTATTTCATCAAATATAATCAAATAACCGGTTCCGCATCGTCTTCAGCGCTTTTCTATAAGAAGATTGATGTGCAAATAAATTGCGAAAGCGCGGAACTATCAATAAAACATTCATGCGGAGAGATTAACTCTTTTGATGACAAACGCTCACAGTAATGAGTGTTTTTCGTCAGGAGTCATGAATTAAATTTTAGATTATCAGACCCGTAAAAATTGTAAATACTTTCAGCGCGAATCGTGCTAGCTAATAGTGTACACTGTACTACATTTGCTCATTCAGAATCAGTAGTGCATAGAATGACCAAAGATCGCACTGGATTACAGTTATATGCAGTTCAGCTATAATACTTCTACCATGACAGACTTAAATTGACAACCAAACGAATATATTGCATCCTTCTAAAATAAAAGTTTGAATTACTGCC
>JAUESH010000024.1:20115423-20127723 GCA_032275165.1 Synergus magnus
ATTAAAAGAAGAATTATTTTGAATTTTGACAAAAATAAATTCATCAGCCACACATATCGCTTCTGTTTTGAAATTAGCCGAGTTTGCAATGATAAGTAGACCTCCTTTTGCTCTTCCCATTGTTGATTCCTTCGTAGCCACACTATATATCACTTGACAGTCGAAGTTTCGATGAGAATAGATAATTTTGGGGGGCGAAGTAAGCCGCGTCTCACTAACACATATAATATCCTCAGTGGTAGTATGATTATAGATGTCATTCATATTCTTGAAACCTCTGGCATTCCAGAAAACAACCCCTGGTGATGATTTTGATAGAGCATCCCTCATGCTCTCGGAACCATATTGGCCTCTCCTTCTTTCGGAACCTCTTGTAAAAAAATTTTAATTGTGTTATCCTTATGATTGTGTTTGGATTTCTTATTGTTTTCAACATTAGGTAATACGATTTTAGGGGGGCGTCCCCTTTTCCTGCTAGTTGTAGAGCTTGTCGAAGCCATTGACTCACAACCATCAGATAAGAGATGACTTTCCAAATCGCTTCAGTCTAACTTGATATTCTCTTAGCTTCTTACGTGTCTCTCTCTGTTCCCGAGTGAGATCATTCGAAAAGTACACCTTCAGAGAACGCAGATTTTTTGCATTTTGAAAAATTTTGTCTTTGCATTTCGAATTAGTAAACATAATTAAAATTGGTCTGGAACCCTGATTCTTTTCAATCCTAATGACCTTTTCAATGCAATCATTTGGTACGTCAATATTAGCTTTCTCAAAAATAGTATTAACTGAATCAAAGAGACGGTTGTTGCTGGTCGGATCATCCTTCACCTTATAGAGTACGATGTTCCTGACTCTCTCTTTACCTTCTATAAACCCAATTTTTTTTTTTCAAAATGCTCACTTTATTTTCCAAAAGGACATTCTTTTTTTCTAGGATAACACATTTCTGTTTGTAAATTTGGAGCTCCTCTAATATTTTTTCATCCGAGTTTTTTAAGGACTTAGTATCTTCGATCACCTAACTAACTTTCACATTTGTTGATTTAACTTCTTCTTGTACAGATAGCAATAAATTTTTCAGCTCTTTGTTGGTCGTCATATTTGCTGAGTTAATTTCAGTTTCACTTTAATTTCGTAATACACACTTTAGTATGAACAACAACAAACAAACTTTAGGGAGCGGACCCCAAACACGTCCGATCGTCACGAAGGCTAGAGCTGAACTCCAATTTAATAACAAATTAATGGGTTACTTCAAATAATACTGTGCAACTACACTATCGTCAGAAATTGTGAGCGCGATTGGCGCAACCCCTATTAAAAATCACTGCTGGGTTTGAACTACGATAACTCAGCGGAAAAAAAAGATAGGGCATTTTAAAAAAAACAGTTGGAAAGCCTATGAAATTCCACGTCTAGTAGTGCCAAACAGATTGTTTTTGACCTTCTGTCGAGAATACAGCACGGTTCGGAGTCTAACTAGTAGAGTAACATAATTTTAAGCATAGGATTCCAAACTAAAATATTTCTTCTTTAATTGAACATAATTCCAAACATACCGGCCACCTTGCGAGCTCCATAAGAGGGCGTAATAATAAACAAAAATTACAATGCTTATTTTAATAAATTTAACATTCGTGAGAAATCAGTAATCTAACAAGCTGTGAGATGGGGCGAACAAATTCAGAATGGGCAGTTTTTACATGTACAACTCGAACTGCTCCATCTTGGCCCGAAATACATTGAATTATGCGAGCTAATTCCCATTTCGCTGGGGGGAGATTAGCATTCCTTAAAAGCACGAGATCGCCAATTTTAATGTTAGGACGAGAAGAAAACCATTTGGTTCGCCGTTGTAATGATTGAAGATAATCTCTAGACTAGGAACGCCAAAAATGTTCCAAAATTCTTTGATAAAATTGCCAGCGAGTCAAAATGTTTTCGTTTACATCAAAGACGGATGTGGAAGGTACAATTTTTAAGGCGGTTCCACATAGAAAATGTCCTGGAGTAATCGCTTCGCAACTTTCCGGGTTATCATTAGCAGGAATAAGCGGACGTGAGTTTAAACAGCTTTCTATTTGACATAAAAGAGTTTCGAATTCATCAGTACTAGGCGTGGAGTTTGACAATAATTTTCGTAGGTGTAGTTTAACGCTTTTGACTCCCGCCTCGCACAATCCTCCAAAATGAGGAGCAATTGGCGGTCTAAAGTGCCAATTAGTGCCATCTGAGGCAAACAAAGAAGCTAAATTTGAATCGTTTTGTAATTTCCGGAAAGGTTGCGAGAGCTCTCGAACAGCGCCGCGAAAGTTAGTACCGTTATCGCTTTAAATGTCTGCGGGTGTTCCACGTCGCGATGTGAAACGTTTAAACGCTGCGATAAAAGAAGCAGTAGAGTAATCGTGAACTAATTCTAGATGGATGGCTTTAACAGCAAAGCATACAAATACTACAATCCAGGCTTTGTGCGACTTGATTCCACGACCGGAACTCGAGCGAACTGAAAATGGACCTGCGTAGTCCACTCCAATATGTGAGAATGGGCGCGAAGGGGTAACTCTTGGAGTTGGAAGATTCTCCATACGCTGAGTCTCTGTCTCTGCATTTTTACGAACACATACGACACAATTTTTAATAATTGTCTTGACTTCATTACGAGCACCAATAATCCAATATTGAGTAAGAGCCATGTAAAGCGTCAATTGAATACCGGCGTGTAATAAATTGCGATGGAATTGTTCCAAGATAAGACTCGAAACTTTATTTTTTGGCAAGATTGCTGGTGAATTTTGATGAACTAACAGTTTTGATTGGCACAACCGGCCACCAAGTCGAACAATTCCATCAGAGTCAATAAATGGATTGAGTTTTTTCAGAAGAGATTTAGTTGTGACTTTTCTACCAGACTTTATGCGATCGATCTCTGAAGCAAAATTATGGGCTTGAACGTAGCGTATCCAAAACAACGAGGATTTACGTATTTCTATAGCGGATAAAGCTCGAGGTAAAACAACTTTTTCCTTAAAGATTTTGACTGCTCGTAATACGTAAGCAGTAATTCGATTAAGACGAGCCCAAGACGACTGTCTATTAAGCAATTTGGATTGCCAATCACTTTCGGGTTTGGTGCTAACTGGAAGAGCGGAAATGATATTTTCCTGCTCCGGTTTGAGTTTTTCAAGGTTTCTGTGAGGCCAAGTGTCAGAAGAGTCGGAAAGCCAAAATGAGCCTTTCCACCAGAGGGAAAACTTAATCAATTCTTCAGCTGAGAGACCACGCGAGGCACAATCAGCTGGATTTTGTTTGGACGGAACATAATTCCAAATAGCGGATAGCAATTTTGTTTGTATAGTAGAGATTCGATTAGCAACAAAAACTGGTAATGTAGCAGGTTGTTTTTGTAACCAGTGAAGAACGATTGTAGAATCTGTCCAACAGAAGATAGACACGTCGTTTAGTTTCAGAGAATTGATGACGAATGGAACGAGGGTTGCTAAAAGAGCGGCAGCACATAATTCTAGGTTAGGCGTACTCAAAGTTTTGAGAGGAGAAACCTTTGTTTTCGACATGAGAATTTTACTAGCGACGTTTACGGATCTGGAAACAATACGCATATAGACAACAGCCGAATAGGCTAGGCGTGATGCGTCAGAGAATCCATGAATTTGGATAGTTTCAGTATCTTTGCCCCACGATGTCCATCTTGGGATGGGTAATACTTGACAGTGTTGGCAATTGAGAGCAAAAATCTTGCCATTCTTGAGCAAGATCAGGAGGAAGCGTTTGATCCCAATCCAGTTTATGTAACCAAAGTTTTTGGAGTAGAATTTTCGCGATGATAACAATTGGCGCAAGCCAACCCATAGGGTCATACAACTTGGCAACAGTTGACAATAGAGAGGGTTTAGTCGAAATTTCACTAGGTAATTTAGAAACGTGAAAGCGAAAGGTATCCTCAGAAGGACTCCATAAGATTCCGAGAACTTGGAATCCTGAGCAATTACCGAACGATAATTCTATGGCTAGACCGTGCTCCGATTTATCCAGATCGGACAGCAAATCAGCAGAATTGCTGAACCAGTTTCGTAGGCGAAGACCGCCAGCAGAGGCTAATTGAATAAGTTCATCTCTTAAAGGCTTGTGAAGGTTTACCATAAGAGCAATATAGATTAGACGGGTTTTTTCCACAATTTGTATTTTTTCAACAAAATAATGGTGCCCAGACGTCAGAGTTAATTTCATTTCTGTCTCGACACTATTATTTTTTTGAAAAATTAAAAATTGTGGAAAAAAACCCGTCTAAACTAAATTGCTCTTATGGTAAACTTTCACGTGCCCTTAAAGCGATAGTTGAAGCTTTATCCATTCCTTCAACGAATAAATCGTCCACTTAAGTTTCGCTTGCAAATACTGAAGCTGCTAAAGATAAAATTAACTTTTTCGTCTTCAACCAGTTGATGGACAACTCGAATGGCAAGATATGGAGAAAAACACATCCCATAGGTGACAGTGTTTAGTTCATATATCTTGACAGGCTCATTAGTTTTCTCTCGTCAGAGAATGCATTGAAGTTTGCGATCAGTAAGATGGACTAGTATCTGACGGAACATATGTGCTATATCAGCAGATAAAACGTATCGATGTTGAAACCATCGAAGTAGAATAGAAGAGATGTCATTTTGTAACTTTGGGCCTATGTGTAAACATTCATTGAGAGAGACTTTGGAAGAGGTGGGCCTTGAGGCATTGAAAACAACTCTAGTGAGGAGACATCGACATCGAAACATCGAAAACATCGATGTTTAGGTTCCGATACATCGATGCTTGACATCGATGTTGTTCTTTTCGATATACTCGATCAATGTCCCATCACTAAACTACTCGTAATTTGGCAGTTTACTATAGACGCGAATAACTGGATGATGCGGGATGAAAACTCTAGATGAGTTATCAACACCTACTGGACCAATATAAGACATGTGGCCCAGGGACTCATATTCTTTGAGAAAGGCTCGAACCGGAAGTCTGATCACGTAACGACCGGTAAAATCTCTAGTGTTAGTTTCTGCGAAATGAGATTCGCAATCAAGTTCCTTTTGAGTCAGCAAAGTTGTTCTGGGAATTTCTTCCAACTCCCAGAATTGACGTAGAGTTTTATCAACGGCGTCCAGAGAATGATGCACATTGATATGGAGTGTTTGAACAAGAGAGCGGTTTTTAATGGGACCAGAAAGTATTCATCCAAATATTGTCTTTTGTGCAACAAGATTCTTAGAGTCAGAATGACTAATATCATTAAGTAATGTTTGACCGTATAAGTCTGCACCGATAAGCAAATCAATGCGATCCTTAGACTCTGGACTTGGATCAGCAAGATCCAAATCGCGTAAGTCTTCTGGAATATCTGAGAGAGTAAACTCAGCAGGAACATAAGCGGTAATTTTTGGAAGTATAAGTGCTTGAGTCGTAAGAATAGTCGCACAAGACCTAGAGGGTTTGATATGAATTGACAAAGATTCAATTACTTGATTAGAGATGTTACCTCCTATACCAGAAATAGTAACATCATGCTTTTTACGCGGAGAACGTAATAATTGTGCGACAGATTCAGAAATAAATGAGGCTTCGGAGCCTTGGTCGAGTAATGCGCGTACATGAACACGGCGACCATTTGAGGCCTCTATTATTAATCGAGCCGTTGCTAACAATACAACTGTGCGTCTTTCTTTACTTGAATTTAAGTGAGAAGAAACCACATTCCCATGCTCCGAGTTTGATTTTGACTGAAGGTCACTTTGAGCGGACTGACTTTGTATTGGTCTTGACTCATTAAAGTAATCTCTTTCCCGGTGCAGAAGAGAATGGTGATTTTTCTTACAAAAAGAGCAAACGTTCTTGCTTAAACAATTATGTCGGAGATGTGTGCCCAAACAATTAAAGCAACGCGAATTTGAACGAATGTAATCGCTTCGTTCATCCTGAGTTTTATCTTTAAAAACTGGACAAGCATAAATACCGTGGTCTTTTTTACAAAGCGGACAACTGAGTTTCGAAGAGTTCTGATGTGTATAAACCTTTTGTTTAGAAGAGATTGCAGAATTAACATTTTTAGCATCAGATCGTTTTTTAATATTGACAGTTGATTCTAGAGTTCGAATGCGCGCATCAAGAAAATTAGTAAATTGCTCGAAATAAGGCGGATTAGTATTACCGCACATTGACAGTTCCCATTGAACGCGAGAATTTTTATCCAGTTTATTAATCAATAGAAAAATGAACAGATCATTTTTCTCATCAATAGGCCGATCAAGATTCTTCAGTGCAGTCGACACTGTTATAATAACATTGCGCATATGCTATAAATTAGTTAGCTAATCAGAAGAAATGTCCGGTAATTCGACTATTTGTTTTATATATTCATTGACTAACGATCTACAATTGTTATATCTATTTTCTAAATTACTCCAAATAAGTTGAAAGTTATCAGAAGTACCCAGTTGGTTTTGAGCAACAATTAGTGCTTCTCCTTTTAGACTCGATTTTAAATAGTGTAAGCGTTCCGCGTCAGAGAGAGATTCGTTATCAATTACCAGCGAAGAGAACAAATCGCGAAAGGATAACCATTCGGAGTATATACCAGAAAAAACCGGAAGCGAAATAGTTGGCAGCTTGAGGCGTCTGCCAACCTCCGGTCTCACCTCGTAGTCTTGAAGTCTTCCTGGGGGCGGCTCGTCCGGGAGATTAGATAGAATGAAATCTATACCATCCTCGTAACGTTGTTCTGTTTCAGCAAAAGACTTGACGTTGTAGGTTTCAGCTTTTCTCCCCTTTCTTGTTCCTTGTCCTCATTAGGATCAGCAGCAGGTGGCGGGAGTGAGCAAAGAATTGCGTGGTTTTTGCGGAATCTTTCCCAAAATTCTTGGAGATTTGCCAGGCGACCCACAAGTAATTGCCTTGGCAGATTTTCTCTTTCTACCAATCGATTAACGATACCAAAGATTGAGTTGAATAAGGATTCTTGCTCTTTTATAACTTGACTGTAGTTAACTGTCTCCATTTTGATTGATGCCAAAAGGCGTGGCTTCGTTTGCCGCAGTGTGACATAGCTTAGGAGATTACGTAACACTGTGACACCTTTTCACAGTCACAAGAATTTACTAATGGTTCGAAAATTGCACGAAGAATGTGCCAAGAGTTAATTGAGTATGTAAGAAAACACACAGAACACCAGTTCACAGAAATATTCACTCCTCGTGCTCGAGAACAGCACGAAGAACTTGAGAAGAGTCACTTTTCGAGTATGTGTAGAGCACACAGAGCACTAATTCACAGAAATTTCACTTTTCAGAGGATCCGGCTCGAAGGACCATGTTTGGTTGTTTGAGCAAGAGTTGATAGTTTTCGAAGGACCATTGCTAATTTTAGCAAGAGAATTTCGTTCTGTGAATTGGAGGTGAAGGAGAAATAGCGGGTTATCAGTTTAATTCGGTGTATTGTACTTAAACACTTTAATAACAGCACTTTGTACACTTTTGAAAATCTCGTACATTAAACGCGTAGATTTGCTTAGTTGAATTTGAAACAGAGAGCCATAACCCGTACAGCACAAAAGTTTCCATGAAAATTCCTGGAATATTCCAATGGAAGGTTCGGAATATTCCGAAGAATATTCTAGGAAAGTTCCCAGAAGTAGGTAAATGTCCACATGACAAGGAACATTCCCAAAGAAGGTTGAGGGAATGTTTGTAAGGAATTTTCGTGGAAAATTGTTTTATAAAATTTCAAGTAATATTGGGCGGAAACTTTCGCGGAAGGTGCTAAGTTTGTAATTAATATACTATTTAAAATAAAACGATCTCAATTTTACCAAAACAGGTTTAACTAAACTTGACCTTACAGGAAAGTTTCCGCCCAATATTTCTTCAAATTTTATAACATAATTTTCCACGAAAATTCCATACGAACATTCCCTGAACCTTCCTTAGGAATGTTCTTTGTTATGCGGACATTTACCTACTTCCGGAAACCTTCCTGGAACATTCTTCGGAATATTCCGAACCTTCCATTGGAATATTCCAGGAATTTTCATGGAAACTTTTGTGCTATATGGGAAGGCACGTCTTGGTTCAGAAAGGAGCTGTTCTATTCTGGGTCTTCGATTACTCAGCGCAATCGATATATTGACGGACGAGGCCGATTAGTCCCGAGAATGCCCGGCTGTTCGGAGTCTAACTAGTAGCGTAACATAATTTTAAGCAAAGGATTCCTAACTAAAATATTTCTTCTTTAATTGAACATAATTCCAAACTGGAAAAATAAAAATGACGACAAACATCAAATTGAAAAAATTAAAATTATGTCAATGTCTTATTCACTCAAGTGAATTTCGGCAAAGTATATACACTGGGACCCCCATTCTAGCCATGTCTCGGTTGGTCAGCTCAGGTCAGTTTGCTCTTATGGGGTTTCCGAATTCGTAAACCCGTCAGTATCAGTGTTCCCAACGTGGGTTCCACGAGGATGTGCATGCGCGCATGCGTCGCACATGGCGCGATTGGTTGAT
Source organism: Synergus magnus (assembly GCA_032275165.1). NCBI lineage: Eukaryota > Metazoa > Arthropoda > Insecta > Hymenoptera > Cynipidae > Synergus > Synergus magnus. The sequence continues at coordinate 20,123,990 of JAUESH010000024.1, forward strand.
TGGTTGCTTTTAAATGGTTGCGTCTGATTGTTAGCTTTTCGCACTGAAAGCGAACTCTCGTGAGCTGAAGCGAACTAACGAAATTATGCGCTTAGGGTACTGCCGAGCTCGCGGCGCCTCTCTTTCGACTCCTCACCTCCCCTCATCTAAATTTGGGAGCGACCCAAGTTCTAGGACTGCAGGAAAAGTTTTTCACAATGGGGGTCCCAGTGTATTCAGAAAAAGAGAATTTAGGACATATCCATGTGCCTTGAGCACGTATAACAATTCCAATAATTATAATGATTAAAAAAAGCTATTATTTATGTTTTTCAGTAATTAAAACAATGTCAGGATTAGCGTCCAGTATTTTTGGGTGTTTGATGATGATAGTATAGGGTTCATGTACAAATAAAAACTTCTCTTTTGAAAAAAGAACTCATATAATTAGAAAATAAGTGGATATGGGATACAAAGTGCGAATACAAAGACTGCTCGTCTACAACTAACTTCTTAACACCTCAATCTCATGCTTTTTATCCAAGATGGCGCCACTAACTATACCGCGAGTTTTTAAATTAAATATACTTACAAAAATATTAATCCTACAATCGGCCATCCTGGGTGATCATCCGCCTAGGATGACTAAGAAACCCACGGCTTCATATATTCCGCGCAGGTACTTGTCGTCATAGGACCTTCACCATCACCTACTCTCTTAACGTCATAAGTAGCGTTGGACTTAACTTTAACTATTTGATAAGGACCAGGAGACTTAGCTCGCAGTTTTTGGCCTGGTTTCATCTGGGTGAGCTTGATCGCAACCAGATCTCCCACAGCATATTTGGAAGGTGCTCGACGACGTAAATTGTAAGTTTTTCTGTTTTCTTCCTGAATTTTTCCTATTTGTAGCTTTGCTTGTTGGCGCAGATCGTCTCTGGATTCTTCAAACTGATGCTGCCACTCTGTCTCCAAGATTTCTTTCAACTTAAGATCATCTGAGCGACGCATCTCAACTCCCGTAAGTAATCGGAAAGGAGTCATTCTGATACTTCGATGAAATATTGAATTTAGCGCTTGTTGAAGCCTATTCACATGTTGGTACCATTTCCCAGGGTTGTCAAGGGACATTTTTGTCAAAATCGGTATAATCACACGATTAATTCGTTCAATTTGACCATTTGCTCTTGGTAATCCAGTCGTTATCCGATGATGCTGAATCTTCTCTTGATCACAGTAATCTTGAAATTCTTGAGAAGTAAAGGCGGTGCCCCGATCGGATATTATCCGCACTGGATTCCCAAAGATGTGCTTCTGTTTATCTAGTCTCTCAATAACTTCTGGTAGGGGTTGACTTCGTTGGATAAAGCCAGGTAAACTTCGTAAAGGCATCGATGACCGCGAAAATGTGATTATACTGTTTACTCGTTGATTCTACGGGTCCAAGGTGGTTGACGTGGTAAGTATGTAATGGTAGATCCGTCTTCTCAATAGTGTGAAGAAACCCTTCTTTCTGACCTTCTTTGCGATTGGCTATCAAGCAGGCAACACAATTAGAGATGAATCTTGTGACTTTCTCAGTCAAGGATGCTATATAGTAGTCTCTTTTGATAACCTCCTTCGTTCGCTTCACAGTATAGTGCCCACGCTGATGAGCTGATCGAATGATCTCATCTTCCATGCAGGTAGGAACCACTAACTGGTCACTTCCGTTCATGAACTTGTATAACAGGCCATTGCGTATCACGTAGTTGTTATTTGAACAGTCTTTCAGAGAATTAATAATCTTCTGAATTCTCGCTTCATCCTGTTGCGCCTTTCTAATTCGTGCGGTGACATCGTCTGCTTCAATTGTCATAATCGGATAGCGGCTCAACGCATCCACATGCTGCATTCGTGAACCAGGTCTGTGCTCAATCGTGTATTCGAAATCTTCAAGGAACTGTGCCCATCTCCAAATCTTTGTAGACATTTCCTTTTTCTGCATCGTCTGCCGAAACGCTAAACAATCGGTTATGATCTTAAAAGGTACACCCAGAAGATAGACACGCAGCTTCTCTAAAGCATAAATAATTGCTAGTACTTCGAGTTCATAACTAGAATATTTTTGTTCGATAGGAGTAGTGTTATGACTCAAGTAGTGCGTGGGGTGTAACTTAGCATCATCAGGTAATCGTTGAAACGAAATCGCAGCTAAACCATCTTTACACGCGTCGGTGTGTAATTCGGTTTCATGAACACTGTCAAAGAACTTCAATACCAGCTGATCTGTCAACTTTTCTTTTAATAATCTAAAAGCCTTCTGCTCCTCTGAACCGAATTGAAACTCCTTGTCTTTTCGAAGTAAATCGCTTAACGGTTTAGCTAGCAAAGAGTACTGATTAATGAATTTTCTAAAATAACCCGTCAACCCGAGAAAACTCTGAACATAATTATGTCGTCGAAATATACTAAAAAATTTCCTTATTTAACTAACGGACGAAAAACATAATTAATAAACCGCTGAAAACCCGAAGATGAAATGCAGAGTCCGAATGGAGTTCTCAGGAAAACAAATTGTCCCTTATGCGTTACAAAGGATGTATACTTACGACTTTTTTTATCGACGCTAACATGAAAAAAGCCGTTTCTCAGATCTAAGGTACTGAACATTCTTGAATCCTTTAAAGCATCAATTTGGTCTTCAATTAATGGGATGGGGTATTTATCCCTCTCAATGACCCTGTTAATTCGTCGATAGTCAATACAAACACGAGGAGTACCATCTTTTCTTTTCGTTAGAACCACAGGACTCGCAAATTCAGATGAGCCAGGCTCAACAATTCAGTCTTTAATCCATTCGTCCACCTGTCTATCCACTATTTCGCGCTCAGGAATTGGCAAACGTCGAGGCCTACTAAAAATAGGCTTATTTTCTTTCAAAGTTATATTCAACGTAACATCAGTACGCTTTGTTTGATTCGGCTTATAATTCAATAAAAGATTTTCGGCTTTCTTACATGCTATGATATCGTCAATCGGACCAACATCAATCTCAATCTTCTCTGCTACCGTAATATTTGCTAAGAACGTGTCTTGCGCGTACTTCTTAATCTTGTAACAATTTCAATGGTTCAAATAATAATTTGATTTAAGCTTTTAATATTTAAATAAATAAAGCTAGTTCAATAATTCTTCTGAGGAAACTTATCAACTTTAATCCACTAATTTATTTATTTTATCTGAGGGAAGTTAATTTACCTTAAAATTCTCTAATTTATTTGTTCTAATTGGCTTTCACCCTCTCATAGGTTCCAGCCGTAGAAGAAACTTGCAATTTCACGTGGGCACGGAAAAGCTCGATATAAACTAAATGTGTTGTGAGTTCCTTGTGACTCGATATAAACTAATTAAAATTCATCGTGTCCAAGCCAATTACAAGTTTACAATAATAATAAAAGAAGCACAAATTGGATTGTTGGCCTTTGAATTTTAATTTAACAATAATAAGTTACGTAGACGGTTCGTAATTCCGGTTTTATTTACAAATTAACTTTATCATATTTATACAACATTCGACTCTCAATAAATTCTAAGTTTCAGCTCTCGGCTTTATTTTGCGAGTAAAGTCTGTTTTAACAGTACAAATATTTCGGTTAAATATTCTAAGTCCTACTCTCGCTTCAGACAGTTTTAATGTTACGCTTTCTTCGCGATTTCTAAGTTTTACTCTACTTTAAAATGTAAGGTACACTGGATAAATCAACAAACATTTA
>JAUESH010000024.1:20135362-20188879 GCA_032275165.1 Synergus magnus
AACGGAATAAACTAATAAAGAAGGCAATAAATAAATATAGCCTGTAGGGGTCGATTAATTTTATTGTCGGCAATGGTACCTCTAAAAGAGAATAATATCTTTCTGTGAAGAGAGAAAGTGAAATGAGATTGTAATTGAATTGGACGATGCGTGTGGAAACTGACCGGTGCTACATTACATTCCCCCTTGTCCTTCATATTCGATTTTCTGCACGTGCAGATTTTTCTACCCTTGTGTAATATATTCGTTTTTACATTTCATATTCGGAAAGAAATATTTTGATTTTTTTACGTCATTATAAATGAACCATTGAGGAATTTGTCTCAATGACTTAATGCATCTCAAAAAGAGATGCATGAGTCACACCAAATAAAGTTACTTTGTGTAGGCATTTTTACACAAGATAAACTTTTCAAAACTTATCCTCATCAGACAATAAAAGAATAAAACTTTGATCTTCAGCACTATAATGACTCATTTTGGCCTAAAATCTTAACGGTACCCATTTAGGCTCGTTTCATCATGCCATATGACAAGGGAAACATGATTTGAGTCAAAGATTTTGAGTCTAAGAAAGAGATAAGAGGGGAGAGAAAACGTGAAGAACTACACGATGTAATGCGTAAATATATGATAGGATTTGAGGTCACAGTCCATCAGTATTGTGATGAACTTCACTGAAAAGTATTAATATATTATCCGTTCACAATGAGCGGCGCAAGATACTTTTCCGTGCCTGAGGCATATACACCTTTTCCGATAAGAAATAAACTAAATAGAACTTTGCCTGGGTCGATGGAAACTATTATCAGCTTCATCAGATAACGGCATCTTATTCATTATGGGCCTTTCGTCACTGAACACACGATCCAAGACGTCAGTCCAACTTGAAACGCTCGACCTAAAGCTTCGTGCCATGCCATCCCAAAGTTGAATGATAATTAATAACTCACGATATAGTGGAATATAATTAGAAAAATGTGTGATCATCACGTGAAAGCCAATATATTTTTATGTGCAGAAGTGTTCCTTTCCAGTTTCCTCGAGTGAAGCTGACACATGTGACAGAAACTGATTTTCTATATATAAGCACATTTCACTTTCAGAGAGAAAGTCTTCTTTTTCATTTCCCACTCGTCTCTTTCAATATCAATTTACATCAAACAATGTGTCGAGTGATTTTTAAATAAATCTGTGTACATTTCAGTGTACAATATGACATGAATTTTTGAGGAAAGATTGTGGCTTAAGATGTGATTGGATATGTTATAAATAAATGAGTTCTCAACTTGCTGAAGATGTATTAATTGTATTAAACCTTAACACTTCTGGCAAATTTCTATAAAAAGAGAATGAGTTAATGATCTCTGGATCAGAAAAACCAAATATAAGAAACATGAAGATCAAGATCGTGCATATCTCTGCGTGGGAGGAAGTGAAGCTGCATTTCCTGTCCTTTGTATACGGTCTATACTTGATAGTGAAACGATTCGTTAGATGGGCCTGGGACCCAAAGAAATTTTTCGTGCTTCAGCAGAGAGACAAACCTCCGCAGTGTTTAGTAGATAACAGTTTGGGTGAACATTCTTATGTAAAACTGAAGGTTAGTTTTTTGAATGAGAAAAATTGTTAATGTTCCGAATTTTCGTATGAAACTAATGAGTGACAGATTCATATTATTTGCGTGAAGCATACGAGAGCTTGTTATAAGTTGAATTTGACCTCTGATAACATGTATACAACATTACAGATTGATTTTGCAGCTCTCAGATATCAAGCGCAACATGTGATCATGAATATCGGCTTCTCATTTTCAATTTTCATTAATATTTTATGTGAATGCAAAATACTATTATATTGCGACACCTGGAAATAATCAGGAAATGAGAGTGAATTTTTGTATAAATGAAAGTTTTAATAATTGAGCTTCAGCTTCATTTCGAATCATATTGACAAAGATCATAAAAACAAGTTTGTTTTTCGAGTATTATTGAGAAAATGCTTTGAGATACACTGAATTGCGATAATTTTAGGACGTCAGGATTGATATGCTCATATTAATGAGAAATAATCTCGTAGAATAACGTAATGATTTAGACAAAATCACATAATCTTGTCAATTTAATGTTTTTATGATGTTTCTAAAGCGTGTAATTTAGCACTTTAAATACTTTTCGTATTGAACAGGTTCATTCCACTTTAATGCAAATCTTCATACACATTACCAGTCACGTAGATCATCTTATTGTACTGTACGTCATGAGATAAGATTGACTGTTTTTTCTAGGAACAACTTGCAATTTTGACATCGAATAACATTAAAATTGTCTATCATTTAAAGGCAACAAAGTTTTGATAAGTCGGAAGATTATTGTATTATCAACTTTTTTTTTAAAGAAAATTAATTCGCATGTACTGGTCGTTATCTAAATTTTTTTTTATCGCATGTGAGGTTTTTCCGATGATAGTTACTCGAAGTTAATTAAAATAATGGATTTCTGATAATTGTAATGAAGCTGAAGCTTTTTTATTTACAAAAGTAAACGACAACTCATTATTTTATTTATATGTTGGGAAAGTTGTGCGAAAATCTAGAAAGATTAGCTCATTAGCTAATCATCATTGCAGAAGGCGTAGTTAAACTTACATTAGAAAGTTTATTAATGACCTGAGATGCCTTTCCATTTATATTATGTGAAAGCAATGATGATTTACAATATATGAATGTTTTTTAATCCACACAGGAAGAAAAAGTCTTTTTTTTATTAACCGTTGCAAATTTTATATTACAGGGTGTGAAATTTCATTATGTGGAGGCGGGAAGCAAGGATAAACCCCTTTTACTACTTCTACATGGATTTCCAGACTGCTGGCTGTCATGGAGAGAACAACTACCAGTTTTGTCCAAGTATTACAGGTATACACTTTGAAAAATATTTAATATAACTTTGTTGCTGGTAATAATGAAATATAAAATGCCATTCAGCTTTAACATTTGATTAACTTTCTGTTACAGGGTAGTAGCTTTAGATTTGAAAGGATTTGGTGATAGCGATAAGCCACCTAAAAGAAGTGCTTACAAAATTGAAATTTTGGTTGATGAGTTGCAACAATTTATTTTAGCCCTTGGAGTTAAAACCTGTAGCATAATTGGCCACGATCTTGGAGGTCTTTTAGGATGGTACATGGTGGCTTTACATGGAGAGATGGTGTATCAATTTATCGCTATAGCAAGTCCACATCCTAATATTTATTGGAACGGAGTGTCTGGCGAAACTGCTTTCGGTGACAAGTTAGTTTTCCTTAGTTTCACATATCTGTATTTTTAATGAAATTCTCAACCAGAAATCTAGTGTCAATTATATTCATATTTTAGGTGGACATACTTTAGTAGACTGCCCTTTTTGCCAGAAATAGACGCTTTAAAAGAAGACCTTTCAATAATCAATGACACGTTTAAACATCTTGAAATCAACGAAACTAATAAAGCAAAAAACTACGTCGAAGCTTACAAATACGCATTTAGTAGAAAAGGTAGGTCATATCTTATAACTAATTCACATATACAAATGAAAAGTTAATATTAACGTATGTTTTTCTTTTTAGAGGATTGGACAGGTCCAATTAATTATTTTAGAAATCTGCCGTATATACGGTTAAATGCAACGTCTTCTGAACCCATTTACACTCGAACGTTACTTGTAATTGGTAATATGGACCCCATCGTCACACTTGAAAGTGTTGTTCAAAGTTCAGAGTATATACAAAAAGTCAGTGTGAAAGTAGTCCCTGGAGCTCGTCATTTCCCTCATCAAGAAAAACCGGAATTCGTGAATGAAGCTATCATGAAATTCCTTATTGGTAAGTCATTTCATGATTTTTATATTTTTAATATCGGACCATTTTGCATTAGTTTATAATTTTCAAATAAGAAATTGGGATGCAAAGTTTCAAAAGTTCTAAAAATTCAATTTTAAGGAGACTGGTGTTGCAGTAGGGGTCGGAAAATGAAAAATTGGTTTTGTTGCTTATAAATAATACAATTTTCAATTTCAGCTCTTAAAAATATTTTTCGTAAAAGACAGCCTGTTCAATTAAATTGTCTACAAATATGAAGTCCCGAAAAGAATATAGTCTGTCTTTTTTTCGGAAAAATATTATATTACTAGCACATTCGACACCAGTCCCTTATGAATCTTAATTTACAGGCACGCAACAACCCTCCATCGAAAAATCACCTTCAAAAAGTATCATGTCATCATGGTTCAGCTCGATTAGCACAACAATGAAATATGGGAATCAAATGTATGACGCTGTGCAAAATTTGAGCTTCATTCAAGCAAAGTGATCCACTCAAAATTCAGACTTAGAATAGAACTCATTAATTTGCATTATTAATCTTCTGTGATGTTTCTATTAAGCGATTTTCAAAGAATAAGAAGATATATATTCCATATTTAAGTACGTTTATCATACGTGATATTTTGTGTCAATTTATAATTTCTTCGACATACTAAGAAAACTATTATGTCAATTTTTCCTAAAATGTGTTGCAATTTAGAGACAAACGAGACAACTAAAAATATAAGATACTTTAATACAATCTATCTCAAAGTTTCATATATTTTTTTAAATTTAGTATTTTCAATAGCGAAAATTATGAATATGGTACATTTGTCCCTAAATTGTAACGCAAGTTTAGGAAAAATTTATTTTATAGGTTCCGTGCACTGAACCTATTAATTTAATTGTAAATAATGCATAATACATTAAACATAATAATATAATACATATTCACGTTCTTATCTTTTACGAAACGAAAATTATTTTATTTATTGTCTTATGCTTAAATATATAATTCCTCAAATACCGTATAGAGTACTTTTATTTTTGAACTTGAAAACTAAAAAAAGTCGCCATAAAACTAATCATCTATTCAAATATACTATATTTTATTTTACTGCACAAGTAATGTGTGATGATTTGTTCAATGATTTGATGATGCAAATATAAAAAAAAAACACTATTAACTTAAATCTTTCATTATATTTATTATATATAACGGTCATTTGACGATGAGTACTACTTGTACTTTAAATCTTTGTATAAAAATAAACTAGTTTGAGCCTATTAAAATCTTGATTGAGTCACTAACAATTTCCCCCCTCGTAATGTGTCATGAAGTAGCTTCCGTTGATTTTTTTCTGAAATAAAGGAATAATGTGTTATAGAGAATTCTCAGAGTTTTTTTTATTTATTCAAATGAATATTTTCATAGTGGACGTTTTTACTCACTTTCCAAAGTTTTCCCCATCTTCAATCGTCTCTGGTAACTCGGAATTCATAGTTTCCGGTAAAAGAAAACACATTCCTGCTACGACTACCGGAAAAAAACCAAACAGCAAAGGTGGCAGCCATATTTTAACAGAACCCTGAAATGTGGCATCTTGTTAATATACAGTAATTTTAGAATTTAAATAAATACAAGATGTTATTTTTTACCATAGTAGCAATGTATGGAGCTATCATGCTTCCCAGTCTTGCACACACACTGCCTAGTCCAACACCAATATTTCTTACAACAGTCGGATATACTTCACTACTGTATAAGTAAACTGTCGGAAACGTCATGGTTACTCCCACAATACCGAGATTGGCTAAACAAAATTTGGTAGTTGCATCTGGTATGACTGTTATTAGCAATAAACTAATTCCGGTTAATAAATGTCCTCCAATCAGAATTTTTAATCGAGAAACATGGGATATAAGAATCAGGACCAGTATCGTTCCTGGCAATTCAATAGCAGCTGAAAATTCAAGTGAAAACATACATAATTTTTTTTAAAACGAAATAATTTCTAAAAGTAGCTTTTAAGTTAAAAAAAAATCATTTATACCAGATGCTGCCACATTAATGAATATGTTTCCGTCGAGTTGTCCCATGTATTGAGCTAAACCATAAAAACAGATTCCACAGACAAACCAGTTGGCACAAACACAAATACTTCTCAACCTCATATTTGGCGTTTTGAATAAATGTGTTATGTTATATTTATTCTTCCTTTGCTCTTGATTCTGAGCTGCTTGTTTTTCGTGATATTCTATCGCTGCAGTTACTTTATCTGAAGAAATACCATTTTTTCTCGCAGCTTTTGTTAAAACTTGACTTGCTTCTTCATTTCTTCCTACCGCTAGTAACCATCTTGGAGATTCAGGAATAACCCTAACGCACGATTTTTTACATTAATTAATGCAGAAAGTGAACTTAAATCTTTTAAAAAAATGTACAACTCTCTTTTTTCATTGTTGTTTTATAGATATCATTAATAATCTAATACTACTATATAAAACTGGATTTGTGGGTTAACACAAAGCTCTATTACACTTTATAACGACTTTAATTCGTCTCAATGTGCAGCTTAAGTGTTTCAGTTAAAGAGAACTCAGACCGTTAATTGGAGAACCAAGGTATTATTTTCCTTAAGGAGTTCAATCGACAGTCTCTTAATTTGATAAAAAGGCCTTGTTAAAATTAATGTAATCTTAAAATTAAATAATAATAATTGGATGGAGCTTACCAATAGTAGGATATTAGGAAGATTGGCGGTATTGATATGGCAAGTTGAAATCCGTACCATGTTCGGGTTAAATAAGAAATTAAAGGTAGCATCAAATGTCCTAATATGAAAGGCAAGTGGAACAGCACAGATAAAATAGGGCGCCACTTTGGTCCACAGATTTCCATCACTAGAACAGTGATTTTTCAAAGGAGAAGATAATTTCTTACAGGCTTCACTTTCCTAATAGCATTAATTGAATAAATTAAAAAAATTACATACATATAACGAAACTCGCAACCATTGTACCACCAGTAGCTATTGCTGAAATAAACTTCAATGGCAAAAATACTTCATACCAGGGTGCAAAGGCACAAATAATTCCTGATATGGATTGCAGCGTTACGGCTACAACCAAAGGAATTTTTCGACCAATTCTAGAATTTTATCACTCTTTAGTGTTTATCCTGCTTTATTAAAAAAAAATGTATATTAAAGTTTAACGTACCTGTCAGCTACAATGCTAAATACCATGTTACCTATCAATACTCCAAACATTGTACATGACTGAATAACATTTGCTAATTGTGATCGATCACAAACTAGATTCCACTGAAAAAAATTATACAGTATCAGTATACATGCACAGTTATAAAAAATATCTCCATAGACTAACCTGTGTAACAATAGTTTCACGGAAAACACTTCTATCATATGCAAAATGCGTACATTTCTCAAGAGTCCCATTTCCAATTTCAATTTCACAGCCATCATTTTTGAATTTGTCATATGTTAAAAATGGTGAAGTACACGTAAAGTTAACTGGAGGGGCCAAAAATACAATGGAAAGCTGATGCCAGGATATTGGAAACTTGCCAAGTGAAATTGCTATTGCAATTACTATGTGCCATGGGCCCATGGAGCCCATTGCTTCTTGGATGCTGTCCAAAGGTCCATTTTTATCTAAAAAATTAACCAAATATTCAAATTCAGGCCCGGTTGTGTGTATTTATTTTATTTTTCCATTGTGCAGTTGTGCACGTTACGTCGGAATAAATTATATAATTATATAGATGTTTAAAACTTAACAAATGTAAATTCTAAGTACTCTTCTTATCTTTTCAATTTCCAGTATTCAATATCACAAGAAAATTTTCTTGATGTTTTAAACATATCTACAGCTTAGTATAATGACATAATAATTACAGTTATCCATCTGTAAGATAAGCCTTAAGTAACACTGAACTGAAATAATGTACTTTTTGTTTTTGAAATATCGATAAATAGTATAATGATTATTACTTTTCCAATGAGTTTGTAATTAAGTATTCATTCATAAGAATAATAAAAAAATTATATGACCGCCAGTGATAAAAACTTTGAATGATTATTATCCCTGAAACTATAGATGTAATTTTTATAGCAACAGTACTTTCTTAAAAACACTTAAGCATATTTAAAGAACATCTGCAAATTAAAACGTCAAACTCGATCTTAAACAAATTTATAAGCGGTTTTAAAGCCCCTAATTATATTTTGCCTTCTCAGTATACATATTCATTTAACAATAATTTATGTGGATAGTAAAAGTGTCAAAAAATTTCTATGTACATGATAAGACGTCCAATATAGTGATCGCTATTTAAATAAACGCAGTGTTTGCTTTTGACCGTTAACTGATTAGCACTCTGGCAATTAAGAAATTTCGGTCAGTTTTTGCAAACAATTTCCAGTACACTACAAAATGTGACCAGAGTTTCTATTAAAAAAATAATCATATTTTTATATGCCCTACCACATCTTAGATAAAATTAATTCAAATTTCATGGAAATTATAGTCAGAAAATTGTCGTGTAATTTCTTGTTAAGAATATTGGATTTTATCTCTTTCACGATAAAGATCAGTGAAATCGAAGTATTCAAATTGCGAAATAAAAAAAATCAGTTTTATTCAATTTTTTAATACAATTTCAATTGAATTGGTGATATTCAAATTTTACATTTAGATATAAACTGTATTTGAAAACTGAACCTTATATTAAAGCTTTCAAGGTGGAAAAAGTCTAAGTTATGAAAAATGATTCTGACAACAATATTTCGTAGTTAATAGGGAATATTGAAATGTGTCTTTTTAATAAAATGTTGAACCTTGAAACAAATTATTTCATGACCTCTTCACTGACTACAGAGAACGGCCCATTACGTGTTGTGTTAACGGAAGTACGAACGGTATCTCACACGTCAGGATTTAGCACAAAACAAGTAGTAAATTGTTTAATATCATCCCAACTAAAATCTTTAAATAGTATCAAATAAAAGCTAGACTTATCAATTATCAATTAGACCATAAATTAGTTTCTTAGAATATATTAGTACTAATTTGAAAGTGAAAGCAGCTCTAGAGCTGATAAATACATTCCATCGAGTGATGACAGCCCCCATCTGAATAAAAATTGTAAAAATGATTTTAAAAATTCTAAAATGATTAAAAAAGAAATTCACTTGGTTTGTAGAGCGGATTTTTATATTTTATTTCAAAAATATATATATATATATGCACATAAATTTTATGTTTCTCAAAGTTAAATTTTTCCTAATAAAATTCTTTTTCGTTCTTTTTATGTATACTTCTCAAAACCATTATTTTTAGGGAAATTACCAATTATTTCAATTACATCGCATATATTTCGTATCAGAGACCACGTGCTAAAATAAAATGATCAAATTAGTCTTTCCAACGTACTAAATTCGGATAATATTAAATTGAAAAGAATTTCATGTGCTACTTTTTAAATCCTTATTGCATACAAGTTGCCAATTAAACGCATGGAATGCAAAATACTGCAACGAATTATTTTTGCGAAAGCGAACAATCACACGTGTCGAAAATTGGGCAAAATATTTCAGCAACTGTGTGATGCAACTAAATATTTGCTCTAAGTATAAAATTAGATCTGCACTTGGATTCGAAGCACTAAGCTAAGAACTAGTCTACAAAAAGAAGTGCTTACCTTTCTTTACAGTGGCTGTCATCCTCTCTCGATCTTGACATCTAAAGAACCAAGTTTGAAGTGTACCGCTCCACTGCACAACACGTGTAGATTACTTCGGTCTCCACACTATTCTAAAACTACACTCCAGTTCAAGATCAGAATTGCCTCCACTCTGCTTTACCCGTAATAAACGTTAAGATGTAGTTGGTCTCTTTACTACCTCCAAGCAGTCTGCAAAACTTGACAAGAATTCTTGTTCTACTTGCATGCAAAGCTGCAATTGAACGGCCTGCGCGAGAGGCACTTTAAGTTGCACGGTTATTAAACTGCTGCTGTGGTCAAACCAATTTTCGCGATTGCTGATACACCAAAATTACATTGTATAGTCAAGTGAAAGTTATATGAAATCTCAAACTAGTATAGTAGTAATAATGATCATTTCGATCGTTTCGAGTCTCTTTTACATAACTAAATATTTTATATATTCTCTTTCTCTAGAGACTTTGTCTATTAATTGCAATATTTACATAATAAACACGCCATGATTATGAAAAAGATAAGAAATAACTTTATTTTGAACTTAAATAACATGACTCTAGAAAAAAGCGCGAAGTTGATGTCGTTCATTGCTAGCAAAATAGCAATAAACAAACAGAGTAGCCACGAGATTTTAGATATATTTACTAATTCTTATGTGTTGAAATGAGTAATTGTCAATTATTTCAGAATTCATATGAAAATACTTTATATAAAAAAATGTCGAAGCAAATTAATTCTATTATGTACAACGTCATTGTGAAATGTTTACTCTTAGTCCGTTCAGGCTAACTTCTCGCTTTAAAGAGTTAATTCCCAAGTAACTGGAAATTAAAAAAAGTCTAGCAAGCTGTTTATAAAGAGTGCCAATAGCTCATATAAAAACATTAAATCAATTCGGACAAGTATGATTCGTCATTTTTAAAATACTAATAAAATTAAAGTTATAAATCTATTTATCGTTAACGAAAGCTGCAAGCTTACTAGTTGTTGTTCGCTTTGATTCACTGACTGGTGGTACTTCCTCCGTTTCACTCAATTTTCTTTTCCTCGTCTCAACACTTGCTTCCTTGGGTTTTATATCTTGAGGATTTTCTTTGAATTTCGTTAAACCAAGTTTCGTCAATTCGGTAATGTTTATCTCTGGATATTCCTCTTGCAAATGCTTCTTGTTCCGCGAAAACCAACTAATGAAAGATTCTGTCTTGTTTGCCTTATTTGCGGTTGTAGGTTTAGGTTTTTGTACTGCTGGTAAGGGTTTTGGTTTCTGAGGTTCTTCAGGAGCATCCAGTGCTGCTAAACCTAAGCATAAATTTTATATAAATATATATATACATAACTCTGAAAATATAAATAGTACTTTACCTCTGAGTTTCTGAGCGCTCTCTTTCTTTAAAAAGGGATTACTTCTTCTTTGGCCTTGACTTAAAGATATCGGCCGGATTTCTATCTCAGGTTTTTTAATAATAGGTGCGAGGTCAAGTTCTTCCTCAATTTCATTGTTTTGATTTTCGAAACAATCTTTATCATTTTCTAACTGTTGATCCAGTTCCTGCTGGCCTTTATCTTCGCCGATCGATTCCAATTTGTTGGCCAAAGCCATCCTGTTATTTCGAGCTGCATACTTTATTGCCAATTCTATTACCTTTTGCGACGCAATTTGCTGACACAGTTCCACAGCTCGAAATTCCACGTTACTGCGACATGCGAGCTGATAGAAACAAAAAGAGGCATCTTCGAATAAAAAACAAAAAAAAAGAAACACTGCCACTCGTTAAATTTGATATCTAAAGTACTCACTGCAATCAACATCAAAACAGCTTCTTTTTCCTCCTCCGGATGACTTCCTAGCTGCCATACTTTCGCTTCTTTCTCTGATTTTTCTGAATCTGGCTCGCAAAGCGGTATAATTAATGGTATTTCGTGAAGAATTGGTCTGGGGTTCGTTGGAGGATAGTAACTTCCTTTACATAAGATGCAACGTACGAGCCTTTCGGATTCGCTGACTCCAATCAAAAAAAAGTGATCCATCTTGCCCTTTGGCTAAGTATAATGATAATAAATTTATTCATATTTTTTCTGCTCTAGAAATAGTACAGCTTCTACGTGTAACTAAAAGATAGCAAAAATTCATGACTCACATGTCTATCTGTATTGCACGCCACTCTCCACATTGAAGATTTCTTATCATACATTTTAATTATACCATCAGTATCCATTATAGTTGGGGAATACAGATCAGAAAGACCCAACCATGATAATTTTGATGAAGGGGAGAGAGGCACTTCAAGTTTTTGACTTCTTAAATTCGGCCCGATAATTCTTATCCACATCATATTCATATGCTGATCCTCAGAAGCACCTTATTAGAAAAATCAGTACATAAATAATATGTTAAAGATTGCAGGAGCAGAATATTTCGTTTAAAAAATCATATCTACCTATTCCAGTATGATATGTTACTATAAGATGATTATTGTATGCATTCATAGCTACTACAGATCCAGGCAGTGCAATTATTTCGCGTTGAGTACCACCTATCATAAAAAGTCGCAAATTTCTTCTATCTGTAGCAACAGCAACGAAGTTGTTACCAACTGCGAGACTTTGTGCTTCCTCGCCTTCAGGAAAGTCAATCGTCCACTCCTTATTTCCAGAACCCCAACCTAATTTAAGAATACTCATTTTAATGCACTAAAAAGTAAGAATGGGGAGAACTGCAGTGAGAATTAAATTTCCAAAAACACTCACCGTTTAATACAACCACAACAAGTTTACTTGGGTTGTCTTCATTTGAAGCACAACACAGAGCAAGAGCTTGAGGAGAAAGTGCAGCTAGAGTGTGATGCAAATAATTATTAATCCGCATGGAATGGTGAACAGCCACATCGTGAAATTGAACTTCAATGTTAGACTCTTCGCCGTCTTCTGAAGTAAAGCACATCACCAGTCCAGTGTCGTTCCATACCTGAAAAAATCACCTTAACGATTTATATGACTCTAAAAACTTATAATTATTAAGTAACTTTAGTTATTATTAAGTAACTTACCATATACCGTGAAAGTAAATGTACTGGAGTAGAGCTAGGCTGAAATGGTTCTTGTAAGTTTATCTCTGGCAACAACTTTCTATTGTTTTCGTGGATTCTCTCAGTCAAAATGTCTGTAACACTTTTTTGATCTGGATCGAGATTAACAGATGATTTTATTTTATTCAGTGATATAACATTCTCTTCATCGTCGTCATCGTCCGGAAAATCTGAATTATTTTCTATATTGTGCTCGTCTATTACAGGTTCTAAATCCAAGTCATCATGTGATTTGTCTGATCCTCTCTAATGAAAAATGCAACATTTTATTGTAAATACATTCTTCGAAAGCCGAGCAAAACTGAGGGATTAGTAAATTGATAACCCACCACTTCAATGCAGCCCAATTGACCCAGAGCGTCGCAAAAACTAATTTCATTAGGTTTATCAGGATGCCAACTAAAGGAAGTAATCTTAGCGTTTTGTTGGTGTTCAATGTAGCCTATAACTTCTTTACTTTCTACCTCCCAAACTATGATTTCCCCATAAAAAGAACTAGCCGCTAGACGACTACCGCATTCAGAAAACTTGCATATACTAAGTTCCTAGAATAAAAATTTCATATTAATAAAATAGATTTAAATATTAATTTTAACAACGTCTTGATAATTAGAAAATACTTACAGTTTTAAGATCTGGACACTTTAATCTAAACGATTCTTTCCAAGTAGATCTTTCAACTACAATAATGTCTTTTCCATGAGGATAAGCTAGAAAATCGCCGGTTTTACAATGGAAAGAAGGCGCACAGTATATTTTGGCCGTTAAAAACGAATTACATTTGGGAACCACGTTATTCCAGGTTTGGACACTTCGTTTTTCTTTAATACTCCATACTCTGATTGTTCCATCTGCACTTGATGATGCCTGAAATTTAATTTGTGTATTTACAATCGTAATACTAAAGTTTCAAATGTGTTTCGTAGATAATTTGGTATTGCACGTACCACAAATTCTTCTTTAGGATCTAAAGATAAACCCAATATTGGTGCTTCGTGACCAGTCAATTCGATGGTATTTAGTGTGTCTATGTTCGTTACATGGATTCGCATATCGCTAAAAAAATACAATTTAGTTTCGAATGCTGAAAAAAATTAATTAAGGGTATTGGGTCCAAGTTCTAACATCAAAATTTAATCTCTTCATTTTACTCAAGAAATATCAGAAGTAGATATTTTTTCGCTCTATACCCATAATTATATTTCAAAAATGAATACCATCAAAGTGGGAAACAAATTTTAATTAGAATATTTATTAAGTAAAATGAAGAAATCGAATTCAATGGTTAGAATTTGGATCCAACACCCTCAACTTTCTTTCTTGGCGTAAAAAAATTATGTGATAAAAATCGACTCAAAATTGTAAATAATAAGATAAATAATAGTTTATTAATTTACCAAGCACCAGATGCGATAAGTTTACTGTTTTTTGTACTAGCTAAGGCTGATATCGTAGCTGCAAATCTCGTTACTATTCCTTCTTTTTCAAGATCGGGATATGTAAGTATTTGAACTGTATTGTTATCATTACCCACGTATATTTTCCCATCCTGAAAGGTATAAATTTGCAATTAAATCATGGAAGCCAAATAACTTTCGGTTTTTATTAAAGATTAAAATAAAGATTCGTAACTGAATTTTATAAATAAATTGATAAAAATGGTAGCTAAAAGTTTGATAAATGCCTCCAATCTTTTACCTTCGAAATGACTGTGGTTGCTTGTTCGGAAACACAACTAGTAGCAGGATCATCATCCATTAAACTTAGCCATGATCTAACATCTCCATCAGAACCACAGGTAATCAGTCCACCTCTAAAAAAAACATAAACAATTGATGCAGGTTTTTTTGCTTTGTTTCTGATTATTTTGCCAAAAAATAAATCATCCTAATATTAATGCATCATATGGCTGAAAGTTTAGACGTATATATATGTACATATCCCCCCCTAACAAAAACTTTACAGTAAAGCTGAATAAAGCAATGAAAATAAATCAAAAAATTAAAGAAATAAATTTAAAAAATAATTTCGGAGTAGATTGGAACAGGTTCGTTGTTCCCTCTCCTTTCAATGAAACTCCATTTCAATGTCATATTATTTGTCGTATTAATTGTGTTTTTTACTATTTATAAACAAATTATACGTCTACATATTGTTGTATAAGATTTTAATATCTTTTATAAATTTTACAAGGATTACAAGGTATATCTTAACCAACAAATCTGAACTCACTTTTCGCCTGAGAAATAACAAACGTCAGTGTGGCCTTCTGGGTGCGCATATCGCATAGGCTTTTTATTTAGCGTCATTTTTAATTTCTACGGCTTAATGGCCAATAAATAGAATTATTTATTCAACTAGTTAAAGATTTATATCACTTCACGTGCACAACAATTGCAACGATTACAACAATGAAACATTTTGGCGCCTATACCGCAGTGAGTCTAATAGAAACCGCAAGGAGCGTTAGTGTTGCATTCAATATATATGATTCAATATTGCTCCGAAAGATATAAAGCACAAAATTATATTTATATCAATTAAAAAGTAAATTATAATGTTAATCTGTAGTATATTGTAGTCGCAATATGTAATCATTAGAGCTTTACCGTAGAAAGTGAGTTTTTCGTAGTTTAAATATGTTGTAAGCCGATTTCACCGCATCAGCAACGCTCCATTCTAACCTACGAAAACCTTATGGAGTAAAAGCAGTAAAAGTTTAAAAGTTTGAGTTTTATTTACAGCGTTGGATAAAATGTACTCTATTTGCAAAAGTACGCACCCTGCTACAGGCGTTGAACATTCAATAACGTGTTATTTTTTTAACCGTTCGGAAAAATGTCTCGTCGTCGCAGGAGCAAATATTATTCGGGTATTTCGTTTAATACCTGACATTGACAGTACAAAGAGGGAAAATTATACAGGTATTTAAGACAATTATTACAAACAATTGTTGGCAATGACCCTTTTAATTAAATTCATGCACATAATTACTTGAAATTACAGAAGCCCGGCCTCCAAAAATGAAACTAGAATGTTTAGCGCAATATGCGCTACACGGAAATGTAATGTCGATGCAAGCTGTTCGTCTTCTAGGATCTCAAAGAGATTCTATTCTCTTAAGTTTTCGTGATGCAAAATTGTCAGTTGTAGAGTACGATATAGAAACGCACGATCTTCGTACAGTATCTTTGCATTATTTCGAAGAAGAAGAAATGCGAGTAAGTAACTTATTGTTATATTTATATTTATTTTCAACTATGCATTTCGATTCTTAATGAAAGTTAATCTTACACAATAGGATGGGTGGACAAATCACCATCACGTACCTATAGTAAGGGTAGACCCAGAAGGAAGATGCGCTGTTATGTTAATTTATGGTAGAAAATTAGTCGTGTTACCTTTTCGAAAAGATCCTACTTTAGATGATGGTGATTTAACTGAAAATACGAAGACATCCAGTAAAGCGCCAATATTGTCATCTTACATGATTGTCCTCAAGAATTTAGAAGAGAAAATGGATAATATAATCGATTTGCAGTTTTTATATGGATATTACGAACCTACCCTCTTAATACTCTATGAACCAGTGCGGACCTTTTCTGGGTTAGTACAAAAGTCTTGATAATTTGATGTACTAAGTAAATTGAATGCAATATTGTATACTTATCGACTGACCATTTTTTAGACGTATCGCAGTGAGACAAGACACATGTGCGATGGTTGCAATATCCTTGAATATTCAACAAAAAGTACATCCAATTATCTGGTCTGTGTCGAATTTACCCTTCGATTGTTATCAGGCAGTACCTGTAAAGAAACCTCTAGGAGGAACATTAATAATGGCTGTAAATTCTTTGATATACCTCAATCAAAGCATACCTCCTTATGGAATATCTTTAAATAGTGTAGCAGAAACCAGTACAAATTTTCCTCTCAGTTAGTATTTTTTAAAAACTATATTTCATAAGCGGAATTTCTGCAATTAATTCTCTAGTATCTATATAAATAATGAATTTATTGATTTAATTTCCATAGAACCTCAAGAAGGAGTGAAAATAAGCTTAGAAGGTGCTCAGGTTGCATTTATTTCAACAGATCGTTTAGTAATGTCTCTGAAAAGCGGAGAATTGTACGTTTTGTCACTTTTTGCGGACAGCATGCGGGCTGTACGTGGTTTTCATTTTGACAAAGCTGCAGCTAGTGTCTTAACCTCATGTGTACGTAACACTTAAGTATTTTATTTACGTATGATACATTATTCAATTTATGAAGGTTATTTAGTAATATTTGTTACAATATATAATAAAATAGGTTTGCTTGTGTGAGGAAAATTACCTTTTTCTTGGCTCGCGCCTTGGAAATTCTCTACTATTGAGATTCACGGAAAAGGAAAATGAAAGTACACAAAGTAATCGTGGCTCAGACTTGTTCTTTAGCGATAGCACTGGAGAAACACCTGCGAAAAAAGTGAAGCAAGATTTTTTGGGAGATTGGATGGCCTCAGACGTTCTGGACATTAAAGATCCTGAAGAACTTGAAGTATACGGAAATGAAACGCAGACATCTATTCAAATTACATCTTACAGTTTTGAAGTAGGTTGAGTTTTTTGAATGCGATCAATTATCCTCAAAATTTTGAAATTTAATAGTATTAAATTTTCACTTTTATTTCTACAGGTGTGCGACAGTTTATTGAACATAGGACCTTGTGGTAATATTTCCATGGGAGAACCCGCATTTTTGTCTGAGGAATTTTCCCACACCAATGATCCTGACGTGGAATTAGTTACCACTTCTGGTTACGGAAAGAACGGCGCTCTTTGCGTTTTGCAAAGATCCATTCGTCCTCAGGTAATTAATAATAATAATAATCATAATAGTAATAATAAATTATCTATCTTCTATGATGTTCCAGTAAGAATATTAATTATATTTTTGATGAGGAAGGCATAGTTATTTTAATCAAATTTAAGGTCGTGACAACATTTGAACTTCCTGGGTGCGAAGACATGTGGACTGTAATTGGCTCAGTAAATGAAGATCAAGATAAGTCTGAAACGGAAGGAGTACATGCCTATTTAATTCTAAGTCATCATGATTCAACCATGGTAGTATTTTTAATCTTGTTTGTGCTGTACCTAAATTTAGTTTGGTCTTATTAATTGTAGGTTTTTATTAATTTTACTTACTTTTAGATTCTCCAAACTGGCCAAGAAATTAATGAAGTGGATCAAAGTGGATTTAGTACACAAGGAACGACTGTGTTTGCTGGCAACTTAGGAGGAAATAAATATATTATTCAAATCACTCAAACAGGTGTGCGATTGATGCTTGGCACTGAACAAGTAAGTTAAACGTTCATAAATAAAATGTTAGTCCTAATCTAAAAGAAATGTCGCTTTTTTTTTTGGAGAAAAAATATCAACTTTCAAACAGACTTTTAATTAATCTTGAATTTACAGATTCAGCACATGCCAATGGATTTTGGTTGTCCCATCATTCACGCAAGTTGTGCAGATCCATATGTTGTACTGCTTGCTGAAGATGGCCAAGTAATGCTTTTAACGCTCAGGGAAGGTCGAGGGACAGCCCGATTGCATTCTCAGCCTGCAAATTTATTATACGTAATAACAATCATTTTATTTCTGATCCAGTTTTCCTTAGAATTAGGTTTAATGTTCCTTTTCATTATCTTTCAGCGGCCACAAATAGAAGCCGTGTGTGCATACAGAGATGTGAGCGGTATTTTCACAACCCATTTAACAGAAGAGGCAGAGGATGATGCATCCGAAAACGAAAAACATTTCGAAGAACCCGCTACAGTTGAGA
The DNA here is from genome assembly GCA_032275165.1 of Synergus magnus. Lineage (NCBI taxonomy): Eukaryota > Metazoa > Arthropoda > Insecta > Hymenoptera > Cynipidae > Synergus > Synergus magnus. Next base: position 20,153,870 of record JAUESH010000024.1, read on the forward strand.
ATATTGATAACGAGGATGAATTACTTTACGGTGATGCACCTGCTTTTCAAATGCCTTTGATACCACAACCTAAACCTAGTGATTCAACTACTAAAAAGACACCATGGTAATTATTCTTACTTTTCTGCGAGTGTCTCAAAAGATCTTTTTATTTTAATTACTTAAAATAATTTCGTAATTTATAGGTGGCAGAAATCACTTCTAGAAATCAAACCTACATATTGGTTACTTGTGTACAGAGACAGTGGGACTTTAGAAATTTATTCTTTGCCCGACTTACGCTTGTCTTACCTTATAAAGAATTTTGGTTATGGACAGAGTGTTTTGCACGACAGTATGGAATCTACTACTGTTACTTCTACTCAAGTGAATGAAATACCGAATTCAGAGATTCAGGTACTTAAGAGTATAGTTAAAACATTTTGAACCATTATTATCGATTCATTTTGAAATATAATGAAATGATTATAAATGGGATTACAGGTTCGAGAGGTTTTAATGGTCGCTTTAGGTCATCATGGAAACCGTCCAATGTTGTTGGTCAGGTTAGACAATGAACTACAAATCTATCAAGTGTATAAGTATCCAAAAGGTTACTTAAAACTTCGATTTAAAAAACTGGATCATGGAATCATACCAGGAAGTTTGAGGTAAAAATTTTGAAACATTACTAAATTTATTAGAAAATATGTATGTCGTTACTAAGTCTATTGATTTGTATTGATAGAGCGAAACTTAAAGAGGAAGAATTGGACACGCAAGATGATCGACGAGTTTCTATGATGCGATACTTTAGTAATATAGCTGGTTACAACGGGGTTTTCATTTGCGGAGACTATCCTCATTGGATATTCCTAACAGGCCGAGGAGAATTACGTGCCCATCCAATGACAATCGATGGACCCATTAAATCATTTGCACCCTTTAACAACATTAATTGCCCACAAGGATTTTTGTATTTCAACCGGAAGGTAATTAAAGATGTTACAACAAAGTGTTGGATCTAAAAATGTGAGAAGAATTGATAACTTTTTAAATATAAATTTATTTTCGTAGGAGGAATTGAGAATTTGCGTATTGCCAACACACCTTTCTTATGATGCGCCATGGCCCGTGAGAAAAGTTCCTTTAAGATGTACTCCTCACTTTGTCACTTATCATCTTGAAAGCAAAACGTATTGTGTAATAACGAGCATAGCTGAGCCATTAAAAAGTTATTACAGATTTAACGGAGAAGACAAGGTAAATTGAATTGCAATAATTTAAAGGTCTATTACTATTTCTCTTTTTCATATTAATTTACCATTTCGTACTTTTGTTTTATGCAGGAATTCACTGAGGAAGAACGACCAGATAGATTTTTGTATCCCTCTCAGGAACAGTTTTGCATAGTATTATTTTCCCCAGTCTCATGGGAAACAATCCCTAATACAAAAATCGAATTAGATCAATGGGAACACGTTACATGTCTTAAGAATGTCTCTCTTGCTTATGAAGGGACAAGATCTGGTCTCAAAGGATACATCGTACTTGGAACGAATTATAACTATGGGGAGGATATTACCAGTAGAGGCAGAGTAATGTCTTAATGATTAAAGTTCTGCATGTACAACTTTTCAATATAAATTCTAGTAGGTTCTTTAATTTTTGATTAACTGTTTACAGATATTAATTTTTGATATCATCGAAGTTGTTCCCGAGCCTGGTCAACCCTTAACTAAAAATAGGTTCAAGCAAATTTATGCGAAAGAACAAAAAGGACCTATCACAGCTATAACCCAAGTATCCGGATTTTTGGTATCTGCCGTCGGCCAGAAGGTAAATTCATTTTAATGTAGGACATTAACTTCAAATGATTCAAATGTTTAGCCTAATATGTTTTATTTCTTGCTTCGATTTCAGATATACATTTGGCAATTGAAAGATAATGATCTTGTGGGAGTTGCATTCATAGATACTCAGATTTACATTCATCAAATGTTAAGCATTAAAAGTTTGATATTAATAGCGGATGTTTACAAATCTATAAGTCTCTTGAGGTTTCAAGAAGAATATCGAACTCTTTCGCTCGTAAGCAGGGTACGAAAAATTACTTTTTAAAAACTAGTAGCATAATTATTAATTGACGAATAAATTTAAAAATAAATTTTACTTTATAGGATTTTCGACCAGCGGAAGTTTTTACGATAGAGTACCTAATCGATAACAATAATCTTGGATTCCTCGTAGCTGATGGCGAAAGTAACATTGCCCTCTTCATGTATCAACCCGAATCGAGAGAAAGTTTGGGAGGTCAAAAACTAATTCGAAAAGCGGATTTCCATCTAGGTCAGAAAATTAATACATTTTTTCGGATAAAATGTAAGACGACGGATCCCGCTAATAGCAGAAAACAATTTGTCGGTGCCGATAAGAGGCACGTAACCATGTATGGTATGTTCTGGGCAATGTCAATTTTATGAATGATAACAGCTCTTTTATTCTCTCCTGATAAACAATGTTATTCATGTTTTTGCAGCAACCTTAGATGGAAGTCTCGGATATATTCTTCCAGTACCTGAGAAAACTTACAGAAGACTGCTTATGCTGCAAAATGTATTAGTGACGCACATTTGTCACATTGGAGGTTTAAATCCAAAGTCTTATAGGTAAGTGACTTTTTAATTTTAAAGTAGAATAACAATAATAATTTCATGTAATATATAATAAAACTGTATTTACTTTTAGGACATACAAAAGTTACGTACGAATGCAAGGAAATCCTGCGAGAGGAATAATTGACGGAGATCTAATCTGGAAATACCTTAACTTACCTTTCAATGAAAAATCAGAAGTCGCCAAAAAAATAGGAACACGTATTCCCGAAATAATAGAAGATATTGAAGAAATTAACAGGCTGACTGCCCACTTTTAGATTTTTCGTATTTCGTACACAAACTCCATACATGAAAACAAAAGTGTCGAAGATCACGAACCAGTCATTTGTTTCCTGTTATAATTTTGCGTAATTTTTCAACTTGTAAATTATGTCTTTCTTGTTTGACAAAATTGTATTTTAACGTATGTATACTGTACATTTATTATGTGAAAAGCAGAAGAATTTTCAAAGTCCTTGGAAAAAGTAAGATAAGACGCTATGTAAATGTATGCATGAATCATTAAATACAATTTTCATTATAAACTTTTTTTCTAATTTAATTACTTTTCGTAAATTCGATAATTATAGTTCCTAGGTAAAATGAAGCAGTCTAGAAATTTTTCTATAGACCCTACAGGATTCAATCGCAAAAGTGTTTTTGGAAACAGAATATCTAGACTTGCTAGCTTCCGCGCAGGTAAATGCAAGGCTTTAATTATTCACTTAATTGGTTGAAAATAATCTTTGGAAAATTATGGGTGCTCAAACATTCAGTTCTAGTTGCATAGCAATATCGATTAAATAGATCCTCCGTTCAGTCGAGCAAAACAGGGCAGTATACAAATAATTAGGTATAACTTTATTCCGTCAAACCTTTGCGTACGAGACTTTTGTTTAAATTAGAAAGTATGAATAATATTTAACTTTTTTTTAATATTCAGATGATAAAAGATTAATTAAAGATGTTTACATTTTTGTTACTTTAGTGTCGTTAGAACCAAGTTTATTGGAAAAAAGATTAATCGACGCATTCGACGTATTCGACAACGCAAGAAGTCGTGAGGTGGATGTTAGAGAATTGGGAACAATAATAAGATCTTTGGGTAAAATCCGTTCCTAGATTTAAAAAAAATTTTTAAAGAAAAGTTGAAAATAGATCACTGTTAGATTTATTTGTTATGTTACAGGTTGTGTTATTACAGAAGCAGAACTGCAAGAAATACAAGTTGAAGTTGAGGATGTGGAAAATAACTGTGTGCCACAAGCCCGATTTGTCGAATATATGTGCAAAGCAATCAGCGAACGAAAGTTCAAACCAGCAGATCCAGAGGATTTACTGAAAGCCTTTCAGTTACTGGATGTGGAAAATCGAGGATATATAATGAGAAATGATTTAGAGAAAGCCTTAATGGAAGTTGGAGAACCATTTTCTAAAGAAGAAATTAACGAAATGATGGCAATAGCTTGCGATCCCGAAACTAATAGAGTCAACTACGAACACTATATAAATTTATTAATCGTGAGTTCACGTATAAAATGCATGTGCAATTTTGCCCTTTTGAGTGTTAATCACATTTTCTTTCCCAAATTACAAGTTAAAAAATAAAAAATAAGCACACCGCGTTTTTAAATTTAATTTGTAGGTAAAAATTCCTGAAGAATTGAATCTATATTCTCTTTTTGAAAAAGAAGAGGCAGAAAAATTAGCAGCTAAACCAAAGAAACGCGTTCTGGGTAGCATGATGTTTAAACCCAGTATTGCATGAAAATATGGCACTGTGCACGTCCTCTTTGAAGATCGATCATGTACAATTATTTCTTTAATAAGCTTTTTTATTATGTATCAAAAATTATAATTATATTTACATATTTTAAAAAATATTTTGTATATAATATTCTGCACACATGTAAAATTATTAAAAACCACTGGAATTTTCTTAAACATTCAGAAACAAATCACAAAGCACTCACCCATCCGAGTACTAAGCGTAGTATTATCTGGTATTTATAGCTTTGAAAATACTGGTGGATCTCCTTTCGTTGCCAAAGCTACTGCTGCGTTTAAGAAATCCTCACTTTGCAGCATGACTTGATTACGCATCGCCTGATAAAGAGAATTTCTTATTTATTAAAATGCACGTTATACTCAATCGTTAGTTTTTTTTAGGTATAAATAGCTTTTATCTAATTAATTAAAATTCTACCATATATTTTCAGGTTGACTAAGATCTGGGTCTTTACTCACAATGTGATCCAATCCCTCCTGAACTGTATGATCCCTTGAGTAATTCAAACTGATTTTGGTTCCCTGTACAGCAACTGGACTTTTATTGGCAATTTGCTCAGCAATATCTAAAGATGCTGTCATTAATCTGTAAGATTTTTTAAACTTTACATAACTGAACATATTTTTTCAGCAACTTCAATGCGTGGGAAAATAAAAAACTTACGCATTTTCATCGTCGAACATTCTGTTCACAAAACCGCACTGAAAGGCTTCATTAGCTGAAAAGACTCGACCTGTATAAGCTAGTTCTCGAATTAAACTGCTACATCCTATAATTTTCGGTAATCTTTGTAATGTTCCGACATCGGCTGTCATTCCTAATTCAACTTCTTTAATTTGAAACCATGCGTTTGAAGAACAATATCTTATGTCTGCTGCACACAACATATCAACTCCGGCCCCTACACATGCCCCATGTGCTGCTCCAATTACGGGTTTTGGGCACTGTAATGTTAATATATTATACTTAATTTAATAGTTTCATAATATTTCAACATAATTTTAATTTATAATTGTGATTTCATGGAGAATTGAAAGAAAAATCGAGAAACCTGCTCTATGGAAGTCAATGATTCCTGATACAATTTTATTTTCTTTTCTAAGAATTTACATTTTCGAGCAACATCTTCGTGTTCTGCTAATCCCTGACCAAAGCTCATGGCACTTTGCAAATCTAATCCTAAAAATGAATTAAATATTAGTGATTTAACTACAAATAGTAAACTGAAATTATTGATGATGTGTCGAATCTTTGCCTAGTATGTATTAGAGAATAAATTATCTAATGTAATACCTGCACAGAAACTCTTTCCAGCACCTGAGAGAATAATAACTCTGCAGTCTGCATCATCAGCTAATGCTTTAAAACAATCATTAATTTCTCTGAAATTGAATAAACATAAGTAATTAAATTGGAATTAAATTTAGCTCAATATTTAAAAAAAATAGATACATATAATTTGGAACAAATAATAATTATTAAATATACATACCTCCACATTATGTCATTCAACGCGTTCAGTCTTTTAGGCCTATTTAATTGGACACTATATACAAACGGCTTGGATACTGTAACAGCAAGTGTTTCATACTGCTGTTTTCCAGTAGTTGCACTTGATAAATGTTTCATCTGGGAATCTAAAATGTTGGATAACAGATTTGTCTTCGTTGCAATATAGAGACAAAATTAAAGATTTTTGAATATTATTTACTGCATGGCCTCAGACGCACAATTTAATTATATTGTTCAACAGTCATTATATTCAAATAAATAGGATATAAAAAAAATGATTCATATAGTAATTCATTTGTGATAACGTAATAATAATAACCTCTATGATTGTTACAGTGTATGAATAATGTGAGTAATATATTAGTCACGTGTTTATACGATATTTATGGCGTGTATTAAATCTTTTCTTTCATATAAACAAAGTGGTCAAAGTCCACAATAGCTTATAATAATTTAAAAAAACAAAGCAACCAAACAACAACAAAAAAACTTACATATTAATTTTCCTGGACGAAATAGTTGCAAAATGCGTGAATTCATTATAATAATTAGTATGTAAAACAAAAATAAACGTGTACTCGTGTAATATTAAGAGTTTTTTAAACACGAACCGGGCTCTCTGTTTATGTGTGTTGTAAAAATTCCACGAATAACCAAATAATCAGCATCAACAGTCAACACTCAACAGTGGTCAACAGCTGTCAAAACCAAAGAGATCACAAATCTTTTTTTACCCGCGAATTTTAAAATGACAAATTTCTCAGATGTTAAAAAACCCCTCGTGCTCATTAAAAAAATGTCAAGGGAAGAAAGGGTTTCCCAAAAAATTAGCGTGCACTTTCGAATCGCTTATTCTTGAATTATTGCGCATATTCAATCATATTTCAATATAAAATTCTCAAGAGATATTTCTGAAATTTGAAAATTCGCTGCCAAAAGGGACTTGTGATCTACAGCGCCCTCAACGGTTGAAAACAACACCATTGTGAACATTGTGAATCATTTGGAATCATCCATAAAAGAAAAGCAAGCTGTCTTTTTCATCTTTTTTGAGGTTATGTGAAAAAAGTGTTTATTGTGTTTATTGAACACATTGAACATCACTTGTCAAATATTATCATTAATAATTAAAGATAAATACAGTATATATTAAAAGTGTACGATTTATAAGTTATTGTTGTGTATTATTCTCGTACTAATTACATAAAGTGAACTTTGCAAGAGAACAGATAATTTCTGACAGAAATGTACAGAATCAACTGATAATCATCGTGTAATTTTAAGTCAAAAGTAGTTATTAATTACAGCAATTGTGTTTTCAATTATCTTTTATTACTACATAATATGTATTCAGTGTTCGAATGAATGATATACTTAGTAGGTGCTTAGTTTTGGTAATTAAATTTCTGAAATTATTATGAAAAGGCGCCAAAGGAGACCGATTCTCGATATCGATGGAGAACATTCCAATTCTCCTGGAAGACTTTGGCAGGGTAAGCTTTAATTGCTTGCTTTATGTAGTAAATTAATTCTGATATTAATATGTTTCTGTATCAGTTGATGCTCTATATCTTTTACTGCACATATTTGAATTCTTTATTTTTCAGATAAATATCAACAAATCGCTAATGATCATCCTGAAGAAAATGGGTCCTCGAACAATCCATTAAAAGGTTTACTGGGACAATACAATTCGGACAGTGAAACAGAGGATACACAACCATTAAACAAATTAAATGACAAAGTCAATGATTTCTTGAAGGTAAATTGCAATTTAAGGATTATTTTGTGTCCCCCTCTTGCATAATACATATATATATATATATATAATTTTCTATATTTAATATTGACTTTTTCTTTTTAGGAAATTCAATCGATCGTGCCTGAAAATTCAGACGCACTTTCTAAAGGACTCAGTAGAGGAAAAGAACATTCTAATAAACCGGAAATGCGTAAGTTCTACAATTATTTCTACAAAAAATTGTACAAGTTTAATGAATTCTTCTTATAAGCATTAAAGCTTATGAGTCATTTTTCAATACTTATTTATGAAAAACTTAATTTCTATAGCTTGGCAAGAATGTTTTGATGAATCCACTGGGTATCCATATTATTGGCATACTGAGTCAAATCAGGTAACTTGGGAAATGCCACCCGAGTTTAGATTATGGAAAGAAAGAAGTCAAGTTGGTGTCAGTCCCCACAATTTACATTTATCACGTTGGCCTGGAGTATCAGCAAATGCATGTAAGCAAACCGCAACTTCTCTCAAAGATATATCGCCATGTTAGAATTCATTCCATACATCATTATAATAAATTTGAGATAATTTAAATTATAATTTCAGATCCGAAACCACAGACTGAAATACCGGATGGGATGATACCAAAAGAAGTTGTAGCTAGAAATAGGAATAGACAAGCAGGCATTCTGCAAACTCAGGTTCAAAGCAGTCAGGAGAAACCTGAAATCGTAAAACCTCATTTAAAAGATGATGATTCGGATGATGGGTATTGCTTAGAATTTTCTTGACCTCTTACTCTTTTCACATATTATACTTAAAAATGATGTAATTTACATTTATAATTTACAGGAGAATTGAAATGATAACTTCATTCGGAAATGAAGAAAGTGACGGGAGTGAGTCAGACATTAACAATGAAAGCCCCACAGAAAATAAATCTAAAATACCCCAAGATTTTAAACCCTCAAGTAAACACTCTGGTAAATCTTCAAATCGAGAGAAAAAATCTGAAACGAAAATAGTCTCGAGGCCGGTTGAAATGGGTCCTTCTCTTCCTCCTGAGATGATCTCAGAAATACAAAGTTCCGTTGTAAAAGACACAACGGTGACTTCTGAACTTGAAAGTTCCCTTTCCAATAAATCATCTGGAAAAAAAACTTCGTCTTCAGTAGATACAGAGTCTGGGAACGATGAAAACGATATCTTAAGACGTTTGAAGAATCAGGCTAAGCTTTTACAATTTCTTGATGGAAATGTACAAACTTCCGGAGAAAGTTCTCAAAAATCTAGTCCTAGGGGAGGATCGCCTAACGAACTGAAGCGCAGTGAACAAACTAAGAAAAGTGAATCTGAAAAACGTAATGAAGAAAAAATACCGACATGTAGCAGTGAATTTAAAGTTTCTTTGGTACCTGGTTACGAAGACGATTCTGATAATGAAGAAGAAGCGACGCAACCGACTGAAGTTAAAGCTTTGTTTCCAATTTCGGAATATCAAGCAGAAAAATATTCTACTAGCTTCAACGACTCAATTCTCAAAAAAGTGGAAACAAGAAACACGGAATCGGGTTGCATTCGTATTTTTGAATATCGAAGTGCTGAATCTGGAAGAATTGAAACAGCAAATATAGAAAGCAAAGAGTCAAGTAAAGAACCCGACAGTACAGAAAATTCAGAAACCGAATCTCAAACTACTCACTCTGCATCAGAAATCGTGAAGCCGAATATATTTTTAGAAAATATGGAAACCCCGACAAAAGCTTTCCAGAGAAAAAAGAGAATAGCATTCGACGGTGAGTATCTTATCAAAAAAAATCTTTTAATTTTTATTTGTATTTATACAAGTATTTATTTTCAAATTATTTTCAGTTATACTGAACAGGCCTAAAGCACCAGAAATACAAGAGTCTAGTAAAGATGAATCACAAAGTACAAGTACTCTAAATGAAAGTGAAAGATTTGGCTTCGGATTCCAAAAAGAGAAAGAGGACGAAATTTGCGGTGAATCAATTCAAGTTAAACCAATTATAGAAACTTCCAGTAAAAATGATAAAGAGTTTATTGGTTTCGTAAAAGGTGAAACTATAAGTACTAATGCGAAGCCAAAAGAAGAACCGAAAAGTATACCGGTTGCTGATAATAAGGAATTTAAATACTTGACGGAGATGATCACGGAGAAACTAAAGTTCTTGGCTGAAGGATGTCAAATGGCCTCTGCTGTTCAAGTCATGGCTATTCAACTTCAAGTAAAACTTCTTAATATTTGTAAATTAGCTCTGTAAAATTTTTACGCTTCTTTTGAAAATTAGAGGATAAAAAACAAAAAAATTATTTTTTGGATAAACACAACATATCTATTTTTTTTAAATGCAGACGTTGCTGGAAGCTTGGGAAAGTGGTGACCTGAAACAGACTTATCTCCACCAATGGCTGACAACAACGGGTCGAGAATTGAGCCGCTTAGAACAAACTGCAGCACCATCAGGATGGGAATGTCAGTGGGATAGGTACGGTATCCTGGCAGACTCTATCTCAAGCCCGTATACGCCATCATTGTACTTCTTTGTGTCACAAACATATTCCATACCTTATGCATCTTGAATTCTAGCCGTAAATTGAATCCTAAAGCCAGTCATTACACCAAAAAATTAATTTTAATTTAGTCAATCTTTGAATTTAAATTTCCCCGATTTTCACCTTTCAACATTCATTTTATTTACAATTTTATTCTTATCTATCCGATGTCTTATCGTTTTTTATCGTTGATCGTCTGTAGTTTCATTTTTTTAATATTAATCGCGAATAATGCGTTGCCTATTTGAATATATTGCACATACATTTTTACTCATGAAGACTGCACATGAGCTTCCTTAATTATTAATAATCTCTATAATTTCCTACGTTTTTTGTGATGATTATTCATAAATCATCTTATAGTTAGTGATTTATGAATAATGAAAAAGCTCCATACACTTTTGAAAAGATTTTTAGATTATGATTTGTTAGTGAAAGGAGAGGTACTATTGGTTTGTAATATATTGTAGATTCTAGTCTAGAATAATTGATATATTTCAGAGCTGATTTCTTCTTCTCTAACTACAATTAGTACTCTAGTTATTAACCTGAAAGCTTAGATTTAAAGGACTTTAAAAGAGATCGAGGGGTTGGCTCTTGAAAAGTATTACTTTGTATACATATTTGTTTTCCACTATCCACGAAAATTCACTTTCTTCGTTAGATAAAGGAACTTGACTCAAAAGAATTTTTATTAAAATTGACAGATTGTAATATAATAAAGTTAAAGTATTTATTGTACGATGAGAGTTAGTAAATTTATTCTGCATTTCATTAACATCTAAATTAGGGAAGGTCTTTGCTATTGCTTCAATTCAACAAGATTGACTATTTTTGAATATTTTTTTAATCAATCACGCGAATGATCTCTGTGCAATTTTTGTTTCTATCATTTTCTTTCAGCTAAAGTTCTTAAAACTTATGAAAAGAATGTATTTCTTTATAAAATGTAGCATTTTTCTTTCATATCTTTTCCTAGAATTATTTCAAGTAAATACAATCAAAAAATAAGGGGAAGATCAGTTTTTGTCTGAGATCCCCTACGTAATTTGTATTTTTCGTGATTTATGCTTTGTCTTGCTGTTTTAGGTCGACGAGATGTGAACATGATTTCAGTCGAAGACGCTGGATCATCTGAGAGTAACAGGATATTTTGTTTTTCCGAAAATTCGAATTTTAAATTTAGCTGCTTTTCATATATGTGTTTAAAAGTAACTTTCATTATCAATGGTTAATTTTTTTATCATTTATTACACAGAGCGTGATAATCAAAAACGGAACAATTACTTTGCAAAATATTCTGTTCGCCGATCGAAACCACTGGTATAATTTTGAATGTTGTTAAAGAAGATCGACATTAATTCTTTAAGAGTTAATGATTTAAATGTAAATTATTGTAGACGGATCTTCGCAGATTTATAAGGCAATCTGTAATACAGGTAGGGGTATCAATGGATTACGTTCAGTAATTAAAAACATATGAAAAGATAAAAATGGAAAATGACCACTTCACGACATGAGATGTGCAAAAAATTATATAGAGAAACATTCTGTTTATCCAATGCTCTCATTTTTGTGTTTCTTTTGGGGGGATGTTTCTAGATCGCATAAACGGTACTATTATCGGAATGCGGCATCCGGTGCTGCTCAGTGGACGTATCCAGACGCAGACGTAACTGGAGGCTCTGAGGAAATGGAATTGTGCACGACCCCGCCACCGGATCTTGAAGAACCTGTTATCATTGGTAAATCTTATTTTAAATTGGATTGCTATCTAAAGCAGTTCAAATCCTAATTAATGTTCAACTAATATTTGTTTTTTATTTTGATAGAAAGGGAAGTAGAGCATCCTAAAAAGGATTCAACACAAGAGAATGAAGAGAAGAAATGTTCGATGGAAGTCGAGAATGTAATGAGTATAGGAAATTTAGATTCCAGCGATGTAAAGGTTCCACCACCTCCACAAATTTCTAGTCCAAGCCCACCTCCACCTCCACGAATATGTGCTGAAGATTTTAAAAGAGGGAAGAAGCGAAAAGGCAGCCAAGAAAAAGATTTAGATAACAAAAGAGATAAATTAGAACAGGGTGTGTTTGAGTTTGATAATAATATATTCTTAGGCCAAGATTTTCAGTCAGGCAACAATTATTTGTTAAGCACAAAAATATTAATTAATAACTGATGATTTGTTTTTTAGTTACAAAATCTAATTTGGATCTGAACAGTACAAATCCTCCGTTGCCCGCCACACCAGCAGAAACAGTTCAACCTCCATTACCTCCATTGCCACCAAAAGTCTCGAAATCCTCGAGTAGTGAACCTCTTCCTCCAGGAGTAGATCCACCAGAAATGCCTTATGCGTTACCTCCGTCTGTTCTCGAATCTGGTGTTCTTTATGCAGCCTCTCCGCATCAAACAAATCCAATTTATGCTGCTACCATGGGAAATGCTATTTTGACGCATCATACGGCTCTTATGCAAGGACAATTATTGCATTATCCTGCGTATCATCATCTGCATAATGTAATTATTAATTCGTTTTGTAACTTACACTTTCAAGGTTTTTAACTTTTGAGATTTGATTTCACGTAAATTCTTTTAATTTAACAGCAAGCACTCGTAGCAGCAGCAAACAGATTAGGACAAGAAGGAGTTCAGTTTATGATGGCAGACTACTCTCAGATTTATGGAACTAGTCAAGTCATTGCAAAACCTCCCGTTAAAGCACAAAGAGAATCTCTAGGATCTGCGATAGACTCATTTTATAGTGATATCGCTTCAATAGAAAGCAGCAAACCGGAGGTCGAGATTGAGAAGCAAGAGAGTCATTTATCAGAGATGGCATCTTCTCCTATCCCACCTCAGCAACCAGAAGTCGACCAATTTTCTTCAAGTTCAGATGCAGCTTCAAAGGAAAAGAAGAAGAAGAAGGTATTTTTTAGTTATAAAAAATGTAGAAGTTGTTAAATTTTAAATAATTTATAATTTTAAATAACTTTTAATTAATAATAACTCTATAGTACTTTTAATAAAAAGTTTTCGTTCATAGCTTTATATGCTAGATTGTTTTGAAATTAAATAGGATAATTTATAGGAGTTTCTCATTAAGTAAATTACGTTTCAGACAAAACTCGGTCTCGGCAAGAAGCAGAAGGAAATGTCGAGTATGGTGGCCAAATGGCAACGAGTGCAACAAAATTTTGGAAACGGAAGCTGAACTTAAATCGTCTGTAATTATTGCTCTTTAAATAAAATATAAATTCTGTATCAAAGTAAAATAAAATTTGTTTTACAATAATTTTTTTGTCAATTGTTTACTGGTATAATTTCAAACTTTTTTTTAATCCCTACATAAAGAATCAACCGCATAAAGAAAAAACTGGAGAGAACTTTAAGAAAAAACACAAGAATATCGATAGACCTTATTTATTGAAAGATGTTGAAAATATATTGTAATAAATCAAGCTACAAGAGCACTCGCCGTCGAACTTTCGTATTTCCAGGTGGGTGGAAGGACGCTCTTCTGTTTGTAGTAACGAGCAAGTCTGTGGATTCTGGATTCTACCAAAATCAAACGGAATTTGCTGTCTTTGTCCTTGCGGTTTCTCTCCAAGTGCTTGCGAATCGCCACCGCTTTCTTGATCAAATGATACAAATCCTCTGGGATTTCGGGTGCGAGTCCCAGACTCTTCAAAATTCGGAGAATCTTGTTTCCTGTGCGGAAACGGGCCTGTGCAACTCCATAAGAGTCACGAAGAATCACACCTATAAAAGAAAAAAGATAATTATTAGTGAATCTCTAATTTAAATATTGCTACAATTACTTGCAAACATGATGCGCCCCTTAATAAATTTTATCTCGTAGATAAAACATCAATCTAAATTGTAAATAGGAAGTCGTTCATTATATGACCTTTGGTTTGAAAAATGAAAAACGTGTCTAATGAAAACCTATAGAATCCTCTGCAAAATAAACAGAGTTATCCTCAAACATCATTATTTTAATTTAGCAAGCATTTAGGAAGAACTAGGACTTAAATGTCATAGCTCAGCTGGTAGCTTGCAGAATATTAGATTGCATTATAAAAAATATTGAGTAATAGATTTATAGAAAATTACCAATTTGGGAAGGTGTGTGACCCTTTTTCGCCAATTTGAATATAAGGTCTTTACAATCTTCTGGCGTTAGTTTTAACCATGTTGCGATGCTTCGCCTGTAAGGCAATGCTGACTGGGATATACCCTTTCTGAAATCAAATAAGGTAAAGGAATTTAATATATATTATAGACATTTCAAAGGCTTAAGTATGTTCGAACTTTTATTCTAATGATTTATTCCAGAAAATTAAACTTGACATTAATATTGTAATAAATAAAGTACCCTTACAACAAAACTATGGTTTTAAATAAATAATTTTTTGTATACGAGTCTCATTGAAATACTAAACATTTTATTCACATTTATTAAAATAAATAATATAATATATTTACCATGCATAAGTATCATAAATTTGAAATGCCTAACAATGTGAAAATGGATTAGAATTGAAAAAAAAAAATAATATAAAACATGTTTAACGTTTAATTTAAGCTTAATGAAGATCAATTACTTCATCAAAAATCATTTTCTCAATAATTTAAACGAAAGTCGACACAAATAAATGGGTTATATCGACCTGTCAAGGCGTACATAACCAAAAAACTTAGATGTGCAGAAAATGCAATAAACACTCGAAACACAGACAAAAATTTATTTTAAAAAATTCAGAGAGAGAATTTAATATCGCACGCGAAAATAACAATAAATACTGGAGAAAATGCAGCACACGCATACAAAAAAACACATGGCACGTGTGGCATGAAAATGGTTCCCACGTTAAAAACCTCCGGCAATTCAAAATAGGAATGTAAATTAACTATTTTCACTTGCAAATTTTTTAGTAGTACGAAAATTATGTTTAAAAAGATTTTATTTGCTTATAGAGGTTGAAAAATGTAGTAAAAAATGAATATTTAGTTACCCAGGTGCGTGCATACGACCCATGGCGGCAGTTTTTCTTCACCCAAAAGGAATGGCGCTGTTCTCGCTGATCCAAAGATGAAAGGCTTTGAATAGAAAATACTGGAGATAGGCAAATACATATATATATATATCTTCAATTTTTAAATCGAAAATACGAAGATATTTTCCAAAAAATTGTTATTCTTTAATAACCTTTCAACAACCTTTGAATATCAGAATTGCTTAACAATGAAATACTCGCAACTGTTTTCACGTTAAAGTTTAATAGCCTTTATGTAAACAAGCAATATTTTTATAGATTTTTAAACATTTTAACATTACTTAACAAATTTAAGATAATTTTAGAAGTGGAAGGTGTGAAGTTTATCAAAATAATTAATTTATATAGGTATTTAAATTTATAAGATTGTGCAATTTTACCAATTCTTGTTTAAAAATTCGCGCGTCGTTAGTGCTGCCACCACAGTCAAGTTGTAAACTCGCCCTAAAACTAGTTGTGAACGTTGCTTTACCAGAAGAAATATATATATGTAGAAGGGTCTTGGCGGCCATCTTCATACCTCATTTACGGACGGCGTCAGCCAAGATGTCAGCCAAGATTTGATAGAAGCGTATTTGTGAAGTTACTGCATCCGAATCTCTCAATAGGTACTTTTACATATGAAAAATTCACTCGTTTTTAATATTTAGCCTAAGTGAAACGTTTTTATACACTGTGAGTGTTTCGGGTTTCCAACGGAGTGCGAAGAGAAAAGAGTTTAATATCCACATATTGTCGAAAAAGGGCTAATTTCCTTGTGAAAAATGTCGTTAGTTTGATCAAAATTCGAGTAGAAGTGCTTAATCGTGAAAAAGTTTGGTTTGAGTGCTAACGGCCTACAAATTAAGGTCCTTTTTTATAGTTATAGATATGAACTCGCAGTTTTATATATACATTTCTCTATATCGATCAGCTGAAAATTAATTATTGGGTAAATGTTGATATATATTAAGATTAAATTATTGTATTACATATTAATTATTTTACTTACTTTTCCCACCAGGTAATGTATAGGGGTGGAGGCTAGGAGTTAAAGAAGAGAATTAGATGATTTCGCCCACCTATTAATTAATTCAGTGATTTCAGTGTATTTGCGTTATTCAAGAATTCTTTTAACATGATTAAAAAAACGCAGTATACAAGAAGATGTAAACTTCACGTTGCTGCAACGTCTCAGTTGGTTGCAAGTAGAGTCGTTAAACCCTTTTACGTATGTAAGATACATGTGTGAGATAAGTATATTTTCGATTTCACATTGACAAATATATAAAGACGCAGCATTAGAGGAGAAACCATACATGTATCTTACCAAACGTATATCGAATACTTATTGCGGCCTTTATATTAAAAAACTCTATTTTAGACTGAGGTCTATAATATATATTGCAGAATGGATGATATGATTTGTTGGAATTAATGAATGAATTAATAGGTGAAACAGAAGTATCCTACTAAAAATGTATTTGTATTTCAAGTTGCAAAGAGCATTGTATTCTTATCTCACTTTTATAGTAACATTAGATTTGGAGGATTTTATTTTGATTGAAGGCTAACCAACATTTATACAGATTCATGAGCTTGTTTTAATGGATGAAACTTAAGGGTTTGTAACGGCTTTTAGATGAAGAATCGCTAGTTTGAAAAGTATTGATTTTTGCCATTGGGCATCAACTTATTAGATATATCAAAGTTGCTCCAAACAACTTATTTCTTAAACTTACGCATAAATCAGAATTGGAGTATTTAAAAATATTAAGATAACTTTTGAAAGAAACACTAGTTTTTTGTTAAAATTCATTAATTGTAGAGCCAATGGCTCTGAGAATTTGACTGCTATATTTTTAGACTTATAATTTTTTTGAATATTGTTAATGTAATTCAAAATTTTGTGTACAGTTAAATTTCAAGAAATGAAGTGAGTCTACTTTCATTTCGAAGCTCCAAAATGTCAAGCGATGGTGAACGGTTGCCGAAGCCATCCAAACGGCGAAGATTGGTGGTTTCTGATAGCGAAAGCAGCGATGAATCCATCATTACTACACATCACAAGAGAAGAGTCTACGTACGTATAATGTTACTACAAATTATTTTGAATAAAATTGTTTAGCCTGGATTAACGAGTAATGAAAATGTTCTCTCAACTTAAAAGTAAACTTTACTAAAATTGAAAGGTTAAAAATAATAAGAGAATTTTTTTTCTGAAATTGTAGCGAGTTGTCAGCGATGCAGAAAGCAGCGATGAAGACAGCGATATACCAAGGCCAGTGAATAAACGGAAAAATCATGTAAGTATTGTATATTTAAGAAATAAATATTGTAAAGATCTTGATATTAAACTATAAAATAAATTAACAAATACTATAGATTTAAATAAATACGAATATATTAAAATTAAAATTATATATTTGCAGAAATTATTAAGCGAAAATGAATCGAGTTACGGAAGCAGTGAATCAGATACTAATGACTTGAATTTCAGTAAGTATTTTATTCTTTGATCAACAAAAAAATCATCTTTCAAGATATTTTAAATGTTAGATTGAGTATCTCGTAAACTTTTACTGATTGTTTATTTTATTTTTCAGTCGAAAGTGACTCCAGTTCGGATTGGCAATCAGACTGGGAAAGCACAGATGAACTTGAAGAAGAGACTTCCGTAGCTTCTGTTGCTAATCCTTCGCCGAAAGCGAAAGGCAAAAAATCAAAGAAACATAGTGAAGAAAATCCATCAGCTTCAACATCAGCTGCTGGATTTGAGTCTGATGTCAGCGATGGGCAATCGGAAAAATGTCCAATCTGCTTGCTGCCATTTAGGACTCAGGAAGTCGCTACTCCGTCGTCCTGTGAACACTGCTTCTGTCTTGAATGCATAGTCGAGTGGAGTAAAAATATCAACACATGTCCAGTGGATCGCCAAACCTTTACTGTCGTTCATGTCAGATCGAAATTAGGTGGAAAGGTATGTATCAAAGCTACTTTTCTTTTTTTTATATCCAACAATTCAAATGCTTTTTAAGTGGAAATGTATACTTTATAATTCAAGAAATATCTAAAGATATCTAGGATCCCATCTTAAATTCAGTATAACATTTAATAAGTTTTTAAACTAAATAAGATAGTTAATTAATTTGAATTTCTCTAGATTATCAGACATGTACCCATCGCGATGAAACAGCAGTTAGAAGAAATAATTCAAGAAGATCCAACCTATTGCGAGATCTGCCATGAATGTGATAGAGAAGATAGGATGCTGTTGTGTGATGGCTGCGATTTGGGATACCATCTTGAATGCTTAATCCCTCCGATGACAGAAGTTCCTATGGATGAGTGGTTCTGTCCAGATTGCTCACAAAACAGCCAAAATGATGCTGAAGTTGTAAGTACAACTTCTGTTTTTTCTTCTTCTTCTTTTTTCTATTATGCCTTTCTAATTATTTTCTAATTAGTTTCTATATAAAAATTAGCATATAGAAAATAGTCTGCGGTCAAGAGTTTAAAAATGTATCCCGCCTTCAACTCCATAAATCAAATTAATTTTCTCCGATTAAAATAATAATCCATTCTATTATTTCTGGAATTATGGGATAATTTCATTTAATTTTCAAATGAAACAATAACAATACACTATTAATCAAATCGCATTGATTTTACTGCAATCGTTGTTTGAAGAAGACGTTTTGTGTAAAAGTCGAAAAAATGGGAGTCGCGAAATGCACGGAAAATTGATAATTCGTAATTTCAGATATCACGGATTCAAACTTCGTTAAACTTACGTAGTTCCTCCGTCTCGACTAATCGTGATATCTTCACGTCTATAGTCCGCGAAAATATCAGGGAGATGATAAATATGGTAATGTCTTTTTTAATATTTATTTCAGTATTTCTTTAATTATTTTTTATTTACAAATTTCCGGTTTTAAATTACTCCTTCGTTTTTAAATGTTTTTCAGCCACTGTTTCCTTTTAAATTTATTTTTAAATCTGATCAATTTCTTTTTTCCTTTGAAATAATAATCAATTTACGTTCAAGCGATTTTAAAAACCGACATTTAAAAATCTAACAAATTTTTTATTTAAATTTTTCGCTAAAACTGCAATTTTTAAGCGTAACGTTTATATTTTTTTAAATTAAAAAAATTAGAGACTGGTGGTTATTATGAATGTAAATTCCCTAACACAGAAAGCTTATGTTCGAACTCTAGATGCTATTCTTATTTATTGATTTCCTTTGCAGGTTGACATCGATCTTGACGAAATTCCGGATCTCATGGAGGAAGCCCGTCACCTCGGTCTTTCGTACGGTCGCACACGAACAGGACATCTTCAAAACATGTACAGTCCGCGCATCATTCCGCGTACTCGCCAGACTGAACGTGTTCGAGCTCTCATTCGTGCCGGTCGTGAATTGAATCGTTCTCGTGAAATCCGCGAACGCGTGGCTCGCGGTCGCATAGTCTGTGAATACCGTGGGGGCTATATGGATCAGCCGTCGACGTCGTCCGGGATAGAGTCGATTGGTGAGAACAGTCGCAGTCGTTCTCCGGATGTCAATGAGCCCTCTACCTCGAGGGGAACAACCACATCTCGTCGCGTTACCACCAAACGAAAATTGCCAAAACGGAAAATTAACAAAAAACGGAAGAATAAAATACTTCGCGAAGTGCGTATTACCGAGATTAACAATGATGGCGAGGAGGAGGAGATCGTTACCTACGTTAAAGTTGCTGCGAAGTCGACCCACCAGAAGAAGAAAATGAGGAGGCGCAAGGTACATTAATATCTTCATCGCCAGTAACATTAGCGTCCGTTTTTAAATATTTCTGTAATATCAAATGCCAAAAGCGTTCAAATCTCAGTACTGGATTTTTTTTTTTTTTTTTCATTAATTTTGGTCAATTACATTGATGTGATTTTAACTAATTTCGTATCTGTACTTTTCTTGTCTAATTTATGAATAAAAATAAATGTTTTTTATACTGAACGCACTTGGCTTTTTTTATGGTAGTTGTTAGGAGTGTGCAAAAAAACTCGATCGAGTCAACTCGATATAGGTTCGATTCTATGATTTTGAATTGAATATCTATACAAATGTGCAAAGCGCTACTCGATGTTCTCTTAATCTTCATTTACAAAATACACTTGATCAACTTCATATTTTCGATATTTGATTATTTGAAACTCGACTCAACGTTTAAGGTTTTCTTGCACACCCCTAGTAGTTTTGCTTTAATTTAAATACTTACACTTCTACTTACAAATTAACAAAAACTTCTACAAAATGATTAAAGCACAAGCATCCTAATATTTGGGAAGTGACTAATGTTTTAACTTATTTTAATGTTAGTTTTTATTGAGATATGGGCAGATAGAGAAAGTAGTATTGTAATTTGTGTTGCAAATTCCACTTTTTTTTAAAAAGAATTTTCTAAGATCTGAACAAAATAAGGTCAATTTTTCATATTGCTTTATTATCCTTCAAAATTTCAATTTAGAAATTTTGAGAAATGCTGATTTTGTTCGTTATCATACTTAAATTTTAGCGAAATTACCTAAAATTAATTAAATAATTCTGATGCTTTCATGCTTTTAAATTACAAAATGCCTTTAAGAATTTCAATTCTCTATTTTGTCAATTTTATATTGAGAACAACGCGATGGGAATACACTTTTATTTAACAATTTTTGTCTAATTATAACTTTATATTATTTTACAATAACAGACGAATTTTTTTATGTTTTCAGAAGCGGAAAAGTAAGCGGGCACGCACAGTTTCGTCGGTGGCTAGTGCAAATAAAACATCGAAACGTAGATTAGCAAACGCTTTGAAAATGAATAATCCGATTCGGGGAGTTCCATTACTCGTTCCAACAATGAAGAATATAATGCCAATTCCGGACCGCAGCCAACTCATCAACTCCAGATACAATGCTGGAATTACACAAGTTAGCTTGTTTGGAAACAATCTCAGCTTAGACTTCAGTCCACCTGGGTAAGTGAATTTTTATTCTACGTATGCTTTGATTTTTAGTAATTGGACCTACGTGCTAAGTCGATAATTGCATAGTAAAGTTCACCAGGTTTCAGTTTTTGTTTTTATTTCCCTTAATCCTCATTAAAGAATCGTCAATAATATAGCTTCAAATTAATGAATTTCAATTCAGATTTTCCAACTCGAAACATTTCATATTCCAGTATTAACGAATTCAATATACAGATTCGATATGATTAATGTATTAGTAACATTCTTGTCGAGTTTCTTCAGTCCCGTTTCTCCATCGTGTAATAAACGGTAATCTTTTAGTCGATTCTTCTGTTCTACGTTCAAATGAACGAACTTTTGATATTTTAAATATTCAGGACATGTTAACACAGACTTAATTTGTCGATAATCTTAATTTTTTACTAAAATTACAATGCAATTTTCGCTTGCACTTGGATCCATATGAGAATACTGTACAGTTGTTTGTTCAATTGAGATTTGAAAATTCTATACCATATCTTCGTTAAATAGGAGATCTCATAATAATAATCTCATAAAGTGGGATACGATATAGTTTTCCAAAAAAGCCTACATTTACCAAATTTAAAAATGATGCTTCATTGAAGTAAGCATCCAATGGAAAACATGTTCACAGGTTAAATCTAACAAGAATCGTGTGCATTTGCATATTACCAAATTTATGTTAATTTAAGCTGATTAATTATTTGATTAATCAACAAAATCGTACATTGCATGATGATAGTGTAGAGACCGAACAGTTTACCAGGTCAGGTGTAACTTTCCGTGATTCAAAAGGCGATCTTTATAGAAATTTTCACTCAGAACATGCGTGCGTTAGATTTCGAAATTTATTGCGTTACGAGAATAATTCTCCTTTGCACGTCGTACATTACGAATGTGCTCAAAGGTCTTTGAATTCATAATCTCCAAAAGATTATTTATCATTCCGTATCAAAATGCACACAATACACATTGTTCCGGATTATTATAAGTTTATATTTGCATAATTTTGTCTTTTATTTTCACTGTTCTTTTTATTCACAGATAAAGTTTTTGCTTTAAATGATTGTTGTATAATCTTTAAAACTAAAGTATTTTTTTATATATCTGTCAAATAGTTCAATATTGTGTACAGCAATTTTCTGAAGCAAAAATTGTCTGAATATAAAGAAACCTTTAGCAAAACTTGATTATGATTGTCTTTAAAAAACGTCCTCTATCACTTTAAATAAATTATGATTTACTTGAAAAATATTTAAAATAATTGAGACTAGAGGACCCTTTTTATAGACTATAATAAATGTGATGCAGTAAATATGTACATGCATTTCAGTCGCATGAATATGAATTTGTTTCCCAATCAGGTCGGACGATGAATTCGATTCCACAGTTGGTCATGGTCCAGCAATTATCGCACGCTCACGAGGACCAATTTCTACAAACAGACGTCGAGTGGCACTCAAAGGAATTGTCAACCCTACACCCAGGATAGAACAAACGAGCAGTGCTAACCTGCTTGATACTATTATAAGCAACCAGGAATTGTGGCATTCTAAGAAGAGCAGCGGAGTGACTCTCAAAGCCAATGGTACTTTAGTACTTGCTAATAATGATTCTGAAAATGGTCACAACATCAACAACAACGGTAGTCCAGTTAAGAAAAAGGCCGAATCGGACGCTCAAAACCAACTTCCTAGCAACGATCAACCATTAGACCTTTCTAATGTCAATCCGAACGACATAACGCAAGCACCAATGTATAACAGTTCCCGTGGCGGAGGTAACAGAGGAAATTTTCGAGGCGGTTACAGAGATAATAATCGTCAAAGTCATGGAGGTCAAGGCTACGGTGGAAGAGATTCTTTCTCAGGTGGAGGCGGTAGACGTAGCTTTGGTGGATCTGGTGCAAGGGGTGATTTTGGAAACAGAGATTTCGGGCCACCTGTTAATTACTCCATGAATTTTGAGCACCGCGCTCCACCTTCTTTTGGTACCCCCCCTTTAAGAAATCGCAATCCCCACCAATTTCGCAACGAGAGAAATCGTTATTCCCTTCCTGAACGGCCACCCTTTCGTGAAGGAAGTGAAAGACCTCCTTTTCCGTTTCCAGAGAATTTCCAAAGAGGACCACCACCTGGGATTCCTCCCTTGATACCGTCGGGTTCCTTAAGAATTCCGATTGTTCCGAATAATCAACCTGTAAATCAGGAAGAACTTCCAGGAGGTATGCCTGGTTCACAGTCACAGGGAAATTTTGAGTCACAATCGAGTGAGCCTTCTACGAATAAACCAGATGAGGAATGCGACATTTATGACGATATGGAAGGTCCGAATAAACATACAGAGGGCGAGAGTCAAAATGAGAATATCAACAATTCCAGCACTCTTCTTCCTCCTCCCGAACCTCCTTCGGGTTTGCTCGATTTTGAAGAGAATTCTAAGAGTGAAAAGGACAATGACAGTGATCAGGAATTGATTATTGATGATGCCCCAAAAGATGATACAGCCAAGGTAGGGAAGAACGACGACAAGTATGATCCTTTCAATGCAGAGGAGAGTGACAGTAACGAAAGTACTTCAGTTAAAGGGAATGCTGTTAAAATTCCCCCTCCAATAGAACCACCTCCTTTAGAACCACCGCCGTCGCTTGCAAATTTCTCTGGGTTAAATATTTTGAACACTGACGACGATTTCCAGGAGCCTATTAAGCCGACAATTCGATTAACTGCCTACGATGATGAAGATGATGAAGATTCGCAGGCAGATTGCCCTAACTTCTCTATTTATTCTTCAGAGACTATGGACGTCGCTCGTAACTCGGAACAAGAGTTGTCTTCGCAAATTGGACCTCTCGAACCTCCTCCTCTGCCTCCTGAAATTCCTGATATGCCTGAGGACGATGATGTTATTGTTGGTGATATTCAGGCTTGTGATTTGTCAGACATTCCCGAACCTTCTACTCCTTACGTCGAGGCTCTTCAAAAAGAAAGACAAACTATAAGCAAGATTCCCTCGAAGAAGATATCCGCCAATGATTCCAGAGGCAAGATTACTTTCAAGATTAATAAGTTGAAATTGAATAATAAGTTTGGTAACTTGTATGATGAGATAGATAAAGATGTCGAGACTTCTGTCGATCAGGAGAAGGAACATGAAGAGAAGAAGGAGACAAAGGAACATGAAAGTATTGACGCTGAGGAGAAAAATGATTCAAATAATGCCGCTGATTCAGTGGCTGTTGCTAAATCGAGTAAGGGCCATAAAGAAAAGGAAAAGAGAGCTAAAAAGAAGGCTAGACGAAATTCGGAGGATATTGATGTAAATTCAGACATTGAATGTGAGGCGGAACTTCCGACTCAAAAGCTTCAGAGTGAAGACTCTAAATCACAGGACTTTGATAACTCAGAACTCCCAACACAACAACTAGATATATCAGAAAAACCAACTCAGGAATTTGATATCTCAGAACTTGCGACTCAGAAGCTTGATAGCTTAGACTCACGGGCTGGGAATCGTGATATATCTGATCTCCCAACTCAGAGAATTGATTTAGAACTTGATTCCTCCGAGCTATTAACACAAAAACTAGATGAATCGGATCTTCCGACACAAAAGCTTGATATCTCGGAACTTGATACTCAAAAAGAGAATATTTCGGAATTTCCAACTCAAAAACTTAATGCCTCAGAGTCCCAGAGGAATGAACCCGATATTTCAGAACTTCAGACGCAGAAACTTTATAGTCCAGAGCCAGGGGTGCCGACACTTTATAGTCCAGATGTCCCGATACCAACGCTTTACAGTCCGGAACCTGAGAAGACAGAAGACGATGGTGGACAGACACCAAATGTGGATCGAAAAAGAGACAGTAGTAAGAGTGAAGAAGAAGAGACTAAAATTTCTGAGCAACACGAAGCTAGAAGCTTGGGAGATGAGACAGAGGAAGACATTGGGGACAAGGAGAATGTGGAATCGGCGAATCGTGCAGATAGAAGTCCAGAGACTGTCATTTCGATTGCGGATACGACACAATCTTCTCAGAATGATGACTGCGAAATCGTCGAAAATAGAGTTGATGAAGATGTTACATCAAATAGTTTCATTGAAAGGAATAAAAGATTGCATATGCAAACTGGAGAGGGTCAGAGTGAGATTTTCAGGCAGGAGAGAGTTGATGGGGAAGAAGATTTTCCACTGGAAAAAGAAGGGCACTCATCTCATAGAGAGGTTCCTTCTCAAGAACCTTGGGATTCTGATGGTGGTTACACCCCATGCAAGGACGAGTTGCCCTTAAAGGAAAGAAGAAAAAGAACAGTTTCACCGTTTGACGAAAGTGGCTTGGAACCAATCACGCCAACAAAGGACAAGAATGATGATTTGGATCGTTGTAGAACTCCAGCGGCTTATGCAGGTCTAGGTACTGAAGCTATATCGGAAACTGATGAGGCGATGAATTTCGAAGATGAGTTGACTTTGTTGACTTTGAGGAAAGAAAAGGAAATGGAAGAGGGAGAGATATTGGAAGACGGAAGACTCATTCGCAGAGGCAAATCCAAGGATAAGGACGATGATGGCAAGAAGAAAAAGAAGAAAGACAAAAAGGATAAAAGTAAAGAATCAGAGAAGAATAAGGAAAATATTTCTTCTGAAAACTTGGTTTCTTGGAAGAAAGTTTCCAAGAGTACTAAAGATAGAAACTATCGAGAAAAAGATAGAAGGTCGAGATCAAGGGAGAAAGATAAGGACAAGAAGAAAAAGAAGGAAGCGTTGAAGAAAAAGGAAAAGAGGAAGGAATTACCAAGATACGACGTCAGAAAAATCGTGGCTGAAAAGCCACGTCCAAGGAAGGACGAATACGGAAGAGATATTCGAGATCTGTCGCGTAGTTTGACTAGAAGCAAGTCCAGAAGCAGAAGTATTTCGAAATCTCGTAGAAGCGTTTCCAAAGCTCGCAGAAGTCGATCATATTCCAGGGTGAGGTCAAGGACAAGGTCTAGGTCTAAGCGCAGATCATGGTCTAGAGAAATCCAGAGAGAGAGAGCATCGAGAGGAAGGACATATTCTAGAGGAAGATCTCTGTCGCCCAGAAGGCGCAAGACTTCGAGGAGAAGGTCTGCATCGAGAAAAAGAAGGTCAAGGTCTCTTTCCAGGAGAAGGAGGTCCATCTCACCTCGGCGCAGGAAGAGATCGCACTCCAGAAAACGAAGATCCAGAACCAGAACTAGGTCTCGTGATAGGAGGAAAGACAAGAAGAAGCACAAGTCCAGGAGTCGATCCAGAAATCGGAAGAGGTCGCGTTCCAAGAGTGCGAAGAGAGCAGCCTCGAGATCCCGAGAAAAGAAACACATCAAGAGGAAACAAGTAAGCAGGTCAAGATCGTTGGAGAGGTCCTTGTCCCAGGAAAGGGATCGCAACAGGAACTGGGAAGTAACCGACAAAGTTGTCAATCGAGATCAGCACTTTAGAGAGAGGGAGGACCGAGAATCCTGGAGTGCACAATGGACTCCATCTCTTTCTGCCTCTAGGTCAAAAACTCCAGAACGTGGTAATGAACTTCCGACACGAGGTTGGTCGCCAGCTCATGGGATAGACAACGTTACAGTTCCACCTAAGAACTTGACGGTTATTCTGACGAACAAAGAAGCAATAAAGAAGAAGAAAAAAGAAAAGAAAAAGGAACGGAGGAAGTCGAAGGATGAAGATAAAAGGAAAAAGACAAAGAGAACTAGAACCCCGCCACCATCTAAAGAAGTCTTCGCAAGTGGTGACAATATTTTGGTGAGCGTTTGTTTCAACAAGGACAACGAGGTTAACCAGATGCAAGTTCCTGAGCTCCCGGAGACGATACCCTTGATGCCACCTACGAAACGTAGGCGCAGAGAGCCGCTTCAGCTTGAACCTCCGAAGAAGGTGAAGAAGGATAAAGCCAAGGAGAAAAGAGCAAAGTCTCCAAAGGCGAAGAAGGATAAGAAGAAGAAATCTAAAGCGGCTGAGATTGCTGCTACAAAGAAACCGGTTGCTGTTATCGATTTGGATCAATCGCCATTTAGAGAGCAGACGCCCTCACCACGTGATGTCATCGTTTTGAGTGACGATGACGAAAAACAAGCACAGAACTTGATAGCCATGGAGCCTCGTCAATCTTCCCAAACTACTCCTTCACGGGATCAATTTGTATCCCAGGGTCCGAAAACTCCTCCAGAGCCGCAAGTTAAATTCTCTATTAATAATAAGGTGAGCAACTTGAGGCCTTCAATGATGAATCCTCTGATGGAAGAAGAAGAGGAGGAAGAGATTGATGAGAGAGTTGAAGAGGAACTCGAAATGAGAGCGCAGGAAGAGCTGGAATTGCGATTAAAAATTGGACCTAACACACCTCCTGAACCACCTTCTTCGCCACCAACTTCTCCAGATGCTTATGATCCGTTTGATCCTACCAAGTCTCGATCACCAACTCCTGTTCAGAGTCAAGAGGCTACCCCGCTCAATGATGAAAGGAATCAACGCACCTCACCTAGAAAACACGATGCTGCTGATGCACCTTTGACTACCAATGAAAATCAACAACAAGAGCAACAAGCTTCTGATAAGCAGGCTGAGAAACCGAAGATTATCTCGATGGTAACTCTGAAAAGAGCTTCTCCTAAAAGGGATACATCTCCTGCGAATGATAGTCAGACTGATGTAGCCATTGTAAGCGAGAGTCCCACTAAAAGCCAACAAAATCAACAAAATGCTCAATCAACCGCAGCTCCATTCCCAACTGTTAATCCTGTACTGGCAACGGTCGCTGCTGCTGTACAGAGGAATATTTTTAATGCAAACGCTCCTGCAACTACTCAGAGGAATCTTTTGCAGGTATGTATGAGGATGTTTTTGGAGGTCCTTACAGAACAAAATATCTCGATTTCACACCAAATCTAGGATCTCCTTTCTTTTTATTTTATTTATGTTTATTAATTTGAAAGGAGTAAAAGTTGAGTCTTCCAGACGTATATCTTGTGGAATCGAGAAATGTTCTTCTGATGCTGAAGGGTGTCACGACATAACCGTGTAAGTGCCACTTTTTTCAAAACACGTATTTCGATGGACTTACGTTTGACCGCAGTTGATTTTTGACGCTATGTATCTCTAAAAGTATTAACTTTTTCAAAATTTTGTTTATTGAGATCTGTCCATCAAATATCGAATGTACTTTTTCTTTTTTTTTTATGTTAAGAATTTGAATTTTGAGAAGGTCTTTTTGCTTTCCTGAACAATTTTTCTCATGGCACTTACATGGTTTTGCCATGAAACCCTTCAACTGTTTCTACTTTTCTGAAGGAAGAGCTATACAAATTTGAGGATATGTACTTCATTTTTTTGAAATAATCGGAAATGGGAATTGCTTACAAGAAACTCTATCAAAGCTCATGTAATTTATCGGAATCTAATTAAAAATTGAAAAACCTGTTATACGTTTCCTCAATTCAAAAAGCTCTTTGTCCAGAATAGATTTCAAGGACAATCTGATTATAAAAAGGTACAATATTCTTGACAAAACACTTTTACATTTTCAGGCCAATCGCATTTCACCAAGTACTCAAATAAAACAACGACCACTCGAAAGACCACAATTACCGAATTTGTTTGCCAATTCAGTAAAGACGATGCCACTTCGGACCTCAAAACCTGCTGCTAAATCTAATGCTTTAGGTCAAAATGGTAACGACACAGAGATGATCAACGACGTGATAGATATGTCCTCGCCCTACTCACCTGGTTCAACTCTCAGTGACGGAATGTTTGAACCTCCAAGTCCTTACAACAGTCCTCCACCAGTAAATAATAAATCTAAAGGCAATAAGGATTCTAAAAAGGACGCATTCGATACACTTTTTGGATCGTCGCCTGCTGCTAATAGGACTTCTGCTAAGGCTAAAGTGAAGAAGGACAAGAGAAAAAAACGTGTGTATCCTGTTTCATCTGGTAAGAATGCTTGTTATTTTATAGTGAAACAACGAAAAATTCTCATTATCAGAAAAATTGGTAACTTTGATCGTTGTCAATTCCGTAGAAATAGGTGATTTTTATCCCTCAAAGAAATTTTTATTTTTGCATGAAAGTTTTATACTTTCGTTTCTAGTTGTTTCAATTTTATTAATTTTCTTTATGTTACGTGAACGAATTATATCGTAGATTGTGATTTGTCTGCTGTAATTAGGTCTGAATGAGTAAAAGAATTGTAAAGTATTTATGATTGAATCTATTATAGTTATTGAGATAGAATTGGAATTTGAATAAGAAAAAATTGTTCGGTCAAAGTTAATTTGTAAAAAATGACGCTTATTTCAAATTCAAATTTAAAAAACTCTTTCTGTTAAAGAATGCTTGTAAATAAAGCATTCAAATTTAATTCTTTATAATCCGCTTATTTTTAGCTACAAATCCCAAAGTTGGCGTTCGCATGGATGAAAATCAGCTGCAAATATTAGACGATCTTCCTAGTTCCGCAGTGGAACTGCAAGTAAAGGACAAGGTTAGTTAACAAAATAATTATGAAAACAAAAAAATTATAACAATATTGCACACTTTTGTAGACTTTTATAATTAAAACAAATTGTCTTTTCAGTTCTTGAAGAAGCTCAATCGACAGGAAAGAGTTGTAGAAGAAGTGAAACTAGTTCTTAAGCCACATTATACTAAAAAGCATGTCACAAAGGAGGAATACAAGGATATTATGCGCAAAGCGGTGCCGAAGGTGATTATAAATTTGGTTTTAATACATTATTTCAGATTAGCAGATTTTAAATTTAATATTTTGCACTCTGCTTTCTTAATTTTAAACATTTTTTTTTATTTCAGATATGTCATAATCGATCTGGTGAAATAAATCCGAAGAAAATAGGAGCACTTATCGAAGCTTATGTCAAGAAGTGTCGCACTAACAAAAAGAAGACGACAACTTCAGCCTCCTCTAAAGTAAAACCTGTGTAAGTCTGATTTCATAAAATATTTTTAATTTATATTTTATCATAAATTGGAAAAAAGTTTACTACCCTTCTAATTCAATGGCAATTAAATAATAAAATAATTTTTCAATAGATTTATGATTTGAGGATTACTTTTCAAGGTCTAGAAATATATATTTCCTTTAAAAGTCTGAATTAAAAAGAGAATCATTTGAATCATTTGCTAATTATTATATAAAGTTGCTCTTTGCATTCAGGTTGATTTTTAATTTATATAAATCGATTAATTATCCAGGAAAAACTTATGGAGTTGATCACAGATGGAAAGTTTTAGAAGGATAAGTCTCTTGGAGTCGATAGGAGTAACATTAGATTTCAATTGAGAAAATCCCTTATCGGGATGGTAAGTGATTATGATATCTAATTATCTTCACAACGGCAACCGAACAATGTGTATTGTATGTATATAATTAACTAATTGAACATAAGCGCAATATTTTTATTTATCTAAGTATATGTCTTCATTGATATTCTAAAGATCATATACAGTTATTAATATTGTTAATTTTAACAGGTAGATTTTTATTTAATGTCATTAAATCAGTAACTAAGCTTTCGAGAGTGTAATACATAAATCGTGAATGTACTTTTAGAACATTCGTATCTATATTGTACGTAAAGAAATGTCATGTAAAATAACTTTTTGCAGTATGCCAAAAGTATTACATCAATGGCGTTTCAATTGATTCATGTACTTCATTAAAACGATTGCACTAAACTTACCGATTCTTCTGTTTGAAAATTTTTATCTTAGGCTAATATGATAATTGGTATAAGCAGACGTGGAGATCATTTTACAATTATGGTGAATCCAAAATTAACTGGGAAGTTTATTCCGATGTGCGATAATTTATGATTTTATTTTTACCCCGGTTTATTTCAATTAGGGGAGGTATATTCTGATTGTGCAAAATATATTGTACTAAGATACCAAATCTTAAATATAATTTCAATAAAATGAAAATTTTTAATATTTATTAAATCCAAATATTTTCTTATTTTCTTAAAAGATTAGTGATTTAAACAAAATGAACTTTACATTTTGATAAAAAGAAACTTTATTCATGGTTGACAAAACTTTGTTCAGACATACAGTCTACAATAATCTAAAATAAATTCGTGATAAGTATATGTGACACCATTCTCACTTTACATTGGAATAAAAAGGATTCTTAAAATAAAATCACATTAGTTCGAAATTGGTGAACGAGCCTCAAATTGGAAACTAACATTCTTTCGCCTATTTGGCAGGAGCGAATCCAACGCGATCATTACCCATATCGAATTCGGTGTAGTATCGTCCGATGAAAACATCTCCCAAGATCCATAGAGGTCCGTTCGGAGGAGGAATATCAATTCCCATGAATCCACTGAGGCAAATCGTCTTGCCCAACTGGGATACCTAAGAAAAAAAATGGGTTAAAACCATGTATTAAATTAATTCTTTAGTAATATTTTCAAGGTGTTTTATCTTTAGTGTGCAAGTCAGTGTGAGTCACCAACTGTTATAATTTATATAACAAACTGAGAATCACATGGCGACCTTTCAAGACCTAAATATCTCGGAAGAGATATCCTAATCAATATTTCTACTTAAGAGTTTATGACCGTTTTATAAATATCGAGTATTTAAAATTATATTAAATAATCTAAAACATAGATAATGAGACGATTATTATATAATAAGGCGGAAATAAAACTTACTTTGAGGACATAATGTTCTCCCTTCAATGGGAATTTTTTGCCACCAATAACGAAATCGATTTCTGGCAAATTGGGAATCAATTTGCAATTGACCTACGGAAAAAAATGGAATATGAAAATCACGAAACTTGTCTCAACAGAATTTTTATCTTTTAAAGAAGCACGTTTTTACACTTTTTGATAATGATGCCATTACTGATGAATATTTTTCTTACCATCCATTCGCCGCCAACAATTGGCGTAGCACCAATTTTCTCGTTGATTCCCTTAATCTCATCGACTGGACCAGCAATCAGAGAAGTTCCAGTGTCAGCGATAGCTTCACATCCATTTCCGCAGAAGGTCTTGTCACCAATTTGAATTCTAGAACAATGGATAAATCGTTAGATAATTATCATAAAACAATTCTGCAATACAGACAATTTTAACGAAACTTACTTGTCCATTTTAAATTGCCAGTAGGCTTTGCGATCAACGGGGACGTAAGTGAATTCACCCTCGTAATGCTCAGGATCAGAACCTCCCAAGATCATTTCTCCTCCAATTTCAGCTGATGGGTCTCTGAAAAAAATTTGAAATTAAAGTTCAACTTGTTTAACTAACATAAATAGAAAAAATTGTGATAGATTAACATTGAAGATTTGAAAAATACCTGTTGAGATAAAAACTGAAAATGGGTTGTGGAACCAATCCTTGTTTAACCATATTGTAAAAGACTGGAGTCACGCCATCGACTGCAATTCTAGAATAGCCCATTCCCAAAACACCATCGAATTTAGCAGCTACAAATGCTAATCCAGGTTCGCTCATTGCTTCGGCAAAAGTTTGGTTCACAATATTAGCTCCTGCCACCTTTGAAATCAAGAGTCAATAATATTAATCTGACACTAATTTGCATTTAAATTTAAAATTAGTGTTTTTTAACAAACTTACAGTAACAGTGTCGGTGGATAAGAAACCAGAAAGGCTTCCACTGCCGTATTGGATGGCAAAATCGGTTCCATTTTTAACATAGGATTTTGATGTTTTGCTATTATATTTATTGTGGAGAACTAAAAAAGATAAAAACGTACTTTTATACAAATTTAAGTTTGAAATGTAATTTAAGGGCATGTGGTAATTACCATAAGATAAAACTTAATTTCGCTAACTATAATAAATAATAAACTAGGCCATTTACCTTTGTTTCATACAGATGGAAGTAAATGGTCTAGTTTTAGTAAAAAATATTTACTATTGCGAATGTAAAGTTGGCGAAACTAAATTTTCTCTTATGGTAAGTGACATATGTCCTTAAGAATAAATAATAATTCAAGTGTTGAATCACTAAAAACATATTAGTGAACAAGAGAATTTATTTTAAGACTATTTTTATCAACTCACTCTTAATCTTAAACTTTGAAACAATTGAAAATATGTATAAAGTAAGCGTAATTGTATACATATGATCTCTAAAACAATGACTAATGTGACTACTTTGGATTCCATTGTACAAGCATATACGTTTGCAAGTGTCTCATGAAATAAAATGTTGGTTCATTTATTTATAAAAAGTTAATACGCACGGCAAGCAATGTTGGTCAAGTGGCATTTTTTGGATGGCACCCAAAGGTTTGAGGAGCCTGTGTCGAAAAGAATGCTAAACTTTTGTGGAGGATTTCCAATGGTAATTTCACCATAATATTGAGCATCCAGATAATTGGAAAGAGGTTCTGGTGTTAAATCTCCATAACGAATTCGAACTTGATTGACATCAGTTCCAACTTCCTGCAGAAACCTTCTGGGAGTTTTTGCTTTGTATACAGGGATCCTTAAAAAGAATTATAATAATTATATTTCTAAGGGTTCTCACAATTAGATTTTAATTTTTGTCACCAATTTTCAGTTTCGATTGAATCTGGTAATTGAAATTTAAACCCATAATTAATTAGGAAACTTTTAGACAGGAAATTGTAAATAATTTCTCCACAACTGGCATTGGCTTTAATATCCTATTTATTTTGTTCATCATGATATATACGAAAAGTCGGCGATTTGTCCTTGGCCATAAGTTATTTCAGCTAAATGAATAAAATCGTTATATCAAAAAAAATTCCAATTTAACTTTAAGTAGTGATAACATAGCTGTTGAAGATAAATTTAAATAATAACAGATTGATTACAACGTTCAAGGTTCGTGTGGATAATACAATGAATCACACACAATTCATACTAAGTAAGTAATCATTTTATATTAATCATCTTGCTCTTTTCGACCACAGACTTTTATATTTTCGTATTCAATATTTGTAATTTGCATATTTAAATAAAGACGTAGACCTAAACAAAAGAATATTGTTTAAAAATTGAATTTCCGAGCAAAAAAAAACTAAAAATAATTCAGGTTTTATCTTACTACATATTTTTATCCGTCATTTATTTATTATTTATTTATGTGAAACTATTAAAAGTATGTCGTGTGAGTCATTTTACTGATAATTAAATTATCTGATTGAAGAACTATTTATGTACTACATTTTTATAACAAAGCAAAAGATATAGTATTATTTTAGAAATTAAGAGAGAAAAATATAATTACTTTCTTCATTATGATTGATAAATTGAATACAAAGCATTGAACTAAATGATCAGGGGCCCACAAAACGATGCATTGTTCTGGAACATTCTGAGGTAGTGAAATCTCAGAAATAGAAAAGAAATGAAAGGGAAAACAAGTTTTTCCATATTACTTGAAAAGTCTTAGCAAGTAGGAAAAGTCATGCATTTTAGAAGTTCTTATTCACTTTCAGAATCAGTCCTCTTACCTGAGCAATTCAGCATTTACCGCAACCGCGATGAAAAATAGACAAATAATAGAGCGCAACATTTTTGTTAATTTACCACAGTTAACTAAAACATAAAAATTCACGAGTATTGACAATTTGCGTTTGATAGTTGATCATCAACTGCTAAAATGACGTAAAATCACGGTTAGG
>JAUESH010000024.1:20225869-20247619 GCA_032275165.1 Synergus magnus
CATGCATTGAGTTGTAGAGTGTTCCCGACTGTTCCCGACTGATCCCTGACTGATTCCTCCAGTGAACAGCCCCTCGCAAAAAACAAGGATTTCACTTTTCCTCTCCACAAATCTGGTTTGATATTCGTACGGAAATTTGATCGCTTTCGCGTATGAAATTAAGCCAAAAAGTTGTGCAAGAAAGTAGTTTGGATTAAATTTTGGACTTTTTATCTGCGTGATAAGACCACTGGCATCTTGAGACGAAGAAAGCCTCAGAACCGAACTGCGAGATGTGCGACGGCGCCAGAACGGTGTGTCGACGCTTCGTTTTATCGAGCGTATAAGTACAGGGGATGTCGACTTTCGCCTGCTTCGAATATTTTGATTTGCAATCTTCTTTTACGCTGACGATACAATCATTGGATTTTTGAAATGTTTTTACTTACATCATAATAATATAATTTTCAGAAGAAATAATTATTTGATTATATTTTCCCGAAATTAGAAAAATAAATATTCACTCGCTAAATCATTATTGTTTTTTATATATTGAAAAATTTTTGCAATTCAACTTTTAAATAAAATGAAATTCCTGCTATTACCAGAACGATTTGTGGCGGTTTTTGTTTTAGCTTAGTGTACGCTCTCGGCTATTGAGACTATAGCCTTGATCCTGTGGGAAATGCAAGAAGATACCTACCGGATATTGGGAAAACCCCAAATCCAAAGACCTACCGATTTTAATCTATAGCTAGTATTCTAAGTTGTAGTAAAAGGAATAATGCCCTCATGTTTATGATTGCGGCTATTGTAATTGAGATTCTAAGTACTTAGGATTAGTCCTTAGTCAAGTCAAGATAGTACCCCTATAGTAGTGTAAAGCCAAAATTTTAAATTCTATCTCAACAACTGCACTTCTTTAATTGTGGTTAATTTAAATCAAACTTATTAATACCACTTTGAAAATAATATATGAAAATAACAAATCTTTCATTTATTTGTTTAAAATAATAACAAAAATTAGTGCGGAATAGGTAGAATAGAATGAATAGAATGAAAAATCGAGCAGCAACATTTTTTAAACATTGGTCCAAATCGACATTGTTGTTTCAATTTAATTAAGATGTTTGAATTTTAAATGCAAAAGTATATCATCAGAATTGAAAAATTATATTCTAATATTACTAAAGGAATCGATTTGAAAAATGAGATGTTAGGATCTCATGATCATAGCATGGGTCAGATTTATGAGTGCCAGGTCAGCGGCAGGTCAGTTAGTATTTGAAAGCAGTTAAATTCAAAACACATGGAAGCCAGCCATTGTAAATTGGCAGAGAAAGCTTGAAAATGCAAAATGCTGGGGATTCCCGAAGGGTGCGAATAGTAGGAGAAAAGGAAGATAATAAGCTACCAGTAACCTCCCGTGGAGAGGAGCGTCCGACGTCCAAAATCGTCATGACGTAAATGCTTATTGGACCCAATTAGCTGCCTGGCTAGCCAGTGGTGGCTGCATTTTGGATATTATGAGAAAGAAGACATCGTGCTACTTTTAAGGGCATTTGTTACTTGTACATATGAGCAAATTTAGATTACCCGTTTTTTTCACAGTTTTTACTTTAAAAAAATAATAGTACACAGACGTAAATAAAGTGAATTGCGAGGTGAATTGCATCTCACAAAACTCGGGATCACCGTTTTCCCTACTTATAACTAATTGAAATGCTCAAAGTAATGATAGAACAACAAGATCACAATTCAAATAAAAAGAATATCTCTTGCATCGAATTAGAGGTCTTTAATTGGGAAATAGAGAATACAGAATCGACTCTTTTATGAATAATTAACATGATTATCCGTACTCAATTTATTATACTAACACTTGCAGTTTCAGATCTAAGATCTATACTTGATTAATGGCATAATAAATATATAGTTACATATGAAATGATAAAATCATGGAATATGGATAGCCTTCCACCATTTTATCCTTCTATTATGTGAATTGTTCCATTGCGTGTGTAATTTTATTTGTTCACACATATGACATCCTATATAGTTCCATTACTATAATTGTAATATCACAATATTATCTTCTACGAAGCTTTATACTTTTGCTGCAATCATCCACGAAATAAAAATGTGTAAAAATCTACATTTTTACCACACGATAAATTTAAAAATAATTTACTGATTATGTGCGCCATTTTTATGTGTCTGTAATTCTTCTATGGTGGAAAAAGTTTCAGTCTCTAACAACGCAAAGGTGGAGGGGTGAATATATCGAAGGTATACAATCGGCTAATGCAGTATAGCCTGCGAGGTTTGCAGGGAGACGTATCGCTGTGGGATAATCCTCTTCTGGTTGTACAGATTATGGGGTGTCTATACCTAATATGGCGGCTTTATTATTTAACGGCCTTCTAATGGGGAGTATTTCACTGTCCCAATTTTAAAGCACCCTCGATCACAGTACATTTGGGACCATTGTGCCTGTATTTATGTGTGGAACACGAGAAAGAATTTAAAATTCAGTAATTCAATAATAATTTTAAAATTTAGAGCAGTGTAGGGAAGATTTTTGCAAAATCTTGATAGTTGTACTATATATTTGGTATTGAAACACCAAAATTCAAAGTGAATGATTCTTTCCTTATAGGAGAAGGGCTTCCAAATTTTTATGAATTCTTTAATTCCTTCTAATTCTTTTACATTACATATTTGCAATTCCCTTGAATTCTTTTCAGTTATTTGAAATTGTTTTGAATTCCCCATAATTCTTGTTAAATCCTTTTGAATGCACTTTATCAACTCTACCTCGATTTGTCATAAATCGAGTTTGGAAGAGTATATAGTCCGAAATTTAAAACATTTTAGCTAGAAAATTCGTCATTTTCTCTTATTTGATATTGATATTTGACACACATATTGCCTACTGTTTACGTTAACTCGGTTTTAAAATACTCTATATGCACAATATACATCCCAGTGTGCCATATTATTATCTTCGAAATATTATACACACACGTAAGACATAAGAAAAGTCTGAGGTACAAGTGGCGCCGAGGAAACTCATCTCCAGAGGTGTTTACTCAGGAGCTTCGGAAGCCGAGGGTTTGGGTTCGAGTTCCAGCTTCCAGTTCGAGCAGACTGTAATTCGAGGTAGCTTGAGGTTGATGTCGAGTGCAGTATCCGAAAAACCTGGTCGAGATCAGGAGTCACAAGATGACGAGACGCATCTGCGATGGCGCCACAGTGATTTGTTTGTTTTACTTTCGGTTGGCCCGACTAACCACACCACCCCTCATCATCTAACCGGTGGTTAATGAGGTCGTTAACGAGGGCTCCACTAATTCCGCCTGTCTGGTGCCCACCTAGAAAACTGTACATGGTATAACTATATAGATAGTAGAGAAGTTTTGAGGTTTTCTCATCAGGCGATAATCTTTCAAGTGACCTTGAAACTCCCCTTCACTTAGACTTCTCTTTCAGTTAAGAGTTCTCTCACCTTATTCGTCCAGAAAAGTGAAGAGGCTGGAAGTCAAACAGAAAGTGGAGGGTTGTCTTCACATTGAGTCCTCCTACACTTCAATAATCATAGAAATGTTTTGTCAATTCTAGCTCAAGAAAATGATTATGTACATTTTTATATTTCAATATTTCTCCAATATGTTCCACTTTTCGCAATCCACTTAGTAGAAACCTCGCTATTTGATACATCTGAACTTTGTTAATTGACATTTGTCCTTTACTATAATATGATTCAGCTTTCGAAACATTTGAAAAACTCTCCCACGGAACTCGTCGCGTGCTTTAAAGCTATATGGCATCAAACCGAGTGATTTTGGAAGGCCACCCGTTCGCTCGTCTATAAGATCTAACAACAAATAACAGCTTGGAAGTCGATATTTGCTCGTGGTAATATCAAGTTCCACGACCACTTCCGGCGTTGCTTCTTCTTGCTTCTTTCGCTCTGGCGCCGTTTACAGTCACTGACTTGACTCGTCTCGCGTTTTGACGAGTGCCACCCCTAAAGACAACAAGAATAGCCCCTGTCTCGTTCCGAGTGCATTTAGTCGCGGACACCGCTTTTTTCGATCCCTCTTCCATCACCTTGCTCTGCCCCACTGGGAAAAAATCCTTGCAGACGAATTATGTCACTTTTTCTTTTCTCAAGTTTCAGGATGGTTTCGAAAAGTTAGAAAGTAATCTGTCCTCTTTTTTTTATAAATACAACAAGATATTCTAGACAAAGTGTTTCTTATTGTGTCTTCAAACGCTTTAAACTCCACACTGTCAAATTGACTGTATCGATTAAGCTAAGAACATTTTCATAATTTTCATCAGTTTCATCAATTTTCATCATTTCAATTGAACTTGGAGGTACTATATATTATTTACGTGATCCTCGTATCTTTATGTCCATATACACAAAAAAATATATGTAAAAATACATATATTTCGACGGTTGCTTTTTGTTCGCAAAGCAATATATAAATAACACTCGTGCCACTCACCGAGGTTGGAGTGAATCAATGTATATACAGGCAACAATGCGAATTCGAGTGGATGTTATAAGCATAGAAAAAAAAATATTAGCACTATATATAGGGCACATTCGCTTGCCATTCGCATATAATCGTTCCGCCATTGCGAGCAGAAAATTCAGAACGCTGTCGAATTACGAGCTACTTCAGCTGCGAAATGCCTACGCGGGGCGATATATTTTTCTCGTTGCATTTGCCGACAAAATGGGAGCGAAACGGCTGTTACGGTCGAACGATGCACTCGGCCATGCATCCACAAAATTATGTGCTGGACGCCGCACGAATACGCAGATTAAAAGCGTGATAAATGCGTGTGACGAACGTGATGGTACGAGTCTGTGATAATGCAAATATAATGTCAGCGCCAGAACGTATCAACTGGGCGTCCACACTCAATAGCTGTGTTCGTCTATCCACGTGTTAGAGGGACTTAAAAAACAAAATCATAAAAGCGTGAGAGATTAATTGCTCTTCGCG
The DNA here is from genome assembly GCA_032275165.1 of Synergus magnus. Taxonomy (NCBI): domain Eukaryota; kingdom Metazoa; phylum Arthropoda; class Insecta; order Hymenoptera; family Cynipidae; genus Synergus; species Synergus magnus. Next base: position 20,230,873 of record JAUESH010000024.1, read on the forward strand.
GTAAATATGCTGCATCGGCAAAATAAAAATGATGCAGAAGCTTCACCATTTATGATAAAAATAATTATTACTAATACAGCTTATACACTTTCAACACTTTATTACGATTTTTTTTTATTTTCTGTGACTATGTTTGGATTAGACATATGAATATATATGCTAGGCTGGATAGTGTAAGATATAAAATTCAGGTGGCCGTTCCGGCTGGCCCCTGTTGTCTTCAAAGTCGATCTTGAGAATTCAATTCTTGAAATATATGTTTTTGAAATGTCTTACAAAGCCGTATATTTCAAAAATTTAATTTTCAAAATCGATTTTAAAGAACAGGGGCCAGCCGAAACGGCCACCTGAATTTTATGTGCCCTTACACTATCCAGAGGCTCAATTGTAGAACGATGTGCCTTTTTCAAGATTTTATCTTGAGAGTTGTAAAAATAAATTATTATCAACAAGGTATTAAATATCTGAATCGAAAGTGGATATGATTTGGCCCCTTGGGGTCTTTTAACGACATGCTCATCTACCTATATTTCGGTTAGCCGCAAAAATCGGTGAATATTAGAACATACTCAGAAGCACCACGCCTGGTATAGGTATAGTATTTTTTTCCGCAGCATCGTTCCTTTTGCTGGCTAAATTGGTTCCACCAGAATCTCAAATTTCGGATACTCGAAACCATAACCTGCACTCGGTTGCCCAAAGGAGTCTATAATATTCCATTGAGTGAGATCGCTATAATCGAGAGACCGTGGGGCCTCTGACCGCTATAGTTCGCCATAATATCCAGAGCAATAGGGGTAAACTCGGCGTTAGGATGGGCTGTAACCTAATAGGCTTCCCAGTGGAAGATCATACTTCGGTACAAAGGCTGATCGCCACATCGCACGCGATCAGGAACCACGTCAGAGAATTTGAAGATCCTTCTAATATACTAGAAGAGCGTAAATCAGGCTTGCGCGTTTTATTTCTTCTATTATTCCCATTACAATATAACTTTTACGTGTCAATACGTATTGTTTAAAGAAGTATGTACACGGAGAAAAATGGATACTCAACCTTAATATCTTGGATAGTGAACTATGTGACAGCCATCTAAGATATTCAGTCTAAATACTGGATATTCAGCCTCAATATCTTAGATACTCAAATAGGTGACCAACTATCTAAGATATTCAATCTAAATATCCAGATACTAAGTTTGGAAAACGAGATAATTAGGCTGAATGTTTATATGCCTAGGATGAATATCTAGATGATTAGGATGAATATATGGATATTTAGGATGAATATATTTGTAATTCAATTTTTTGACTATCTAGATGTTAACTTTGAATAATCCATAAGGTTCTAGAATAGAAAATTGTTCACTCTGGAAGAGTAAGACAAGTGATAACTTTTCATTTGAAATTTATATATTTGGGGACCCTCCACTAACGTCCTTATGATGCAGGTGTAAACGACTTCCCAAAATATTTACTTTGCCGATAATGAGCAAATTTGAGGATCTGTAGGATTTCTGAAAATACATAAGAAAGTTATTAACAAGCATTTGAGTTATGGAGTTGAAGAATGTCAACAACGAAAGGATGAAGATCGTATCTCGACTTCTTCTTTTCCAGTTCCTTCATCTACTTTTGCCTCTTCCGTAAGGAAAAGCGAAAGGCATACCGCTAATCCGGGTTTTTCGGGAATCGTCACGTTCGACGTTGCGATGACTACCTTTTAGATTTAAAGGTCCTGAACCTGAACCTGAAGAGCCAACTAGACCCTATTGCTTTACCTATATCTGTGTACTTCCCCAACGTAATTACTTCCAGATGTGACCTTCCTCACTGTGCTATGGTTATATGCACTATGACCTTTATTCATTTATGCCTATGGTTATATGGATGGCAGCTCGCTTTCTTATTTACATGATAGTGTGGGTGTAGGTGTGGACTGAAGGATATAAACGCCTATAGCTTATTGCTCATTGTTACTCTCTTCTGGCTTTTAGTTCACTGACTCGAGGAGAGGGATTTCAGGATTGTAGCGAATAGTCTTATACCTCGAGTGGTCCGTCGAAAAGGAAAATTCAAGGACCTGCAAGTGCTATTCATTACAGTTAGCACGTTTCTCATTTCTCGGATTACTTGTTCGTCGCTGCAGGATATTATAGTTGTATAATACGTTCATCTTCGCTTTTACCTTCATATTCACTTCATATGTCGAGTGTAAACACGCATATTTGCAAAAAAATAAAATATATGAAATAGTTATAACTAAGATTTAGACTATTTAGATGTGCGTGAAAGATTTTGTCTTTGAGTTTAGAACGAAGTACGTATTATTGCATCTGGGAATTATAAATTTAATATACTTAAAATTACTTTTCAGAATATGTGAAATTCATTTCTTGTGGCGAAAAGGTATAAAAAAATGTAAAATGTATAAAAAATTCTCCTTTGAGAATTCGCAATCGGAATTGATTTTTAAAATGTCAAATAATGCATATGTCGCGCGAATTTTGGGAAAATGTAGGTGAAGTGGATGCGAATATATACATAATCGACCTCCAGCAGTTTTTCATCTCAAAATATCGCTAAAAAGGATTTAGAGATTTTAGAGGACGTAATACATATACCTATGAATAACATATTTAGAATAACATGTACAGTGCATTGAGTGCAGGGTAGACCCATAGAGTGCACGCCGATTTCGAACGTCAGGGTTTATCTGATTAAACCGACATGGAAACATGGGGTTTTGCGCGTAAGCTCGCGTTCGTCCGTGGGGAACGTCGAACAAATGAATAATGAAAATAAAACCTCTGATGCTATCGGTAAGCACCACGGGATTACATACGCATCAGCGCGCTCGCGACGAACTTATATAGAAACCCTGTTCACAATTACAAAGTGTTACATGAACCCCTGTTCTCGTGGGTAATAGTAAGGAAAACATTTTCTTATTAAGTATTCACCGCATTTTACCAGCAGCATCACGATTAAGAAGAATTCAACTGAAAGCTCGAGAAACTACATCATTCAAATGAAATTCTCCCAGGTGAAAAAATCCATATTCAATTACACAATCGCAACTCCACGTCGATTAAAGAATTTCACGTGGATTTCTATGTGTATTTCCACATGAAATTCGGAAGGAAATTTGGAAAATTTCCACTCGAATTTCAACGTGAATTTTTATGGAATTGAATTGAGGTCATTTTGGTAAGAATTATTACCAGAATGACTTCAGTTTTTCACATTTTTAACAAAAATACTTAGGGTCGGATTGGAATCAAAAAGTGGCCCGGGAAAAATACACTAGACCCCCCCCCCATCCTTTTTAAATAAAACTGTAAAGTGCCCCTTAAAACATATTTTAACAAGGGAATAAAAACAGAAACATGATTATTAATCGTTTTTGTATGTTCAGATTAAATTTTTTAAATTACTTCCAATTTTTGCTTAACTTTTTTTCATGGTACCGGCCCACATTGACCCACATGACGACCGGCCCACTGGGATTTTTCCCGATTTTCCACATTACCAATCCGGGCCTAAAAATACTATTTTTTAAAAATTGTTTCTTGGTACTTCCGTATCTAAATGGAAGTCCACTAATGCCATAGGCGTGGAGTATATAAACCTATAGATGAGGACGTATCCATTTGGGGTGTAAGAATAGGGAGCATTGTCGATTTATAATGGTCGCCAAATGTGTACTGCTTTTTGGACAGGGCATTATGCCAAGGTGTGAACCATCGGGACGCAAATACTTATAGTTCAAGCACAATAGTAAAGCCCATGGAGCAAGCCGCTTACGATCAATATAGATCCTATGCCGATTTCTTTTGCTTGTCCAAAAGTGTCCGGCTTACAATGCCAAATCGGGAGGATATGCTTCTTAAATACCTACCAGCGCTACATTTTTACAGATCTCCCTTCTCTGATGCTCTCGAGGGTGCAAGATTGCAAGTCTCCGCAATTCGGAAGGAGGCACGTTCTGTTTTTTCCTTAGAATATCATCTTATCTTAAAATCACTAGCAAAAATTAGCACGCGACAAGCTGTTTTGAATTTTAACAAAATAATAACAAATGCAAATTTTAACAAGTGCATCAAAAATATCGATGAAACGCACTCAGAATAGAACTTGGTTTAAATAAAAACTTTTATTTTAATAATTCAAAGCAAAAATTTCTTTATATTAAAGAAAACTTTCTTTCTTTCAAAACTAATTTTGTTTCATTCAAACAAAGTTTATTTGATTCAAACAAAATTATTTTGAATTATTTTAATTGTTTGTTTCAAGAAAAGTTTTTTCTGCGTGTAACCTAGAGAGTTTGTTACATTATAGACTTACATTTGAGAAATTCAAAATATAATGAACTTGTCCTATTGCATCTTCACTGTGTGTAAAAAAATACATCAATTTAGAATAAAACAGCAACAAAAATTCAAGATTTCTTTCGTTATTCGTGGATCTTTTGTGGCTGAAGATTGAAGAGGAGGAATACCTTTGATAAAAAAAAACTTAAAGACAAATTGTACGACTGGAGAGAATCGGTGAAACCAGTTGAAGTTGATTGAACGGGAATAGTTGAATTTGATGAAGTTCAAGTGATTCAGTTTTATCCGTCATTATTATCTCTTCTAAATGAATCGTGTACACGTACATAATAACCTTGGTGTATGCATCCTCACAATCTCGCTGTTGCTGAATGGAAAAATAGAGAGAAGAATCTGTAGTTTTATTCAAAGGCAATCAGCCATCGTACTCTTTGTACACTGACGCATCTATAGCGGACCGAGCACGTTCATCGATGGGTAAAAGGGTTTTGCTCGATGAAATATACGATGTTTGCTAACAAGGAGTTTTATTCGGAAACAGTGGCTTTATGCAGACCGTGATTTTATTAGAAATTCTGAATAGCACTTGAATTTTACGAGCAATGCATTCATAGGTAAAATGGTAAAAGAGCATGTACAAAAATTGCCTAAATACCTGAAAAAATAAGCGCCTTTTGTCTACACATCTGTAGTAAAACATGCGATTTTTCCGTGTTACTTAACCTTTTCTTATAAATTGATTTAAAATACTATATAATATAATCTTAATCTTTAAGGTCATGTAGTAATTACCATAAGAGCAGTTTTGCCAACTTTACGCCCGCAATAATAAACATTTTTTGCTAAAACTGGGCCATTTACCTCTATTTCGTACATGCAGAGGTAAATGGCCTAATTTTAGTGAAAGATATTTATTATTGCAAACTTATTGCTCTTATGGTACAACTATCACATGTCCTTAAAGATTAAGAATTTATTTGAAACATAAATTTTAGATATATGTTTCGAAAACTACATAAAATATGTGAGGCGCAGACTTCTGAAAAGTAAATGACTATTAATTAATGAAATGTTATAATCTAAATTGAAATAGAATGAGAATCATATATAATACTTAGGATGATTATAGACTTGATTGATATAAAATTTATGAAAGCCTAATCATTATTAATTTACAAATAAAACTTAGGTTTTTATGCATTCGTCGAAACGATCCTGAACATCATTGTCGGTCAATATTTTCACGAGATCATTGGAGGATTCGATTACATTGGTGTATGAAACCGAGTCTCCACTTATTCTTCTTCTTGTAATTATCCAATGGGTCAGGGGTTCCCTGAACATCAAAATGGCACCCACAAGGAGCAGACCCAAACTTACTGATGCGATACAAACCCACAAAATCGGAGAAAATCGGTATCCCTCGATTTGACATTGTATATCGTCAGCAGGTATTTTGCTAAAGAGCTTGTTATGCAACGTGGCTGGAGAATTGCATCTGTAAAACCGAAAATGGCATGTAAGCTTCAATGATCAACACAAGAAAATGTTAATGGACTAAATTCAACAAATTAACGGAATTTAACGGAAATCATCTGAATTTAAAGGAATTCGAATCATTAAAAATTCATACAGAAAATGAATTGAAATTCTTTACCAATTTTGTTTACGACATTTTTCATTTTTACTCCACACGGTTGAAAAATAGATTTTATTTATTTGTGAAAATGAAAATACATATTTTGAATTTGAAAGGGAAGAGAAAACTGAATAATTTGAAGGGTATACGCCATCTGCCCTACAAACTAAAAATCAAAAGAAAGTAAGAAGTCGATAAATAATCCGTAGAAATCGCAAGGGATTTTAAATGAAAAAATATTTAATAATAATGTTCAGTATTAAATTTAACAAGTCTTACGTAATCTTATTAGCCAAGTTGTGTGTAGTGTTGACCATTGCTATCCATTTCATTCTACAATCGCAGTTCCAAGGATTATTTTGAAACTCAAATACTGCAGTTCTCTGTATTATCGGTTCTAGTTCACTGCTTAAGGTTTCAATTGCACAGCTTTGTATATAAAAGTATCTGAGATGAGGTAGTAAATTAGGATTTTGTGGCCTTATCCTCAACTGTTTCAATCTTTTGCATTCCTTCATTGATAAAATATCCAAATTATTCAATTTCTCGAGATTGTTGAGAAGCACTGTCGTTAGGTTCGGCATTTTATTAAGGTGGAGTTCACGTAAATGTGGTAATTCGAAAGTTCCAAGGGTCAAGAGATTCGTCTGAGATAAGTCCAAAACTTCCAGCTTATCAGAGGGCAAAAATGGAATCTCTTCTATAGGGTTTAAGGATAAATCCAAATATACCAGATTGATCAAGTTTTCGAAAAGTTTTCGAGGGAAGATTGTTGTAGAAATATTCCTCAGATCTAAGTGTTGTAGCGTAGTTACGTTTTCAAATACGAATTCGTCTATATTGTCACCTATAGGGTTGCTTGCGAAATACAGGAATTCCAAAACCTGTACAAAAAATTAAATAGGAGCATATGAAAATCGCAAATCAAATTCAAATTGTCAGTGTGGCCAACCCAAAAATGGTCCGAGCTTCCCGCGCTTATTTAAAATGAAGTATTTGTACAATTCATAAGATGAACATTCAAAATACCGCATATTTATTCGGATTCGAAACTTCATTATTACTTGTAAAATAATGAATTTCATTCAATGTATACCTTCATGTGTAATAGAACAGTATCGTTGATCCCCGTTAGTAAATTCCATGATACGTCCAGTACTTTCAGTTTACCAGTTCTGTGATTTAGAGCATTGTCGTCTATATATTCAAGTTGATTGTGACTGACATTTAAAAATCGTAGATCGTATGATTCGTTTCTACATAGGAAGAAAAAACGGTCCAAATGATTTCGCGAAAGATCTAACACCTCTAAGTTGTTAAGACTCGTCGCGCAATCTAAAAAACTATTTAGAGCATTCCCACTGAGATTCAGTTCTCTCACTTTATGTACTTCGATATCATGTTGATAAGTTTTAAAGAAGTCCACGTTTTGGAGATTCTTATTTGACAAGTCTACCTAAAAATATAATTCAGAACATGTAATATTTTTCTCTTCATAAACATTAAATAACATAGGAAAGAATATAACATAATCTCACAACGTATTCATATTATGTAATTATAATAAAAGGTTTTTTAACATTTTCGTTTACAATCAATTTAATTGACTCTTTCTCTACAAACAATAAGATAAATGTAGCTGAATTATCAAAATGTGACGGACAAAGTCTTCAGTCTTTATCAATAAATATTTTTTTTAAATGCACACTTTTGAATAAAGAAGATTTGAGTAATCATCTCATTACTTGAAATGATTTTTAACCCCTTACGATTGACGAAAAATATCTCAGAAAACAATTTTTATTGACTCTATATCATATCAACTGTCCAGGATTCAATTAATGTTTTAAGGAAATAAATCGAAGAGCATCAAATATATTTAATTGTTAACCATTACAAAAAATGATATTCTTTATCAATTCTTTACATATTTATTGGTTCAAAAAAAAAGTCGGAATTTCAAAGATTATTCTTGCATAATTAATAAACGCTCCACTGCGAGAAAATATGCTAAAAAATTAGAACAGTATTTTCTTTCCGAATCTGCCATTTATTAAAAATCGAAATTAATTTAGCACATGCTTTTTTATAAAACATAAAATAATTGTGCCCTATCAACCATTTCTTACAAATGGGGTTATCATCTTTCACTCAGGATTCATATGTTAGAGAATTAATTGGGCATAAACAATTATTGAAGTATTTTGTAATTAGAACATATATTACATTTTTACATTGTAACATTGTTAATAATGTTAAAAACTTTCAATGATTGCAATTCTGATTTAGAATAGATTATTCAATTTTATACAAGATTGCAATCCAATAAAGTTTGTCGAGTTATTTATACGATGTAAGACTTTCAAATGAAAAATAAGTTTTTGCCCCTGCTTGTTACACCTTGTAAGTTCTGTTAACTTAAAAAGGACTAGTCACTCACCTTAGAGTCTTTCCATGATTCTGCCGATATTGTAATAATTAAAAAATTGAAAACTAAAGCAATATAGATCCATATCGACAATTGCATTGTATTATCTTAGAAAAAAAATTAGGTAAGCGCACTAAATGCACTTGAATCACACCAGAGTTCAGATAGATTGGACTAAGCTTACCACTCAACGATTGACAGAGTGGCAAAGAATAATTCATCGACTGCAGACAGGTCATGAGTTCAGAATTGCGAGGCTAACGTACCACACTTAGATAAATTCAGATTATTTGCCTTGAGATGAATATATAAGCATATTAATTGTTTTCCGCAGCTAATCATTTCTCCGATTACGTATATTTTTCAATTAATGTACTTTTGAACGCATACTTGTGAAACGATTTACTGTAATTAGCAGAGAAATTGTCTACGCTTCCCTTGTAATGAAGACAAATTATTAGTATGTAGTCCAGAGTGTATTAGTAGTCCAGAGTATATTTAAAATTTCAAAATTTAATTTATAACTTTTTGTAGTTTTAAGGTATATACTTTAATTGTGAAGAATTTAAATTAAACTATAAATATGTGTAGAGTTTTGCTTCGTAGACGTAAATGTCTCCAAAAAAAATATTCATGATTTCATTATCCTACAGCAGAAATAATTCCATTTAATTTAACGATACGTGAAACCTTTTGGCTTTAAGCCTATCAAGTTTGATAATTATTATCATTTACAGTGGTTAATGTTTGTATCACGAACAAGCATTAAAAAATTATTAATCAATTGCTTAATTATCAAACAATTACAGCCAATTAAATTATTTATCTTGGTGATTTGAAACATAGTTGTAATTTAAAAGGAATATGTTCTATTTTACTCAGCCATCTCCAGTTTATCTTTTAAAATAATAAAATTCGAGTCACGTGTCTATAGATTATGAAACCTGTTAAAACGAAGAGATTATGAAAGTTTATCAGAGAGAGTACATCATTTATGTAGAAGCTGGCAAGGATATTGATATCTGTTACTTTTAAATCAATCATGAGCGCGAATAATAACAAAAACCTCATTAAAAGGCAAACTTTCATTCATTCACAGATTGTGTATCTCTTTTTTGTGTTTAAATTTTGATTGCAAGTTTTATAAATGGTACATAGTAATAAACATTCTATTTTAATAACTTACGACAAATCATAAGCTTTTCGATTATTTTTTCGGAGTTTGTGGTGTACTCGTTGCTTTGAAAACCAGAGGGTTGGATACGCGAAATATACTGGGTAGCATAGTAGCCAAAGTCCCAAATACTTCCTCAGACATACCCTAAAAAAATAATAATGCATCAATGCAACTGCAGTTAATTAAAAAATAATTTGTTTTTTAACAAATTATCTGAGTGTTAAAAACAGTAAAGTAGTTTACCTTAGGTACTAAAAATTGCAAATTCTTGAGTTCAGCTCCTCCCCAGGAAGCCATTTCTATCATAAATCCTTTTACGCATTTAAAGACTAATTCCGCTCTTTTTGTGCACCAGGCGACTGTCATATCCTATGAAAAAGAAATACAATATAAAATTAGTTTCGGTTTGAAATACAAATAAATTATTTATAAATTTAACAGAAGAAAAAATTTACAGATTCTAATTGTAATCGGTGAAAAGAAATTCATATCTACCTCTGTCATTTCGTGAACTAATAATACTGGAATTGTGAGTGTAGTCACGTCATTACAACAAGCGTTTTTTAAAATGTTTCTCAATCCTAAAATAGCAGGATGTCTTGAATTGATATCGCCTAAAAGAAAATAAATATTTTCTCAAATCTATAAAACGGCCGAAACTGAAGTTACAAAACGCTTGTAGATTACTTACCAGATCTCAGAGAGTCATTCACGACCATGTGAAACACAACGTGAACTTGTGCTAGATTCGAGTGACGAGTGATAAAAACATCGCCTGTCTGTAGCGCTTTGCTTGAAGACTTTTTCACCTGCAAAAGGAAAATTAAAAAGTATTTTTCAAAAATCATTAAAATTGGTTCTTCTTAGGATTTTTCACATACCTGAGAATCATGTTCTTCTTTTTTATGAGATTGTCTCCAAGCAACTGCTTCTTTCACATCATCGCGTATTTTTTCCAACTGATCATCAATCGGTGGAAAGTGAAATTCAGTTGTAAGCTGACATATGGAATATAACTCTGTAATATAAAAAATATAAGTTTTATATGCATATCAGTGCATATTATTTCTTAAATATTTTTTATGAAATGGAGAAAAACTATTTACTTACGTTTTATTCCTTTTTCTCATTAATCACTGATGGTCCCCTAATGAAACTTACAGAAAAAGAAGCAATAAATGTGTTTTATAAGACCTATAAGTTACAGCGTGGGACCACCAAAATTATTGAGAAAGAAATAAAGCGTGAATATAAAATTATAATAATTTCAAACCTTTAGGAATTCCAGAAAAACTACCCAAGTTGCTGTCACTAAGAAGTACCAATCCACACAAATCATTTGAATATAATCCTAAAGCAGTCTGTAATCGTTGTGGTGTCGGATCAACCCTGTTAAATATTGAATTATAAATCAGTTATTAAAATAGCATTTTTCATTTATTAATAGGAAACAATTAAATTTAATGTGAAAGTAAAAAGATATTTACCCATTGTCGATACGTTTAGTTCTACAAAAATCTAGAACATCGCCAGTCAGTATACGAATATTATGCATCTGTTTCATTTGGGATCCTAAATGTATCGTGAAACTTTCTTCTAATTGTGGAAAATCGGTAGTGTTTTTTTCATCGCTTCTCACAAAATTGGAGAATCCAGGACGAATAGGTGGGATGGGCACCATGGGCGAATCTCTATAATATAAAATCTCGTATAAGAGGTTTGTACAAGCAAAAATAATTGTTGAAATTAAGTGGAAAACCTACACTGGAGTAGACAGCATACTTGTCTGTTGTTCTTCCAATAGTCTCATAATCCAATTTCGATACTGCCTTCTCTGCTCAAGTTTTAGAGCATCAACTCTAGATCCCCAGTGACCTTGCAATAAACTCATCTCCTCAAAATGTCGTCCAGCCATTTCACTGATTGACTTTTCTGTTGACCCAGTTTCCAGGGTTTCCACAGCCAGACGCATCTCTTCCGTCTGTCTAAAATGAAACATAGTTGTTATTTATACTATTATTTTCTATTCTTTAATAAGATTCTAAATTTTCATCCTGACTGATTAAAAAAAATTACAACACTTTGAGTAATACTTTAAAGAAAAAAACAAAACTGATTTACTTTCGAGTCAATTGCTCTTGAGCAGCATCCCTCATTTGAATAACTTCTGTAACATCTATTCCGTATTTATGTTCAGCCTGTAAAATAGGTTCTAACGATGGTGAATGCACTAATCTATGATAAGCAGCTGCAAATAATTCTTCATCTGTTGTTCCTAAGGGCTCAGCATACTCCACTGTTTGTTGCTTATATATTTTCTCCCAATTCTTAATAATATCTTCGACATCCAAGTCACTCTGAATAGCAGCATCAATGAGTTTTTCTGACTTTTCATCGTGGAATTTCAGTGTCCATTGTTTAACGGTATTTTCAATGGATTCTAGTAAGTCAGTTTCCACATAAGAAGGCAATTTAAATGCCAGCATAGTACGATGCACAAGTTCTTTGATCGATCCTTGATAAGGGATTCGCAAAGGAATTTCAAGTTTGTACTCCTGGGCTGTAGTACATGTTGGAAACTTAAAAATAAAGGTTTTTTCTATATAATCTTCTCCCATGGTTGGCTGCTTTTGTTTTCGTTCTTTTCTCTATTTTATTTTACAATTCATTTTAAGATGATAATAATCTGAAATCAAGTAGATATAATATCAATTATATGTGATCATTTCCATCAGCTTAAATTTTTTGAATTTCAAATTTCGCGGGAATAGAATGAAAGCGGATAATCAATGGTTAGGGGCAGATACACAGAAATCGGAAAATTGAAACTGGAGTAGAGTTGTGTATTTACATTTATAATACTTGTTGAATTTGTTGAATTGCACACATTAATAGGGAATAATATACAGAAAGTAGTTTAGTAAAGTAAAAAATAAAGAGGAAATTTCATCAGATCAATCTTGTGAGAAATTAAATACAGAATTCTTTAACTTTCTAACCTCAAAATTGTACGAGTTACACGGTTACACCCTCTTCAGTATATAGGTTATACACTTCGCGGTAAGTTTTTATCTCTGAGAATCCTTCTAGAATCTGTTTACATACTTCACAATATCTTTTTGAACATGAAAAATAATAATATAGCACCCAAATGACCTGATAATCACTTGCAATACTCGCGATATGCGGTTGTATCTTTTGGTGCAATTTAATACTCAGTAGTGTAACTATATGAAGGAAGATTGGGCTCCGGGTACCCTTTGTATGATTTTTCATTTTTATAAAAAAAAAATAATTAAATTAATATTATGACTGTAAAGATATTAACCGATTTAAATATATTTTTTGCTTCAATATGATCAGTGTTCAAACTTCTACTAAATGTAGAAGTGAAAAAGAGTTTTATATTTTTTATTTCATTTGTAATACTGAAACTAAAAGAAAAATTTTAATACATCTGATCAACATTAAATGCCAAGATGATAATATAAAAATTGGTTAGCAAAGTTAGCAATCAGAATGCTGTAATATGAAAACCGGAAAAAAATGGTATGCAATAAAATTTTGAAAAATGTAAAAACAGAATTGAGGAACTCTCTCGCTCCTATTTAAAAATAAGGTTGATTTTAAATCAAACAAATATAATTCTTTGTGAAACCTTGCTGTTTAATAATAATAATAATGCTCTAAAACACCTGTATTTTAAATTGCACTTATTTAGTAGTCTGAAATAATTTATAATATGGAATTTTCTACGGATTAGTGGAAAAATTTGACCAATAAAAATTTTGAATTTGAAAGCTGCTATTTGAACTGTTCCAATTTACAATTATCAAAAAGATAACAAATAGTAAAGCTGTAACTTTTAATCTGTGCAGATGTTGAAAATGAAATCTTCCTACATAAAAACAGCTCTTTTTGGAATAGCGGGTCTCGGCTTTCTTCAACTTTCGACTTCCTATCTTATACCAGAATGGATTCGTCATTACTCTCCTTGTTATAAAGACGCTATGCAATGTCTACGTCAGCATCCTGAAGCAGTAAAATTACTTGGCGAACCAATAGAGGAAGGTCGAATAAACTTATCAAATATAGAAGAAAATAATGCAGATAATAATATGAGTTGGTATACAGTACCAGTAGAGGGGCCAAAATCAAGTGGGAAAATGCGTTATTGGATAGCCTCTGCCGGAGAACATTCGGACAGAATGTTTTGTGTCATTAGGATAGAGCTTCTATGCAATAATTTACCAAATAAAGTATTAATTGTTAAACGTGATAGAGAATAAGTTTATTGATAAAAAATGAACTTAAATGGTTATTCAATTATTTTTTTCTTAGTTATCTTGGAAAAAGAACTACACTCAAATCTGTATTTACTTCATCTGGATTTATAACATTCTTAGAATTTGTTTGTTTTAATCGGATTAGAGGGATATCCAACACGCGAAATAAACCTAGAGTTGAGTCTACATAGTTCAAATAGGAAAGTAATTTTTACATTCTCGTCAGAGAATGTATTTTTATATTCGATCTCCATTTTTTTTCTAGTTTTGTTAGTCAGCGTGTAAATATTATATCTTTACCAATAAACAAATTTAAAAAAATCTCTTTTTAATGAAAATCAACCTTATTTTCAAGTAATAGCGAATTCTTAATGAACTTTATTCCTTATATCAAATAAAATGTGCTTCTGTTTATTAAATTCGTGTATATATTTTAAATTAAACCAAATTCATTTTGCTGGTAAACAAATCTTAGCTGATCAATTTCTGGATTCTTTGAGATGTACATAATTTATCAAATATCCATTCTGTGCAGATGGTTAATACCAGTAAGCTGATGGTAAGAATAGCTCTGTTTGGCGCATTTGGTGTGAGTGGTTTCGGAATTATAACCCAATACCGTGTTCAAAATAATGTACGCAATTCGTTGTGTTACAAAGAGGCTCTGAAATATTTGTGTGATCATCCTGAAGCTCAACGACAGCTGGGGCAACCAATAGTAGACGGTCGTATCAATCTTGGAGACAGATTCGGTAACGGTTCAGAAGGAAATATACTCTGGTACACAGTTCCAGTAAAGGGACCAAAATCACATGGAAAAATGACATACTATGTAACCGAAGTTAATGAATCAGATAGAAAATACAGAGTCACTAAAGTAGAGCTCGAGCTTAGTAATATAAAAGATAAAAAATTGTTAATTAAAAAGGAAGAATCTAAATAATTGATGGTAAATATTCTTCGGAGTGATAGGTGAATAACGTAAGACATATTTCCATACAAAAATATTATTTAATTAGATTTTCTTTTTTTTTTAAATGCATAAACCAAAACCTCAGTACATGTATAAGAAAAAGTAATAACATTATATTTGCGAAATTGTATGCAATGTTATTTAACGCACTTAAATGTTATAAATTAGTGTTTGAAATTCAGTATTGAATAGCATTGTTTAATGAATTCCAGTAGGAATTAAACCTCTTCTTTATGTAGTTTTTTAAATTCATCAACATCTCGCAAGTGATAAAATCTGATAAATAGTACACGAGCATACATAACAAACTTAGTATAATACTGATACTTGATCCCAAAAGTCCAATCATGATTAAAAATGCACGAGCAACCGCATATTTGCGAAAACATTCCAGTACATGAAATAACACGTCGATTAACTTATCTGCCAGAATGACTGTTTTATCCTTTACAGAGTTCTTCCATCCCACAATTACTTTTACTATGTCAAGTACGATGACCTGCACCTCACGAGTTAAATTAAGTGATTCGAATTTTATAATCACTTTTTCCAATTTCCCCGTGCTTGTAAAGTTTTCTTTTCTAAAGCCAGTTTCCTTCAAGAAAAAATTTAACAATTTTTCGGGAAATTCGGAAGCATAGGTGCTCTGTAACAAAGAAGAATTTCAATTTGTAATTTTTATATTTTTCATTTATATTTGTACATATTTTATATATTTTTCCTGAAAAAAATTCTTCTGAAAAATGCGTCAAGGGCATGTGGCAATTACTATTCGAGAAAATTTATTTTTCCCAACATTACGTCCGCAAAAAAAATTGTTTCGCTAAAACTTATAGGCAAATTGATCTTCGTCTATACGAAGCGGAGGTAAATGGCCTAGTTTTGGCAAAAAATATTTATTATTGCCAACATAGAAGGACCGAAACTAAATTGTTCTTACGGTAAAGTATAAGCCAAACCAACGGGGGGGGGAAGGGTTCAGTCAAAGTAACGTTACAAGTCAACTTTATAGAAACTTTTTCTCTAATAAAAGGATGATAAATATTATTAAACCACTGTTGTCAACGAGGGAGAAGAGGGGGCAAGGCCGTAGCTACATAGGAACAAAAGAAGTTTGAACCTACTCCGAAATTCTTGATAAGGTCATACAAATTTTTTTCTGGCTACGGCCTTGAGAAGGGGTGATAAAAAATGGCCGAAAATTGGCAATGTAGTTTATGGACGATCCTTTACTTTAAAGTGATGACCATCCGTCCTGTATTTCGCAGGACAGTCCTAGTTTTGAGCAATGTGTTCTAGGCGAAAGCGTTTCTGTACAAAAGTTAAAATATGCCGTACAGAATACTACTACTCCCGTTTTTTTTCGAAATTTAGAATTACTTAAACGAAATACATACCATGGTTACTGCTTTTTTCGATTCAAAGGGTTTTTCACTCAATTTAAAACTGATTTTATTGTGATGTATGGTGACCACAACCCACAGATTGCCAGCAAGAGAATGAAAGAACGGAAAGAACGCCTAGCTGACTGGCTGAGAACAGCAGGGGAAAACCAACTTGCTTTCGGGGAAGTACCTTACCAAGGATACCAAATTATTTATCCGAAATATTACCAGAAATGCCCAAAGTTTCATTGACCTTGTAAACACAAAATCACCAAAAGACACAAGATTTTGTACCTTTCAAATTATAAATTATAAAAGCATAAACAGTTAATTTTATTAAAAATTATTTAAATATAATTCCATAACTTAAATTTCGTGCGAAAATACAATTGAATTAGAAAGAGCACTAAATTCAAATTATAAAAGAAGTAAAAATGAAATAAAACACTTTGAGGGTGGAATCCCATCCAGGCGCAAAACGTAAAACGCACAACTAACAGTCGAGAAGACAGAAATTTAAAAGATA
>JAUESH010000024.1:20291640-20309610 GCA_032275165.1 Synergus magnus
CTCCGATTCTTCGAAGGAATCGAGCGCTGAGAATCGATTCCTTTGAAGAATCGGAGTCGATTCCGGAACCCTAACCGGTACCAAATTATTTTGAAATCCCTTCAAATTCCATACAATCAAATGAATTCCGTTAAATTACTTACAATTACCTAAAATACCTTGAAATCTTTTCAAATCATTCTAAATGCCTTGAAATCGTTAGAAATATTTCGAAATCCCTTGGAATTCATTATAAACTCATGAAATTCTTCGAAATTTCTTAAATTTTATAAAATCTCATGAAATCATTTAGGGTGTCTTAAAATCCTCTGAAATCTATAGAAATCTCTGAAAATCCTCATGGTAACTCTTCTAAACTGTTTTAAAAATTCTTTAAAGTCTTCTCACCCCTTAAAGTTCCTCAAAATCACTATAAAATCTCTAGAAATCCTTTAATAATTCTTGAAATTTGTTGAAAATCTTTAAACTCTCCTGAAATTCCTTAAAATGAAATCAAATTTCTTAAAACCCGGGCAACACCGGGTAAATTTTTGCTAGTGTATTATATAATAAATTAGTCAACTTTGAATTTGAATCATTTTTAGGCAAACTTTTAACACATCAACCGTTTTCATTTTTCCAGCAGATGCAGAACTTAGCACCTCCAACTCCATTAACTGGTCGCAAGTATCTTAGAACCAGAGATGCGTCGAGTATTGCTCCCATTTCGAGTGCGACACAAGGTGCCATACGTCTGCAAGCTCTACTAAGTGGACGTCAGGGATTACCGAGTGAAGGTTTACTCGAAATTTTTAACAGTTCACGCGACGCAAACTTAGCGACTCTAGTCGAAACCAAAGTTAAAGAGATCGGCGAAGAATTCTGTGCGAAGTATACTCAAAATGCAGTCGGAGCCTCTTTAGACTTCGGGAAAAAACGATTTTTCCTCGCACAGACGCTTTTTTATAAACTGTTAGAGATGATTCTAAAGGAAGAAAAAAATAAGAAGCCGAATTTCGACATAGCCGTAAGTAGAATTGAAATCATATATAATCAGGGTGACAACATTGCCAATTTAAATTCTGGTAATCTATGTATATAAAGTTGAATATCTTCAGGGTTTTTTAAAGATATTTTAAAAGCGTTTGTGATTTTTTTTCTCATTTTTTTTTTTTTTTTCAGTTTTTTAAAATACTTTTTTAGTCTAATTTTTTAGCAAATTTTTTGAATCCCCTCAAATCATTAAAAATCGGTTATATTCGTTTGAAAAATATTAAAATCTTTTGAAATTTTTTTAAATCACTTAAAATATCTTGAAAGCCTTAAAATGTATTTAAATATTTTAAACTCTTTTTAAATCTCTTGAAATTCCATAAAGCCATATGAAATTCCTTAAAATCAAATAAAATACCATGAAATTCTTTAAAAGCCTTTAAATCTTGTATAAATCTCTTAAAAGCTCTTGAATTCATTTTACATATTTCGAAATCCCTTCAAATCCTTCAGAATTTTTAAAAATATTTTGAAACATGGAATTCATTAAAATTCCTTAAATTCACTTAAAGTGGCTTGACATCTCTAGAAATCTCTTAAAATCTTTTGAAATTCTTTATAATCCTTTAAAAATCGCATGAAATCCCTTTAAAATACTTTTAAAATCCTTTCAAATTCCTTGAAGCACTTGCTTAAAATCCCGAACAACGCCGGGTAAATTTTTGCTAGTTAAATAATAATTTTTTATTATGGTAATTAAATATTTTATTCTTTAATTTTCAGAATCTTATGACGAATGAAATTTTCCTGCAGTGCCTTCTTGCATGTTGCCTGGAGATTGTGATTTACTCCTACAAAAACGAGGATAAAACATTCCCGTGGATACTTAACGCTCTGAATATAGAGGCCTATAATTTTTACAAAGTGATAGAAATTACTGTGAAGGTAGAGGAACAATTATCTCGCGATGTGGTTAAACATTTAAATTGTATTGAAGAAAAGATTCTAGAGTGCTTAGCTTGGCAGAAGAATAGTCCCCTGTGGCAAGCTATCGAATCCACACAGGGTGGCGTTCCATCCTGTGAAGAAGTGACGCTGCCGGGAACTGCAGATTCCAGCGAATCTATATCAGGAAATCCTGTTGTGCGAAGAGTTGCCCTTGATCGTGGGGCTCATTACGACGTACCACAGAGCCCTATTTCCTCTGCTTCAGAAAGGTTTGTAAATTGTTTTGATATTTTTACCCTTTTTTTAAATATCACTCAATAATTTTATACATTTTCTTTACTAAGAAACTATATTTTCTTTATTTTAGATTTCAGTCACCTGTCACTTCATCGGGCAGAAGTCACAGTATCCTCAGAGTTGGAGGGCAAAGTTTGTTATCTTCCAAAGTATTTGTACCATTGCCAGAGCAAACATCTACACCAAAAACGAACGTCAGCACGTCAAACCGAGAAGGAGCCAAATCACGACGAACAGGTTCTGTGGCACTTTTCTTTAGAAAATTTTACAACCTCGCAGCAGTTCGTATGCACGATTTGTGCGCCAACTTGACAATTAACGATGATGATACAAAGAAGAAGATTTGGACAATCTTCGAGTACTCAATCAAAGAGGCGACTCATTTAATGAGAGACAGACATCTTGATCAGATTCTCATGTGTGCTGTCTACGTGATATGTAAACTGGTTAATTTTGCGAAGAATTCATTCACTGAGATCATGCGATGCTACCGCCTTCAACCGCAAGCGGAATCTCATATATACCGATCTGTTTTGATCGAAGAAATCTCGCGAAATGAAAATGACGCTACCGCTGAAGCGGAAAATGGTTTATCTGGACAGGTTAATAATGTGGCTCCACCAACTCCTTCGAATTTGGCAGGGACCTCGCAAAACTTTGGAACGGAAATAAGAGGAGATCTTATAAAATTCTACAACACGGTGTATGTACCACCAGTTACGGAATGCGCCAACAAGTTGGGCTTTGTAAAAGGAAATCAACTGAACCTAACGTTGAGTCCTCTGCCGAGAGGCAAGTCGACCATAAACACGCCTTACAGACGCATTACTGGTAGTGTAACGACGAGAACACTGGATCCGAAGGCGATTACAGCATCACCAGCACCTACTCTCACCTACTGCTTAGGTCGAAGTCCAGCTAAAGTGAGACACTGAAAATATTGTATTAATTGCATTTATCACGTCACCTATTCACCTTTTTTCAATTGATAAAGTTAAATGTCAAAGTATTTTTATTTGACACTTTCAAATCTACTAATTCTTTAAAATCACATGAAATCTTTTCAAATTACTCGGAATTCTTTAAAGACAATTAAAAGTCTTGAAAATAGTTAAACTCTTCTGAATTCTTTTGAAATCGCTTTTTTTAATAATACCAACTTCTTTATTCTGTTTGCAGGACTTGGAGGCCATCAACAAAATGGTAATTTCTGTCGACGCAAGGAAATCTGTTGGAAAACGTCTTCTTTCCGACGACACAGATGTAGACATGACCCCAGATCAACAAATTTCCTCAAAGAAAGTTATGACAACTGCTTTCGTAGCACGAAAGCTAGAAAATATATTAGACGATCGTCGCATACAAAATCAATAGATTCATGGCAATATACTATACTTTAAAGCTAAGTATTTCTTAAATGCGCGATAATGTCCATACAAAGTCAACAGAAAATTTAGTGTAAAAGATTCGGAAAATTCACATAATAACTTACGCAAATTAAGCTTAAGGAGTACCTAAGTCTATAGGTGCGAACTATTTTTTTTTACTAACTTAAAATCGTTCATATTACAGGCTAAGAACAGTAGAATTAACTAATCTTTGCATGAAAATTTTCTTTCCTTTTAATTCTATAAACTATTTTGACATACAGAAGAAGCACCCTAATAATTCAAACGTAAATTTGATTTAATAATTAATTGTGATTTTCTATTGGAAACCATTTTGTAAAAACATTGCTTTTGGTGATCGGCATAATCGCGTTTTAAATATAAAGTAAATATAAAATAATAAACTATTTAAAATGACGTTTGCTAAAACTGATTTTTAGGGGGTTGGGTGCAAGTTTGAACCTCTAAATTCAATTTCCTCATTTTACTCAACAAATATTATAATTGGATATTTTTTCATTCTGTAGTGGAGCTTAATTTTTAAATAGAATTTTATGCGTATAGAGCGCGAAAGTCTGTAATTTCAATATTTTTTGCGAAAAGTGAAAAGTTAACATTTTTAAGTTAGATTTCAAATTCCTTGTTCTGTGCAAAAAGTATTAAAATTAAATATTTTTTCGTTCTATAGACAAAGTTCTAGTTCGAAAAAGAAAAGCGCTATAGAGCGAAAAAATATTTAATTATAATATTTTTTGAGTAAATCGAGAAAATCGAATTCTGAGATTAGAACTTGGTTCCTACATCCTTAAATGAGATATGTGTTTACGGAAATAGTTTTTGACTTCCTTGCTGGCTGTTTATGAATATAAAGACACATAACTCTATTGTTATTTGTTATGAATCAAAATTGAATAGATACGAAGGATTTGAAGCCAATTTACATAAACAAAATTTATCGTAACATGACCGGTTTCATTAAAGTTTCTTTATAGTACAGAATATGATATGTATCATCAACAAAAAGTATCAGAGAAAATATATTATATAAATGCAAGAAGCTGTGAGTAACCTTTGAAACTTAAATACAAAAGTACATATAACTTCTAATATTTTATAATATTTTCTAATAGTTCCCAAAATGTCTTTCCTACTATCTTTACATCAATTAACTGTTTTACTAATCCATGAAAAGTTACCCTGACCGAAAAACAGCAGTTTTTGAATAAGAATAATTTTTAAATTAGACAAGGCAGTCTTATTAAAATTAATCATTGAAACTGATAAAGAATTTCAATCTTCAAAATTGAATTGATCATCTGATTGCGTTTGAATTTCAAAAGAATAACCATTTTCTATCTATCTAAAGTACATAGAATGGTCGTTCATCCTTATTTTTTTTACTGATAATTTGTGAAAAATATTTTGTCATTTCAAATTTCAAAATTTACCGAAAATAATTTTTTTTTTTTTTTTTTTTTTTTTTTTTTTAACTTTTTCGAAAGTTTTCTTCGAGACAAAAATTTTTCAATAGAGGTTTCCAGATGAGCACATGCAAATGCGATTCGGGTGATATAGAATTATTATAAATTTTGTTTTAGGGCTAAGTTGAAGTGTTAAATTAAGGGTGTTGGATTATTGTTCTAAACTCAAAATTCGATTTCTTCAGTTTACTCAACAAATACTATAACTAGATACTGTTTCGCTCTGTAGCGGTTCTCATTTTTTAAATAGAATTGTGGGTACAGAGTGAAAAACCTCCGAGTCTTAATAGTTTGTTTTACAAAATGAAGAGACGGAATTCTGAAGTTAGATCTCGAATTCTTTATTTTACGCAAAAAGTGTTAAAAGTAAACGGTTTTTGGCTCTATAGACATACTTCTATTTCGTAAAAGAGTTCGCCTACAGAACGAAAAAATACGTAATTTTTTTATTTGTTGAGTAAAATGAGGAATTTCAATTTTGTAGTTAGAACTTGAATCTAACACCCTTAATCATGAAATAAATTTATAGATATTAAAACATAGCCAGTAGTTGCAGATTTATAATATTCAAAGGAACCGAGTCTGCACACTCTTTATCGTGCGTTTACATCAGCAATAAAAGGAGTTGAAATTTTACATTTCGTAACACTTAGTTTTAAGTATCTCCAAATTAGATTTGATAAACTTCGTTGATCTCATAATTATTTTTTCTTTTATTGCTAAGTAATTCGCGCATAATGGAGGTCAAATGAAATCGTAAGCTCATTGAAGTCTTGCATTTATAATCGACTGCTCGTTGTATGTATCTTAGGTTTATTATTTCGAATATTCGTTTTATTTGCGAATATTAATTGTTATATTATTGTGATTCTGTATTCGGTGCAGAAGGCGCCTTAAAAGTTTTTATCAGGATATAATGAGTTATTATAATTAATTTGTACATAATGTCTTAACTTCAGACTTTAGAAATAAAAACAACTAAAAATTATTTGTACCTTCATTTATCTTAAACTTAAATTATTTCCCATAGTTTAGAATCTGCGAAGGGATTATTATTATTATTATTATTATTATTAATATTATTATTTAAGATGTTGGGCCAAGTAACAACTTAAAAATTCTATCTCTTCATTTTACTCAACAAATATAATTATATATATTTTCGTTCTGTAGACATACTCTTTTTTAAAATAAAAGTGTGAGACTGCCGAGCGAAAAAATATTTACTAAGACTGTTTGTGTAAAATGAAGTGTTTGAAATATACCTCAAAATTCCATTATTTCATTTTTAAAAAATGTTTAAAAACGAGACATTTTTCCGCTATCTACGCATATTTATATTTGAAAAATAAGTACTACTACAGAAGAAAAAAAATTTAATGATAATATTTGAGTAAATTAAAGAAATTGATTTTTTAGTTTGAGTTGGATATATACTTGAGTATTATCCACCTTGAGTTGGATAATACTATAGCAATTTTTCTGTAAGTTTGAATATTCTTATATTTTGTCATCATATCCAGTGCTCTCAGATCGTGTTAGAAATTTACCCTCTCCACATCTACTATATTATCGAAAAAAAGCAATTTGTCAAATATAATTTGACAAACTTTTGAAATTATTACTCTTTCTAAGTATTTTTTTGAATTATATAAGAAAAGTTTCTCACATATATTCAATAAATTACTTTTTTTCGATAAAATGGTAGATGTGGGGGGGGGTAAATTTCTAGCTCGATCTGAGAGCACTGATCATATCTATCATCAAGCTATCATCATCATCATCATCACAACAAAAAAAAAAAGAGGTTGCGATTATATCGAAAATAGATTCTTGAAATCTGGCCACATTCTCTCTCTTCACCTATTGGTTGGATTTGTATTTCGCGCCTGTACTTTAGAATCGAGATCAGAGATGCCAACTGATTTTAAGGAATTTTAAGGTAATTTCAAAAGAATTTAGATGAGTTTCAATGTTTTCAAGTATTTAAAAATTTTTTTGGAATAATTGAAAGGATTTGAAAAGATCTCCAAAAAATTTAAAGATTTTAAGAGATTTCATAAGGTTTTAAAGATATCAAGACACTTTAAAGGATTTCAAGAGATTTCAAGTGATTTTAGGTTTTCAGTAATTTTAAGGAATTCAAAGCGATTTCGACAGATTTCAAGACATTTTTTTAGGAACTTGAGAAATTCAGAATTTTCAAGTAGTTTAAAAATATTTTTAAGTATTTCAAGGGATTTTAAATGATATTAAATAATTTAAAAAGATTTTAAAAGGGTTCCAAAGAATTTTAGGACATTCAAGAGATTTTAGGAAATTTGAAGGGATAGCATGATATTCCAAGTGATTTTAAGGAATTTCAAAAAATTCAAAGGAGTTTCAAAATTTTCAACTAACCTGAAAACATAAAAAATGTTTTTGGGTTTCTTTAAAATCTGTTAATCTCTTGAAATCTTCGGAAATTTAATCAAATCTTTTGAAATCCTGTGAGATCACTTAAAAACTTTTGAAATCTCTTGAAATCCGCAAAACGCAAAGTGTAAAATGAACAGCCAATTACAGAACCCCTTTAGATTTCTGTCTTCTTAGGCTGGCGTCCCATGATTGCGTTTTGCGTTGCGTCATAATGAGAGGAAAAGGGACAAATGTATATTTCTGTCTCTTTTTCTCCCATTATGACGCAACGCAAAATGCAATTAGGGTTCGTTCAGGTTTCTCACCTAGTTCACTCGAGTGCACTCGGAGTCGTTCAGGGGCGCTAGGTAAGTGGGTGGATCCACTCGGGTAAATCATTTCACCAGGGTCAGGGTTGTGCACGTAATTTACCTTAGGTAAATTACATGAGGTTTTTACGTAATTTACGTACGTATAGGGTTTTCTACGTATGAGTCTTCTTACACCGAGCCTTCTTACTCAATACGTAATTTACATACTTATGTCAATTACGTATTTCAATTACATACGTCTATTTAGTGCTGTACGATAAATATTTTGATTAAAATTAAAATTAATATTTCATATTCTTATTTTGTTTATTATTCAATGCAGAATTTTTGCAAAATGCAGAAAGGAATGCAAATTTACAATTTAATTGTGGGTCCCAATGTCTGTCGATGTATTTCTTCAAGCAATGTTGGATACAATATGTCAAGAGAAAGTAGATTTTTGAAGAAATTGATGACTGAGAAGAAAAAGTAAGTTCTACTTTTCATAATAACATTTCATTTTATTTAAAGGTTTAAAAATTGGGAATTTGTTGTTTCATTTCTTTTTTTATTCATCTGGAATTTTTTGTGAAATAACTTTGACTTAATTCAAGTTCTAACCTCAAAATACTATCTCCTTATTTTACTCTACAAATATTAGAACTAGATACCTATTCGTTCTGTAGGCGTAGTTTTTTTCGAAGTAAGATTATACCTACAGAGCGAAAAAATGATTATTTTTAATACTTTTTGCGTAAAATGGAAATTTTGAAATGGAAATTTGTAAAGGGTGTTGGATTCATGTTCTAACTTCAAAAGTCGATTTCCTCGTTTTACTCAATAAATATTATAAATAGATATTTTTTCGCTCTAGAGTGTTTTCCTTTTTTGATCAAGAAGTTTGTCTATAGAGCGAAAAAATATTTAGTTTCAATACTTTTTGCACAAAACAAGGAATTTGAAATCTAACTTCAAAATGTTAACTTTTAAGTTTTCGCAAAAAATATTGAAATTACAAAGACTTTCGCGATCTGTACGCATAATTCTTTTTAAAAATTAAACACCGCTACATAACGAAAAAATATTTAATTATAACATTTGTTGAGTAAAATGAGGAAATCGACTTTTGACGTTAGAAGTTGAATCCAACACCCACTGAATAAATCGAATTTGGAGACCAGTGCTGGGGTCCAACGTCCTCAATCTTGAATTCTTGAAAATTAGTTAGAACTCATTTTAATGACGCAACGCAAGATAATACAAAGTTTATTATGTTGCAGAACATTTTCCAATAAATCAGTTGCAAAATCTCAGCCTGACATCATGGCAGTCAATAAAATCGTGCCAACACATAGATCTCGAAGAACAGAAGTACTCAATAAACTCTTTATGAAGCATATAACTGATTTAATGACAACAGGTGAAGTAGCACCCCAGCTAGTGGGTAGAGGCATAGATATTACTCACGTTAGTGTTACCAGCGATTTCAAAACTCTAAATGTCTTCTGGTATGGTAAAGATGATGAAGCCACCACCGAATCCACAGAAAGTGTGCTTCGAAAATGTGGAGGACATCTTCAGCACGAATTGTCTCAACTTCGAGTAATAGGCATCGTTCCTCCAATTAGATTCATTAAAAACAAGCATTTGTCTCTAGTGAATGAGGTAGAAAAAAGGCTATCGTCAATCGATTTTGGCGAAGATTTTGTACCAAGTTCACTTATTAGTAAAAACAATGAGCCAGTTATATTTACCAAACTTACTTCTGAAACTAAAGCAGAAATTATTAACTTTAACGTGACAAACCAGATCGAAGAGGACGAAGCCTTTGAAGTTGATCTACCGGAAATGAGGCATGACGTCTTTGATCTGGATCGTTACACGATTATGAAGAAGGTACTAATTATCACAGGTCGTCCCCTATTCACCTTTTTAATATCTTTCTAGAAAGATATTAAAAAATTTATAAAATGTTTACTATTTTTTTAGAATCGTATCTTAATTAATCAGCTGAAATATCAGTATGTTCTTTTTTTTCATTAAATGTCTCTGTCTAGGTTCAAACATCTGTAAGCAGAATCCAAACTTCAGTCGAAAATCGGACTCCACTTACCTCTCAAACCGATCTTGGGAAAAACTTATTTCCCGAGAAACAATTATCGAACAATGAAAGGCGAGAATTGTTTTCACAGTTTTTAAAACAACGTAAAATTGAAAGGAAACGTAATATCGATTCTCGAACGGAGAGACAAGACTCTTTTGAAGAAGACACTTTTGAAGAAAATTTACACGATGTAGAAGTCTTTAATGCGGGAGAAGAAGAAGAGGAACAAGATAAAGATTTTGAACTAGAGGACGGAAGTTTACGAGAATTGAAATAAATAAACTTCTTTATTATGAACAAAGTGTTATTAACAAAACAGAAAAAATATCTTTACATCGAGTGTACATAAATATAATACTTCTATAATAAAAAGTACTTAGCTATAACAATCACAATTTACATCAAATAGTCTAATGGCTTTGTACACTTTTTATAAACTTTCCTTTTCATTTCAAACTCAATAAAATAAAACGGCTTATAATAACGCTCGGACAATCAATAATGCAATATTAAGGGCGTTGGATCCAAGTTTTAATCTCAAAATTCGATTTCTTCATTTTACTTGATAAATATTAAAATTAGATATTTTTTCACTTTGTATAGTTATCCATATTTTCAACAGAAATATGGTTACATAAACAAAACATAAAAGATTTGCAGAGTGAAAAGATATATAATTCTAATAATTCTTGAGTAAAATAGGGAATTTAATTTTGAAGTTAGTATTTGGATCCAACTTTTTATTTGAGTCACTTTCTCGTAAAAAAAATTTTTTTGAAGTAGTGTTAAATTAATTATTATACATTATACAAACAAGAGGCAAGAATTCAATTTTTTCGTGAGAGCTAGGTGATCTGACTCGAAATAATATCTTTATATTGACTTTAATAAAGCTAAAATCATAATTAAGCGTAATCTATAATTAATTATGTCATAATGCCCGAACTTGAAACATTAATCTCTTAGTTTTCAAATGTTTTCAATTAAAGGTATTGGAAACAATTGCTAACTTCCAAATTCGAGTTCTTCATTTTACTCAAAAAATATTATATATTTTTCGCTCTATAGCGCTACTCTTTTTTGAAATAAAAGTTTGTCTATAGAACGAAAAAAAAATTTATTTTAATATTTTTTTCACAAAACGAAGAATTCAAAATCGAACTTAAAACTCAATTTTTTCATTCCACAGGAAAAGTATAAAAACTAGGCATTTTTTCGCTCTATATCTATAATTCTATTTAAAAAATGAGTATAGCTACAGAGCGAAAAAATATCTAATAATAATCTTTTTCGAGTAAAATGAGGAAATCGAATTTTAAAATTAGATCTTTTAAGTCAGAATTTTGATACAAGATCCTTAATGTATGACTAAACCTATACTTTTGGTACAATTGTGCAAAACGGTGCTTTGGTTTTTGAGTTTTTAAAATTTCTATGAGATCTAATTGCAAAGATGCGAAAAGATCGTGTATAAAACTTTCGTTTTACATAAGCTTGCAGTTTGTGGATCAAATTTCAAGACTAATAACCCTAGATATCCATATAGTGATTTCTGTTTTGAAGTGGCGAATTTATAATTGAATTTGTGTATAAAATTAGTTAGGTGGGTATTTTTTTAAACAGAAGATAATCGACGTAATTCAATCCATATGAATTAAAACATAGTTACATTAATCCTCAACTATTAGTTCTTGGCTGGTGATTCTTAGGTTTCTTTTCCTCTATCCTCTCTATTTCTTGATCTTCTAACTCAACAGACTCTTTGTCGTTACCAGATTTTAAAACTAATTTTACATTGTTCAATGAAGACAGTTTTGGAATGTTATCACTAAGAGCACAAGCTTCCAACACGTGTTTGTTAAAGATTTCACTCTTGTCAGCATAAACGTGATGTCCTGCTCCGGATATTACCTGTAATAAAGTTTTTTTTTTTTTTTTTAATAAAATCAGTATCTAAATATATAAAATTTAAAATCTGTGTGTGTTTTGAATCGGCTTTTCCACACATTTGAGGCTTTCTAAACGAAATTTTGGAGGACATCATAAATTTGTTCGGACGATTTTTTAAAAAAATTTTGAAAGTGTTTGTGACTTTTTTCATTTTTTTTTTTCATCTTTTTAAACTAATTTTTGTGATCCTTTTAAAAACACTTAAAATAACAAGAACATTTTTTTAAATCCCTCGAAATATTTTTAATTCTTTTGAAATCCTTAAAAAAAATCTTTAAAATCCCCTAGAATCTCTCATAATTCCTTAAAATTTTTTAAATCGTTCTATAAGTTCTATAAGTTTCACAAAAATCAGGGAGATACATTGTTTGTAAATTCGACATGGAGTTCCTCAAATAAATACATGAAAGAGCCAACTGGAAAGCAACTTAGTTAAATAGCATACGTTATTCTGACTTTTAATGTTTACCTGTACGTTTACATAAGAAGATGATCGAGTTTGCTTAATTGTTTCTCCAGCTGTATTGTCAACCCAAGATCTACTGCCGTAAATCAAAGTTATAGGAATCTCAGGATCCAATTTGTCCATTCGTTTAACAATCGGATTTTTCGCCCAACCGAAACCTTGCATCATTGCATGGAAAGCACTTTCCCCGCTGTTTAACAAAATAAAAAACCATTCAAATAATTAGTGTTTAAAATTTTTAATTATAATCTTTATGTTTATAACAGTCATCACAAGTCTTCACCTATTCACCTTTTCTCACTCATTTTGCATTTGTTCACCTATTTCACCTATTTTGGGTATTTGTCACCTTTTTTCAATTGATAAAGTTGAATCATATGGAAAATTACTGACATTGGAATTATAAGATAATTCCGGGTAATTTCCGATTTGGAAAAACTTTTCCGGACAATTCATCTTGAATTATTTTGAATTGATCTTAAATTTTGTTGAATTGACCTTGAACTTTATTGAATTCACTTTGAATTTTATTGAATCCGCCTTCTTCACTTCTTTTTAATTATTTTAAATTATTTTGAATTCCTTTCAATTTCTCCTGAATTCTTAATTTACATTTTATTATCTTGAATTGGAGATCAATTTTTTCCCCTTTCTTACCAATTTTTAGTATGTACTTCCATTCAGTTGGTTTAAGTTTGTTTTAAGTTTTTGTCACCTATTTCTCACCTACATATTATTATTTTAAAAAAATCACCTGTTCGCCTTTTTTAATGAAAATAGGTACTGTGATGTGATGACTGTTACAATGTTATTTGAATTTATTTAATTCCGTATAAAGAGAAAAAATGATCATTTGAAAAAATAACTTACGAAGGATTTTGCACGTTACATTGATGAATATACTGTGAAATTACACTAAGGTCGTCTTTCAAAAGAGGAGAAAACTTTTTCACTATATCGGGTCTGGTTGTTTCGATCAGCCACTGTCCTGGAGAATAAATTAAAGTTGAATTAATAATTGTTGTATGTAATTTTGAAAAAGTTAGAAATTTTGAGGAACGTAAAGACTAACCAAATGGACCAGCGACTCGGACAGCCCATAATGGATTTAGGGGCTGGACGGCATAAGCTATCGCTTTTACCCAAAATGGCACATACGACTTAGTTGAAGCATCTGCTGGTCGTTCTGGAAAACCCCAAGGATCAGCAAGTACCAAGTGCTGAACTCTTTGCGGGTACTGAATAGCATACGAAGCTGCAAGAAAGCCTCCCATTGAATGACCCAGTAATACAAATTTTTCTAACTGCATTTCTCGCCTCCATTCTTCCACCGAACGAACCAATTGATCTTCTGCCTCTTGGGCCTCATTGCTGAAAACGGGTCGACTACTTCTACCAAATCCTGGAAAACAAGATACTTTGTTATTTACAAATTCCAAACATTCTTAAGAGGGTTGGATCTAACTTATTACCTTAAAATACGATTTTTTTCACTTTATTTAACAAATATTATAAATAGAAATATTTTCGCTCTGAACAGATACTTATTTTTAAAACAGAATTATGCGTACAGAGCGAAAAAATGTCGAGTAATATGAAGAAATTGAATTTTGAAATTACAACTCGAATCCAACACCCTTAACAATGATGACTTTACCTAATAGATCAATGGCATAAACGGGTCTACTAGCGGCCAGGGCGTCCAAATTTAAACACCAAAGTGCAACTCCGGCTCCCAAACCATGTAATAATACTATTGGTGTTTTGGGTGATTCCTCGTTTAGTGATATTGTCCATATTTTATCTGCTGGGCCCACTACCGGTCCAATGTCAACGTACCATCCACGATATGCAGTTTTAAGACCTAAAAACAATCATCAGTCAAAATACACTGTAAATTATTTACCAACTGTCAATTTAAGGGCATTAGGTCCAATTTCTATCTTTAAAATTTGAATTCTTCATTTCACTCAACAAATATTATAATTAGCTATTTTTTCGCTCTGTAGCGCTATTCACTTTTTAACTAGAACTTTGCGTACAGAGCGAAAAAGAATTTAATTCTAACCCTTTTTGCACGAAACGAAGAATTCAAAATCTCACTTCAAAATTCAATTTCCTCATTTTACTCAACAAATATTAAAATTAGTTATTTTTTCGCTCTGTACCCATAATTCTATTTAAAAAATGAGTGCAGCTACAGAGCGAAAAAATATCTATTTATAATATTTGTTGAGGAAAGTGAGGAAATCTAATTTTGTGTAATTTTTGTCCAAATCCAAATCAACACCGTTAAGAAAAATAAAAAGTTGATAATATACATAGTACATATATGTCTCAACATAGTTAGGACATATATTATTATCTGTGAGATATATTGTAATATAATTGCCTTATCCTGAGTGCTTCCGTGAATTGCGTAGCATTTGTGCTTTATCATCCTGAGTCATATTCAGTTCGATAATCAGTTACCGAACAATCCAACGATTGATTAAAACAAAGACAATTTTACTTACATGATAAAATCTTTTTTTCAGCAGCTCGCAACATCGTTGAGGAAAACCCTGTCCAGCTGTAACCACTGAACCATCCCCAAATCCAGCTGTTAAAATTTTAAAATCATCTTCAATTTGCTCAACTATTGTTTTTTCAAATTTTCAATTGAACATAAATTAAAGCAAAGCAAAAAAATAAAATATAACTTTAGCAAATAGAATAAATAGAAAATAAATAAAAATATATAATAATAAAAATCATAAAAATAAATAGAAAATGTAATAGATTGGATGAAGAAAAAAATGTAATCACTTTAACGCGAGGCTAGCTGACCCTGAAGATATACAGATTAAGAAAATGTTTTCACATAATTGCTCTAAGAGAGAATATAATTATTATTTACTTTGACTATTTAGAAATTGTTTTTACAAGTTTACATAACGCATGTTGACGACTGTCATTTATATCGAGATATTGCGCCAATTAATTCAGATTAGAGTGCGTAAAGTGACGTAAAGATTAATCAATTGTAATATCACAATTTTTGACAACTCTTATTGTTTTGTTCCATTTAAACTCCTTTTCATTTCTCGTACGTTTTAAAAGTACAAGTAAAATGTATTTCACGAAAAAGGAAGTTTTGCCACTTTAATAATAATAATGACGTAATTGAATGATGATTGCAGGAATGGCGATTTTGTATTTATAAATAGATAAATTTAGGTAGTGGGAATAAAACAAAAGTTTTAATAAATATATATATATATATATATATATATAGAATATACAGTGAGGTGTTTGACAGATATATTGAAAAAGTAATGTGTAAATATAAATACAATTGTTCTTGAGACACTTACCTGCTCTTTTTCGCGATTTCATTATCTGCCATGAGGTTTTTAAATACTGACAATGTCTCGTTGAATTCCCAAATTGTACTCAAAATATATGTTTACTAAACGTCGAATCACGACGATTTGTACAATTATTTGTGAATGATGCACCATGCACGCACGTCGTAGACTCGTAGTTAAATGTCAAATATTGCTTCTCGAGTTACACCGAATTACTCCAAATTACTACAAATAACGAGGCAAATGTGTCTCTCTCTTATATCGTCTGCTCTGCTGCCAAAGATAAGCAGGGTTGGTCAGTTACGCGTAACTTGAACTTTTAAACGTATAATACGTATTTTACGTATTATATTTTACATTCCTAAATATGCCTAAGTTGTGAATAACTAATATTTAACTACTTAATTAACGTAAAGAATACAAATTTTAAAAATCATAAATTCTTAAATTATCTTAAATTGTCCTAAATTCTGTCATATACTCGGTTATATAACCCGGACTTATATTTGCGGGAATTTAAGAACTCCATTGTCGATATATATAGCTAATCATTTTTTCTGTCATGTGACAATCTAAGGGCCTGAGCACAATGGTTAAGATCACAATTTTGGTCGATCACAATTGTGATCGACGTGATTGTAAATTTGACAATCGTGAAGATGGTTCTGTCCTTTTCTATCATATTGCCATATCTCTCTTGCGGTCACGTGACAAGAGAGATGGAGCAATATGTTAGAACAGGATAGAACC
The DNA here is from genome assembly GCA_032275165.1 of Synergus magnus. Lineage (NCBI taxonomy): Eukaryota > Metazoa > Arthropoda > Insecta > Hymenoptera > Cynipidae > Synergus > Synergus magnus. The sequence goes on from JAUESH010000024.1 coordinate 20,308,055, forward strand.
ATCTTTGGGTTAAGGTTTCAGGTTTAGTTAACCATTCCGTTCGGATTCGAAAATTTCACGGCCTACAGAATCTTACTACAGGCCAGGGTTGTGCAGTGACGCGTCACTCGAGGTTTTTTTTACGTATTATAAATATACATGGTTTTCTACTTATGTAAATGACGTATTTTACGTAGAAAACCCCACACTCCATATGAATTTGGTGTTTTCGACGTATAACACCTAGTAAATTACTGTAAAAAATCATGTAATTTACATAAGATATTTTACTTACCCAACCGTGTTGCAGCCTTAAGAAAGATTGTTAGTTCAATCTTGTCCCAGTACCTAGAGGCAGCACCTCCTGGACGTTCATTGTTGCGCGTAAATTCAAATAGCTTGAGACTCGAGAGAGAGGATTAAGGTCTTGGAATTTAGAGCCCGCGAGAAAAGTAAATTATTTAACTAATTTAAAAGAGAGATTGATAGGGAAAATTCGGTATAGCATTTTCAATGCCCATTCCATCAAATATCATTGAATGAAATAATAATTTTTTTTTCATAAGTTCCCTACATCAAACGATCAATAGATCCAAATAGAGAAAAAAATCTATTTAAATTGAGTGTGTTATTGTCATGCAATTTCCAAATGCAATTGTAGTTTCTAACAGAATATGATCCCCTATTGGGATTTCCAAGTCTATTTAAATACTAAACAAACCCCAGAGAATGATGAGTTGTATTTGGAACTTCCAACAGTTGATAAACTATAGTTTAAATTGGTTTCTGTTTAGAGTTTAGATTTTTCCAACAGACAATGATCGGGTTTCTATTGGTTTCAATTTGGAATTTCCAAAATGCAACAAAACAAATATTAGGAAATAGTTCCTAATGGCCCCTGCTGAAAGTAAAGAGAGATAGAAATCCTATCGCTTTCTATCTCATTCTATCCCTAAGATAGAAAGGAATATATAAAGATTGTTTATCCACTTCTACACTGAGAGAATTCGATCGTTAAGTTTTACCGAAAACTTCGGTAAAGCTGGGACAAAGAGACATTTTGGTAATGTGTCGCATAATTTTTAATATTTATTAAATAGCAAGTGGTAGCCTTTACGAAAATATCTTATAGGAAAATCAGTATAGGCTTATAATGATTTTCCTATAGTTTTTTTCGCGATTATAGGAAAATAATTATAGAAATAAATAATATTAAAATATGAGTGAAATTAATCCAAAAAATAGAAGAAACTGTAAGTATATTATTTATTTTTGGAACACTAGTGCATCAATGTTTTGTGCATTTTGATGATATTACAAACAATAAACATATCCTGCAAAAAGGAGAGCATTGAAGTGGATTATATGGCATTGAAAAAATGGTACACTTTAATGCCTATAAATCCAAACAAATTGCGTTTTTGTCCGAATGCGCCTCTTGGCATTTGACTGTTTTCGTTTGTGTAATTTTGAATCCACAAAAAAAATTCGGCATTAAAGTGGCTTCTTTGTCATGCCATTGATTGAATGCCATTGAATGCCATTGAATGACCGTATTAGTTGAATGCCATGCAATG
>JAUESH010000024.1:20318691-20331649 GCA_032275165.1 Synergus magnus
GGAAAATTAAGAAAGTGAATTTTTAAATGAAGAAATCGAATGTTGAAGTTAGAACTATGTTCCAACGGCCTTAATATCGAATTTTATCTTTTAAATCAATTTTAAATTAACTTTCTCTCCAAAAAGCACACAATGGCAGATCCAAAAATTGATCACGTGGATTCAGTGGATGAAGAACTAGAAGTTGTATCGAATTACAAACCTCCTCCAGAAAAAACTATCGAACAAATCATGGAAACTGACAAGGAAGATGAGAGTTTAAGGAAATACAAAGAAACCCTTTTGGGTGAAGCAAAAGCCGGAAGTGTCATTGTTGGTGAGTTTTATTCTTAATAATTACTCTCTCGTCTCGGAGTTCATTATTACAAATTTTTTTAAATTTCTAATTTTCTAATTATATTTTCATCATTGTAGATCCTAATGACCCAAGGAAAGTGATAGTGAAAAAGCTAGCACTTTGCGTCGCCGATCGACCCGATATGGAACTGGATCTCTCTGGAGATGTCTCCAAACTTAAAAAGCAAACGTTTATTATCAAGGAAGGAGTTAGTTACAGAATCCGAATTGATTTCATCGTACAACGAGAGATTGTCCATGGACTTAAATATGTTCAGAAGACATATCGCCTGGGTGTTCCTGGTGAGCTTTATGGGTAGTCATAAAAAATATTTAAGGAAATAGCAGACATCACCTATTTACCTTTTTTCACCTAAATATTTTGAATTTGTTCACCCATTTTACCTATTCTGGGAATTCGCTACCTTTTCACCTTTTCTCAATTGATAAAGTTATTCATTCATCATCATAATTAAATTTGCTCGTAGAAGTTTTTAAAGTACATCAATCAATTTGTCTCATCAAAGTGAACAAATTATATTCTTACAATATTATTGTATGTATCATTAAAATTTAAAAAAAAATGACTGAAAAACAAAAAAAAAATCAAAAAATGTTCCCAGAGTATTTTTTGCATTAAAAAAAATGTATTTCATAAAACTCTACGCATAAAATTTTTTGTCATCAATATAATCAAAATTGAAAAAAATTCACATCTAAAACGATTTTTGAGAAAATTTTAAAATTAAAAAAAATATATATTCCTCTTTATTTGATCTGACTGTAAACTTGATCAATTATGGGCATCATTTGTAATTACATTTCCACCAAATTTCGTGACCCTAGCTCAAGGGGTTATATACGTTGTGGCACGGGCATATCGAATTGTTTTGAATTATTTTCAATTTACCTTGAATTCTTTTTGAATATCTTCTGAATTCGCCCAAAATTTTCTTAAATTCATCTTTAATTCAACTTTAATTATTTTGAATTGCCTTAGAGTTTTTTGGATTTCACCTAGAATTTTATTGAATTTTATATTCTCCAAACAAGTTTTATTAAATCTATCTAAAAATGTATTTCTCTCTATGCTTTCTTTTTACGGAACAGGAGTCACAGGTAAAAATCGATATTCTCTGTAAAACGTAGAACAAATTTATTTCTTTTAGGGTGAATAGCCATTACGTTGCTTTAAGGGTGTTGGATCCAATTTCTAACTTCCAAATTCAATTTATTCATTTCACTTGATAAATGTTATAGTTTGTTGATCTTTTTTCACTCTGTATTTTTCGCTCATTTTTTAAATAAAATTATAGGTGCAGAGCGAAAAAATCTGTTATTTTAATAATTTTTGAGTAAAATGAAAAGACTGAATTGTTACGTTCATCTTAAATTCCTCGTTTATTTATGCAAAAAATATTAAAAGTAAACATTTCTTCGCTTTATAGGTATATACACATTTCTATTTTAAAACAGAATATATGTACAGAACGAAAAGATGTTTAATTTTAATAATAGTTGAGTAAAATGAGGAATTGAATTTTGAATTTAGTTCAGAAATTTAATTATTGAACCAACACCCTTAATTTTGAATTGCACTGTCTTTCTTCACAGTGTGGTACCAAATGAAAGTCGCTGATAAAGTTCTTGTATTTCAGTCGACAAAATGACACACATGGTTGGATCTTATCCTCCAAAAACCGAAATCCAGTCCTACACCACTCCAGCAGAAGATGCGCCCGCAGGAGTTGTCGCAAGAGGTTCGTACAGCGTACATTCTCTCTTTACCGATGACGATGAACATGAACATCTAAAGTGGGAGTGGACCTTTGAAATTAAAAAGGACTGGAAATAATAGGCGAGCAACTTTCTTTCAAGTTCATGAATAACGACCAAATGATTCGCCTTAAAAATGCAAAATTCTAATTAAGGGTGATCGAATGCCAAAAGAATTTTCGGGAGATTTTTATTGCTTTTTAGCCACAGTCAATAACGCCATAATTAAGAACTAGAAGGCTTGTCTGCAGAAGTTGCCACTTAAGGGAGTTGGAACGTTATTCTAACTTCAAAATTCTATTTCCTCGTTTTACCCAACAAATATTATAAATAGATTTTTTTCACTCTATAGCCCTTTTATTTTTTGAACTAGAAGTCTGTTTGTACAGTAAAAAAATATATTTAATTTTAATACTTTTGCATAAAACAAGGAATTCGAAATATAACTTCAAAATGTTAACTTTTCATTTTTCGCAAAAAATGTTGAAATTAAAGACTTTCCCGCTCTGTACGCATAATTTTATTTAAAAATTAAGAACTGCTACAGAACGATAAAAGATTTAATTATATTATTTGTTGAGTAAAACAAGGAAATGGATTTTTGAAATTAGAACTTGGATCCAACATCCTTAAAGCAATATATTTATGATTATCGAGTGCAAGTATATAAGTAAATGCAGTTATCCAGTGTGAGACACTGCGGATTAGTAGAGCATTTAAAATGTCTAGTATTATATCTTAAATTTAAAGGAAATTGGGAAGATGTACTGAACGCTTTTTGTAGAAAACGTAACTGCATTTTTAACCAATGTAACTTGCCGTAAGATAGAAAAAATGAAACCCCAGTTAGACGGCTATTGGTGCGATATAGTATTTTGTTAATAAGAAATGTTTCTTCAGAGAATCACGTATTTACAGTCAGGTGCAACTAGGTCTTATAATATGTACAAATTTACACCATTGTAGCAATGTTGCGATTTATCTTTGTCAATATGTAATACATAAGAGTGGAATACTTAGGCACGTATTCTTTGATATATTGGCAAACAAATTTTGGATAAGCGACAATACGTGTCACAATATTTTCTTCCATCATGTCAACTGTCAACAACTGTCAATTTTAGCAGATTTACAGCGATGGACGTAGTCGACTGCTTTTGCAAACGATTACACTTCCAATAACTAACAACGAATTTATAATTACCGTTTACATTTGCAATTAGTAAATAATGTAGTAGCCAAAGGCTGATAAAGATAAAGATTAAGAGAAATGCAAACATATTCCATAATCTTTGTGACTGTAATTTTCAAAATTGTCACACAATTTTAAGTCCATTAAGGATGTTGGACTCACGATCTAACGTCAAAATTCTATTTCCTCATTTTACTCGACAAATATTATAATTAAAAATTTTTTTGCTCTATAGCGGTACTCAGTTTTTAAATAGAATTGTGAGTACAGAGCGAAAAACTTCCTAATCCTAATACTTTTTTTTTTTGTAAAATAAAGAGACGGAATTTTGAGATAGATTTCGAATTCTTCATTTTACGCAAAAAGTGTTAAAAGCAAACATTTTTTGGCTCGATAGGCATACTTCTATTTCGTAAAAGAGTTCGCCTATAGAGCGAAAAAATGCCTAATTCTTTTATTCGTTGAATGAAACGGGGAATTTAAACTTTGAAGTTAGAACTTGCGGCCAATAGATGTCAATAATCTTTTTTTTTTTTTTTTTTGTATTATTATTTTATTGTATTTGTTTGTTCAATATTTGAAAAACTAAGATGATATACGGCGTGATTGTGGAATTTGCTCCAGTTACTAAACTGATAGTATTAGATTTATAATGTGTATTCACTAACTAATTAATAATATAGTTTTAGCTGGCCCATCGCTGTAACGTATCAGTTTTAGTAAATTAATTGATATATATGAAGAAAGAAGGACATGATTTTTGAAAATGTAACACTGTAAACGTATAGATTTCACGTATATTGATACTCACGTGTGATTGCATCCCTAATCGTAAAGTGCAGTTTGAGCAAATATACATTTTTTACTATTATTACTATGTTGTATTCACTGGACTATCTTTAGTATTTGAAAAAATTTCAAGAGCAAAATGCTCATTAAATGAGCACAAAAATTAATTTACTTAAAATTAATTGATCACAGCTATTTTAGATATGGTTGGTGAACGGATTAAGATAAGAAGAAAAGCCATTTAATTAATTATTGTCCATCAGAAAGTATTTTTTTAATGGTTGGGAACAATGTTTGTTGAACGAGTATTTTTTTCACGTACATGAATTTACTTCAGCGCTTATTATTAGTTTTTTTTACATTCTCATCAGAGAATGTATTAGATTTGTGTAAAATTTGACCTGTCTGTATCAACTTTTGTGCTCATTCAATCAGCACTTTGTTTCCTGGAAGCAAGTAAAAGTAATAAAAACCGATTTTAGCAAAACGAAACTTTTTTTTTCATTATGGTAACTACTTAAAAGGAGTGAAAATAAATAAAATCGCTAATTTTTCTAAGTACGTATTGGATCAAAGTTCTAATAACCAAATTCTATTTCTTCATTTTACTTGATAAATATTATAATTAGATTTTTTTCGCTCTGCATAGTTACTCATTTTTTAAATAGAATTATGGGTACAGAACAAAAAAAGCTGTAATTTTAATACTTTTTGAGGAAAATGAAAAGATAAAACTTTTAGGTGAATTGTGATTTCCTCGTTTTACTCAAAAAATATAAAAAATAAATATTTTTTCGCTCTGTAGGCACATTTCCATTTTTAAATAGAATATATCTGCAGAGCGAAAAATATTATTTCTAATAATTGTTGAGTAAAATGGGGAATTTAATTTTGAAGTTAAAATTTTCATCTAACATTCTTAAAAAACAAATTTTTTGCTTGCAAATCTTAGATCAGTAATAAAGTGAAATGTAGCATTATAAATAGGTATTTGGGTCGACTGTGCGTTGTGATGCATCTAATGCAAGTCGGCTACAGCAATGGTCACGGTCTCTACGTTTAGACATCTTTTAACTATCTACAACACTTCGGTCAGCGAACTCTTAAGCTTACTTAGTGATTAAAGAAATAATAGCCTAGTACATTGCACTTTGTAAGTACATATAAAACGTGAATTATCGACTAAATTAGAAACGTTTTAGCACTGAAAAGTTTCATTTTGGGTTCCTTCTAGCGTGTAAAATTTGAAATGATTGCAGTCATCACAGGTCGTCACCTATTTACCTTTTTTTCACTTATTTTGAAATTGTTCACATATTTCACCTATTTTCAAAGTTTGTTACCTTTAATCTTTTTTCAATTGATAAAGTTGAATCATATGAAAAATTATTGACATGGGAAATATATAATTTCAGGTCCTTTCCGGGTTGAAAAATTTTTTCTGGATAATTAAAATAATAAAGAAAGTCAATCCTTTAAAGCTGAAAATTTTTTTATTTGATACTTGCAATTTTTTTATCTTTTGAATTCTTTTGTAATCCCTTAAAATTCTTTAACCTCGTTTAAAATCCTGAAATTCCCTAAAATCACATAAAATCTCTTAAAATCCTATAAAGAGCTTTAAATCGCTCGAAATTCTTTAAAATCATTAAAAATATCTTGAAGCTTATAAAATCTCTTGAAATTCCTTCAAATTCTTCAAAATCATTTCAAACAACTTAGAATTCCCTAAAATAACTTATAATCCCTTGGAATCCCTAAAATTCTTTAAAATCCCTTGAAATTCCTTAAAACCACTTGAAATGTCTTCAAATACTTGAAATTATTTTTAATTAAATAAAATTTCTTATAATCTTTTGAAATCCCGTCCGATCCCTTGAAATTCTTAAATATTCAAAATAACTTGAAATCTTGTTAATTGCCATACAAATCTTTTAAAATAGTTTGAAATTCGTTAAATTCATTTTGATATCGAATTTTTTTGAATTCTTTTCAATTCACCTTGAATTCTGTTTGAAATATTCTGAATTCGCCAGAAATTTTCTTAAATTCCTATTCAATTCTCTTTAATTCATTTTGAATTATTTTGAATTGACTTTAAATGTTTTTAATTCACCTAGAATTTTACTAAATTCACCTTGAATTTGATTAAATCCGTCTTGATTTGTTTAAAGTTCTTATGATTTTTTAGAATTACTTTAGCTTTTTATCTTTTTGATTCTTTTAAATTCTTCTGCATTCTTTTGAATTTCTCCTGAATTTTTAATTTCAATTTTATTTATTTGAATTGGAGGTCAAGGTTTTATTTTTTGCTTTTAGCAAACATTTTTTTAAATTAGTTTAAGTGTACTTGAATTTTTTGTAACCTATTTTAATAAAAAAAAAAGAAAACACTTTTTCACCTTTTTTAATGATAATAATAATTTAGTGATGACTAAAATTAGAATTGTAGAAAAACGTAAATATTAATTTCCTCTATTTTGCTGAAAATTTTAAATAAAAATGTGGGCTATAAAAAAATAATTATATATATTATTCATAAAATGAAGAGTAATTACAATTTACTTAATTTTTTTAAATTTGAAATTTTTTTAGAAAGTCACGTGATTAAACACGATAGTCATATGCCCACTTTCGAAATGCGTTTTGTATTGACATTTTAAAAACGTCAAAATCGCAATTTCCACCCAATTTTTTCCGTTTTGATTTAATTTAAAATGCGGTCAGATTATCACCACTTACGTTTAATTAAAAATTAATAAATGTGCGATGAAGAGCGGCTGGCTGCGCGGATCATTGTCGAAATATCCAAATCAACTTGAAAGCGACGGTAAAAGAAAACATTTTAGTAGAATAGAAGATCGTCTTCGACATCGCAAGCAACAATTCCATAGAAGAGTCAACGTTTCTAAAGGGGAAACATTGACTGATTTAAAATCACATAGACATGATTTTCCGAATTCAAGTACGTTGGAAGAAAAATCCTGCAATGAATTCTGTCTTGAACAATTGGATACGTCGAGGTCGGATAAAAAACTACAGAAAAATGAAAAGATGAAAAGGAAAACCATCTCTGAGTGCAAAACCAGAAACCGAAGTTCTCATTTTCCAGTTGTCAGACCGCAAAGTGCACCTTGCAATTTTTTATTTAGGATCAAGTGTGCTAAACAAGTGAAATCAGTCAGGATATTGGCTGAAGGCAGAAACTACTGTGAAGAAAAATTTGAAACCAGATCAACGAGGTCTGCTTGTTCCACAAGTCGAAATCAGGTGATGTTAATCGAAATTTTCCATAAATGAGTAATAAAACTTTATAGAAAAGTAGAAAGTTTTCAGATGACATTTCAAGAAGAATATTTACCACTACAAAGATTTTTTTATTTTAGGTAATGGCTAAAACCACCAACTACAACCGACCCCCTTTACCAGACCTACAATAAAATTGTACAATTTTTCACTTCAGGCCGGGCTAATGTCCAAAGCCAAAAAAAGGGACTTGGATCCAAGTTCTAATCTCAAAATCTCAATTTCCTCATTCTACTCAAGAAATATTAGAATTAGATACCTTTCCACTATGTAGACGTACTCTTTTTTTAAAATAAAGTAGAAGTACAGAGCGAAATATTTATTTTGATTTTAATACTTTTTGCTTCAAACGAAGAATTCGCGATCTAACGTCAAAATTCCGTCTTTAGATTTCACAAAAAAAAATATTAAAATTATAATTTTTTTTTGCTCTGTATATATATTTCTATTTCAAGAGAGAATAGTGATATAGAGAAAAAAATATCTAATTATAATATTTGTTGAGTAAAATGAAGAAACCGAATTTTGAGAATAGAAATTGGATCCAACGCATATTTGAATTTTTTTCCTATCAAATTCTTTAAACTCATTTAAAATTTTGAAATTCCCTAAAATCACTTAAAATCTCGTGTAATCCTTGTAAATCTTTTCAAATCCCTTGTAATTCTTTAAAATCTATTCGAAATCACTTCAAATTCTTTTAAATTCTTTAAATTTATTTAAATTGTTCAACTCGCTTGAAATCGTTTACTATTCTTTAAAATCGCGTTAAATTGCTTGAAATTCTTTAAAAGCTTTAAAATCCCTTGGAATTCCTTAAAATCATTTGAAATCTCTTAAAATCCTTTTAATCCTTTTGAAATTCCTTAAAATTATTTAAACTCACATTAAATCTCTTAAAATTCATCTGAATCTAAGTTCATATGAAATCTTTTAAAATCCTACATAATCTAAATTCAAATTTGAAATTGTTACTTATCTTCAAATAAAATATTTTAACAGGATGAACAATTCACTGTACCCCATTGGCCGAAAGGAATTGGAGAGTCATTATTACAGAATAAAACTTTAGAGTCCGAAAAATCAACTGAGGACATTAAAGTTACCAAAAACAATGAATTTAATAGGTCAGAATCAAAGAGTCATACAGAACTCACAATCAGAATCATCGATCAAGATTGTAAAAACGGTAAAAATTATGAGGAAATGTTTAGGAATATTCCTCAGGAGTGTCCCAACATCCACCGAAATTCTGATGAACCTCTAGAGTCACCCCAGACGGATACCCTGAATTATTCAAATTATCCACAAGATCTGATCAATAGACATCTAATTTTAAAAGGATGCGAGGATGATTTTTCAGATGGACCACTTTCATCTCCTGAAAGAACAATAACGCATCAAACTCCTTTCAAATGGGATACGAATCTCTCTACAGTTTTAGCAAAGTCTCCAAAAGGAGGTTCTTGTCATCAATCTTGCTTTTCCAATGAAGTTAGTCCTCCTTTTGCTATGACGCGACCTCGTTCCGAGCATTTGGGTTTAAAATGTTGCGGATATGCAAAATATCTCCACTGCAGTCATCAAAGGTCGTTTACCCATTCATATGGAAAATGTTTGGCATTGGAATCACATATTTCTTGAAATCTTTTAAAGTCTCTCCGAAAACTCTTCAAATCCTTTTAAGTTCTTTGAATCTATTTAAATCGCATTAATTCTTTAAAATCACTTGCAGGGTGGCCACAAGATTCAATTTTTCAATTTCCCTGACATTTCCCTGATTTCCCTGAAACTCTTTTTTTTCCCTGAAATTTCCCTGACTTCCCTGACATGTGACCACTCTGACTTGAAATCTTTGTAATTCTTTGAAATTCTCCTATCTAAAAAAAGTGATGTTACCATACCTTGAAATCTCTTGAAAAATTCTTAAGTCTCTTCGAAACCTTTAAAAATTCTTTAAAATTCTATAAATATTTTTATATCGTTTGATATTTTTTCAAATCCTTCAAAATTAATTGAAATCCATTAAAATCACTTAAATTGTCTTGAAATTGTGAATTCTTTGAATCTTCTGAATTCCTTTGAAGTTCTCCTGAATTCTTATAATTTAAATTTTATTGACTTGGACTGGAGGTCACGATTTTTTTTTGCTTTTAGCCAAAGTTTTTAGTATCTCCGTTCCGTTGGTTTAAGTTTGTTTCAATTTTTTTTCACTTATTTTTTACCAATTATACAAAGAAAAATCACCTTTTCACCTTTTTAATGACAGTAGGTACTGTGATAGCTGCCACTGCAATTGTCCAAAAGAGCGCACGGACTGGAAACCCTTTGAACTCAGTTTGAAAAAAAAAGAAAATGAAGAAAAAGAAGAAAATAAAGAAATTGAAGTAAATGAAGAAAATGAAAAACATAACGAAAACTCAGAAAGGGTTTATTCCGAAAAAATAGACGCAAATGAGACAATCATTGCGTCGATGGATGCGGCCTGTAGTCCTAGAAAACCTTCTTGTTGTGACCTCGATATCCAGGTGTCTGAAAATGATAATTCTTACGACCTTGAAGATGAAATATCAAAAACTACTCGTTCAGTTTCGACTCAAGTCGAAGACGATCTAATACTTTCTGCAAGAGATGTGTGTAAAATAGAACAAAATAATCCCTGTCAAGATTTTTGTAGGCCAAGTGATGACCATTGTGTTATTGAAGAAGTATCTCATAGTCTCAGATGTTCTAAATGCAATAAGATATTTGAAAATAATCATCAAGATTGTCAGAGGTGTTTAGCCACAAATAATAGGCGATGTCAACTGGATTGTAATAGGAATTCGAATATTTCACATATAAATATAAATTGTAATTGTCAAAGCGAAAAATCAAATGATGATAACATTTTTAGAAACGACAGACGAATTCCGTATCATTGTTTGAAGAATACGATTAAATCACACGGCCTAACTTTGTTAAGAAACAGTAATGCCTCTCCAGGTTGTTCCAAAGATAATCATTGCTGTTGTCTCAATGCTGAGAATAATTTTGAGATGAGAAATCCAGCAATACCTTACAGTAAATTATCGTTTTCTAAAAACGATCAGCAAGAAGGGAGCCACTTTTATTGTGAACGCACCAATGAAATGCGCTTTTGTACACCTAAAGTTAGTCCCAATTCTAGAAAACCCGTTTTATGTTCTCCAGGGAATGTTAGCCATAAAACTGCAACAGAAATTTCAAGTCAAACAATGTTTCGACAGTGTTTGCAAAGTAGAAAAAATCATCTGGACGATGGGACAGAGAAAAAGAGTTTCACACGAAGAGACACTATTGAGAGGGTAAGTTACCCTAGCGAAAGCTTCGGATTGAAATTCATTCTGAACCAATCTTAAATTTTCCGAACCACAATTTTCCGAACAGTTTCATTCCGAATCGGAATGAAACTCTTTAGTTATAGAAATTCCGGAATAATTCGGAAAATTTCGGATGGGTTCAGAATAAATTTCAATTCGAGGCTTTCGCTAGGGCACAAAGTTATAGAAAATTTGTATATGAGAGCATTCGCATGAAAGTTTCATAATTTGAAGGTTTTTGTTATAACTCTTTTGGCATACAATGGATTAATGGCATCCGCAGTTTCTCACGCACTTTTTCTAAATCTCAACGATTTCTAACGACAACCCTAAACTCGTTATTCTTTTTCCTGTCTTTATTTTCACTCTCACAACTTTTTTTCCTAGAGATTATATGGTGACAAATTGCACTCGAAAGGAGAGTCACTCAGTCCACCCAGAACCGGAAGGTCTATGCCAAACAAACTCTTTCCTCATAAAACTGGAGATGATCATCGGCACTTCTTCTGCAATGAAATTGTAAACAAGCATCAGGATATTTTTAAAACCTGTACGAGAAATCAGCATTTAGAAAATAAAACGCGACCTAGTGCCTTTAGAAATTCAGAATACTCCAACTCTGACAATGAATGGTCTGCCAGTCCTGAAGAAGACATTTCAGGTCACGAAGTGACTTTTCCGAAGGAAACTCGATGCGCAATGAATTATATCCGTCAAGGGAAAGAAATCTTACCCAAAAAAAGGCATCTGAAAAGAGGTTTTCATTTAAACTTAAACGTTAAAAAAATACTTTTTTTGAGACTATAAACAAATTATAATCCACCAGCAGTCAACATAGGTCGTTACCTATTAAACTTCACTTATTTTGAATTTTTTCAACTTTTTCATCTATTTTGGGCATTTGTCACCTTTTCAACTTTTTTCAATTTCTTAAAATCCTTTGAAATTGTTTAAAATCATATGAAATCTCTTGAAATATTTAAACAAATTTTAAATATCGTTAATTTAAAATCTCTAAAAATTTAATAAGATCAATTTAAATCTCTTGAAATCCTTTAAGGTCTCTTCGAAATCTCTTAAAAATTCTAAATGTTTAAAATATCGCTAAATCCCTAATAATTCTTTAAAATCACTTGTAATCTCTTGAAATTCTTTGAAATTCCTTAAAATAACTCCATATTTCTTGAAAATTGTTAACTCCACTTCTCAATTCTTTTGAAAGATCTTCAAATTCTTTTAAATCACTTAAAATAGCTTGAAATCCTTTTAAATTATTAAAAATGTCTTTAAACCTTATGAAACCTCTTAAAATCACTCTAAATCTTTTGAAATCCCATCAAATCACTTAAAATCCTTTAAATTTCTTTAAATCACTTAAAATATCTTGAAATCCTCTAAAATTATAAACAAATTTTTATTAAAATATATTAAAATCGCTTGAAATTAGTTGAAATTCTTTAAAATCTTTAAAAAATCCCTTGAAATTGTTTAACATCATATGAAATAAATTCAAACTTCTTAAAGTTCCTTAAAATATTTTGAATTCTTTAAAGTTACTTGAAATCTCTAAGCAATACCTTGAATTTTTTTTAAATCAATTTAATTTTTTTAGAATCTTTTTAAATCTTTTGAAATCCCTCCAATTGCCATGGAATTCTTTAAAATCATTCAAAATTTCTTGAAATCTTATTAATTAAAAAAAAATCTTTTTAAATCATTTAAAATTTTTCAAATTCATGTTGAATATCGAATTGTTGAATTATTTTGAATTGACCTTAAATTTTGTTGTTTTAAGTTTTTTTCAATTTTTTGTCACCTATTTTTCACTAGTTTCAAAAATAATTTAGTATTTCTATCAAAGCTTTGCCAGTACGAGGACAAATATTGAAAGAGGAAAATGATGAAACAGACAATGCTATTATTGAAGAAAACGAAATGGCAAGTGCTGCGTTCTTCAAAGTCAAGTTACAAAAGAGTAATTGCAGTCTTTTGCAATCATTGTAATAAAACATTTTTTTTTATATTTCAGTATACATCAGCTTACGCGAAGGCTTTGGCTGTTTTCCAAAAAGGCTGCGTTCCTCCAGTCCAGACGGATTTGAAGAAAAATCGAAACTCAAACTACCTCCAGCAAAAAGGGACCGGCTGTAAATAAAAATACACAATGGTAGCCTATAGAAGGAGCTCCATACATCAATGAAAACAAAGTATGTAATTT
>JAUESH010000024.1:20335158-20359150 GCA_032275165.1 Synergus magnus
ATTGAAAAGGAATGAAACTTTGTTCGGATTAGAGTCGGATTCATTCGGTTTGGTGTCGGATTCAATCGGATTCATTCTGTTAAATGCCGGATTCATTTGGATTCAACTTCGAAAAGACTGACGGATTCAAAAGGATTCAAAAGGATTTTAAAAAAAACTTTCCGGACTAGGGTCGGATTGACCGTTCGGATTGAAACGTGTGTTCGGATTCATTTGGATTGGAAGTACGGATTGAAAAGTGTCTTTGGATAAATTTCGGATTCATTCGGATTGGTTCGGATATAAATTCCGGATATGAGGGAAGGAGGGTCGAAAAATGTAAGAACCCTTGGACACGATTAGTTTTAATCCGGCTCGTTATCAACCTCTAATATATATTACATATATATTAGAACATATATTATCTCTGATATTAGAGCTAAGGTATGGAAAAGGGCGTGTGATTTTCATACGTACCTATATCCAGAGAAATATGGTAAAACAGTTCGATTCGATCGTTCCAAACTCAAAGGAAGCACCGGCGATGAGTTGAGTCGGCGCAGTCGAGTTCACCGCCCCGCGAGAAGACCTAACTTAACCAGACGGACTCCTGCAGTTCGATGCATTCTGTTATTTCTGTTTCTGTTCCTCCCACTACTCCTGCGCCTCCAATTCCCCTCTATCCTCGTTCACGATCACAGCCTGTGCCCAGCCAGCACAGAGGGCTTCGCTGACTTCGCTTGCTTCGCTCCACTTCGCTCTTGAACGAAGAATAGAACAGAGAATTTCAGTCATTTCAGTAGTACGACGAGCGTCGACTTGCGAGGTTTCCTGTTTGTCGCGATTAAAATTTCACTGCCGGTACTTATATCTTCTTTGTGCGTTTCCTAGTGCCGGTCGAAAGGATCTACCAAACTTTGGTGAGTACCGTAAAACCGTAAAAATAATCACACTATTCTCCCCTTGACCTTGTATAAATTATAAATGACTACAAAGCGATTCACCGCCCCTGAGGAGTTGAGAGGACCTGAATTTTTTAATGGCAGCAAGGATTTTAGCGATCGGGGCGACATTGCCCTAACCGGCAAAATCCTGCGGAAGTAGTTATGCAATATTCATGATATTTCATATTCAATGTTCGTATTTATTTCGAATTCTGGGAACTAGCTGCATGATATATAGTGACTGAGTGCATTTTTAAAAATTTTGCTATCGTTTGTAGGAGATCCTTGAATATCTAAAAGTGAAGTAATCTCATTACAATTTTGTAAAGGACTTCCCCAGGGCCGCTAGCGGCTTATGTCTATATAGCCATATAGCTAACAATATATCTATTTATATATGTATTGAAAGAGTGTCAATGACTCGATACATTGTTTGATATGGAAGAATTGATTTAAATTCATTGTTGCGAGAATTAGAATTGATTTCAAAACAATTATTGTTTTTAATATCAAATACAAAATTATTGTATATATATACCAGTTTTATATCAAAGTTTGTTTGGATAAAAAAAATTATACAGATCCATCTTCAACGGTTTTTTTTTTTTTTTAATTTTTCGGAAAAAAAGGAAATTTCGAGATGATTGTCATTTTTAATTTTTTTCTTTTTTTTTCATAAAAAACTGACATTTTCCGCTAATTCTCTGGAAATTTCAGAGTAGGATTTTTTCGTTTTCTATTTTTCTTTATCAATTGAAAAAAATAAATTTTAACAGCTTATTTTTCATAACGCTACTCTGAAAATTTTTTAGAATGTACAGAGATCCTTTAAATTTGGAAAAAAATAATAATAATAATAATTAAGTGGTAGTCATCGGAAAAATTTCAATTTTTTTCGAAAAAGTCAGAAAAAAATAGAAGATAGCCCTGCATAATTTTTTTGTATTTTTTTTTTTTTTTTGGAAAACTAAATTTAAAAACAAAGAAAATGAAAAAAAAGTTATGATTTGGCCTGTTTTTGACTAAACCATAAGCTTTTAAAAATTTTGAAGCAGTTAATTTGGGATGAAATTCGTTTGAATTTTTTTTTAATACGTCGCTTTTTTTTGTTTACATACCCATAAAACATAGTTTATTAAATAATTTTATGCATAGTAGATATAAATAAAGTTATATTGTAAAAAAAAATTGAAATTTTTCCGATGACTTGGCTTAAAATTTTGTTGCGCACTATTTTTGAGCCCCTAAATCGAATCCAAAAAGAAAATTGGATGTGCTATGACCTTGCATTTAAAGTTGGTTCAGGTACACCGTGGTGGGCCAATTAATTTATAATTTTTTTAAATTTTAATAATAAATTACAAAATAATTAAATTTTCATCGAGGGTTTGACAACTCGACCAAGCGGGTGTACACCTACTTCTGACTTCAAGATATTTCAGGATATTTCAATGACTTCACAAGATTTCACTGACTTCAGGAGATTTCAAGAAAATTCCAGTGAATTCTGGTGACTTCAACTGAATTCAAGTGAATTCATGTGATTTCATGCCAATTCAAATGACTTTAGATATCTCAGGTGATTCAAAAAATTTCAAGTGACTTCAAGAAAATTCAGAAGATTTCAGTGCAAGTGTACACCTTATTTCACGAGTTGTCAACCCCTCGATTTTCATTAAATAATTAAAATATTTGAATAAACTTACCCTTACCCTTATATTAACATATTTATTTATTATAATTATTTGTTTATTAGAACCTGGCCAAAAATCGAAGTGTTGTAATTGTATAAAGTATACAGTTTACACTTTTCTTTCATATTATAGTTTCTAAAGCTCATATGTAGTTTCAGAGAAAAATGAAAAAGAAACCAATTTTTTTCTTTAAATGCTTTGAGCGTGCTCTAAAGTACTTTTTTAATGAAAAGTAAAACGTGGATAATACATTATTTTATATAAAGAAATATTTCGGGGGGTAAGACCTTGAAATTTTTAAAAACTTTTTTTTTATTTTATTTATTTTTACACATTATATAATTTGAACATCTTGAGCTACCTCAATAAATTTTATATTGAGAAAAAAAAACAAAAAATATGAGCTAATTGTTTTGCCAAAATGAATAAATTCAGGAGGTAAGAGTTTTAGCAAAAAATATTTAGTTTTTAAGTGGGCACTGTGCAGCCCCTGTAATTAGAAAAATGAAACTCAGAATTGCACACTGGGGTCATGGGTCGTGTAAATTCGGGGTTTGGAATGGATTCAGAATGGGGGAAGTTCTCGTGAGGGTCAGGGTCGATCGCAGCCACTGTCGGGACTTGGTTCGGTCGTCGGCCTGCGCTAGGCGCTAACACTTGAAACAATATTCTATCTGCTCCCTTATTGAAGGTCTTCCCTTCCTATGATGACGCTATTTTTGCCATCTTTGCGGGAGTAAACTGTACAATGTTCATGTTGGTAAGGGTAGGCATATTTCGACGGGAATTTTATGTGACCGTATAGCACATCCGTGACTCACAAATCGCTTTTTACACCTCGGTCTGGGTGGGGTCGGAATCAGAAACGTATACAGAATCAAGGGGCGAGGGTGGCTTCGGGGATTCGATTTTTTTTTCTATTCCACCCCTCTAGCAATAAATTTTCGTGATATTTAATACGGATAAATGCAGATTACATCTGACAGGTTCCTTTCGAATGTAAATCCACTCTGTCGAAGAAAAAGTGTCTTTGTTAGATAAAGTTAGATGAATTTATGGAACTAATTATTTTCAAAATCCTGAACAATTTGATTATCACTCCAAATTGTTTTTCTGAGTGAATCTAATACATATTCCTAAACAAAAGACTTCTTTCATATCGAAGGTTATGAACTGTACAAATATTGTTTTTGAAATTAAGAGAGGCTTTATAGAAACTGTCTGATGTTTATTCCTGGAAATACTTCTGGTACATAAACCACAAGCTGCTCATATGCAACTAATTATAACTCGGTTGAGCTTCACAGTCTTTTATTTGCTGTGGATGTATAATCAGATAAACTGCGAGGAGAAATTAGAATCCTAGTATGGAAATAGCACATGTTGTGCAGGTTTCACCTGTAACTGAAGTTAGTTTTTTGAAAATCATTTATTTTCGTTTTGCTGCGAGTTTTATATCGAGGAAATGTGAAAGAGAAAGTAGTCAATGGCTTTTCGAGCTTGGTTCTAACGGCTCTGGGACGATAGAGTGATAATGATTTTCTAAAAATTTGCATATTAAGTCAAAGTACTACTCTGAAAAAAGTCGTGTACAGTGATGCTGTAGGACGGAAGAGAATATTAGAATGATATAGAGAGGATCTAATCTTACTATACGTATATATGCATACACCTACACACGTAGTATATGAGAGCCTTCACCGATTGAAGGGTCTATTTTTGTTCACTCTCTGCTTCAATGGCGACGTATAGGATTCTTTATTCTGTATGCCGTGCAGATAGTCTGCATCTCAGGAAGTTTAACTCTCAGCAGAAGGAGACAGGCCCTAAAAGGTGGCTCATAAAGACCCAGACACATGTCATACATGAAATGTAAAACATTTTTGTTGGTTTAATTCGTAGAATAAATAGTGTTGTATAACGATACGAGATACTCGATTGTCTTGCTAATTTCCAAGCATTCGAGAAGCATTCTCGAAAACTGAGAATTTAATTCTATCTTTTGTTTTTATCATCCCGTCACTCTCGTCTCATCTCATTCATCGAGCGAGTTATCGGTATAAACGTCATGTCATCAAAAGTCAGTGAAAATGACCAATAAGGTTAACGCACTAGATAGAAATCCTATCCCTTTCTATCTCTCTCTATCTCTAAGATAGAAAGGGATAAAGATTGTTTATCCCTTTCTATCTCTCGCCTATCCCCGTCTATCTCTATCTCCATATCAATCCAAATCCACGCCTATCTCTATCTCCATATCAATCCAAATCCACGCCTATCTCTTTGAATCTCCTCTTTTCTATCCCTTTCTATCTTTTGTCTATCTCTGCCTATCTCTTTCTATCTCCATCTCAATCCACATCAACGCCTATCTCTTTCAATCCCCACTTCTCTATCTCTTTCTATCTCTTGTCCATCCCCGTCTATCTCTTTCTGTCTCCTTTTCAATTACCGTCCTCTCCTATCTCTTTCTATCTCTACATATACCTGTCTATCCCTTTCTATCTCTTTCAATCTCTAGTTATAAAATTATTATGCATGTTTAAAATATGAAAATTAATAAATTAATAAGGAAGAAATAGCCTTAGGGATAGAAAGAGATACAAATTTCTAGCAAGGGAGATAGATTTAGGGATAGAAAGGAATTTATATTATATATATTTTTGCATATAGAGATAGACTAAGAGATAGAAAGAGATAGATATTACCAGAAATAGGGATAGATTGAGAGATAGGAAGAGAAAGATATTACCAGACACAGGGATAGACTGATGGATAGGAAGAGATTGATATCACCGGACACGGGGATACAATGGTGGATAGAAAGAGATAGCGTTTTATGGATGCAAAATGGATACTTGTAAGAGATAAAATAGTTCTATCTCTTTACTTCCAGTAGGGAATGTCTTTGTCACAAAGGGTGCTGGTGCGAATGAGTAATGAGTAATCATAAATTAGTCTTAATCAGTACTCGATACAAGAAGGGCGTGCCTTCCAAAGTGCTTTTTGAATAAAGAAAGCACATCTTCAATTCAACTCTACCAGTAGTTTTTTTTTTATTTCTATAATAGCCTAATTTCCAATAATTTTTGCTTGCAATATTTCAGTTTAGGAGAATACTAAGTTGTTTCTGTTTCAAGAAATAATTTCATCTACAATGTATAGAGCGAAAGCGTGTGGGGAAGAATTGATAAGACATTGTTTTTTATACGCGCGTTAGATAACTCTAGTAAGTGCATATACGGCAGATATACGTCGCGAAATGTATGTCCATGCAACTTTTTCTTGTAATATTTGAAGTCCACAGTGTAAGCTTATAAGGTGTGAGTGGCATCCCTACGGACAGGAATAAGTTTAAAGGAAACATTCAATTCTACGTGACCAGAATAATCATTACGAAAAATTATAATAGCTGCGGACAGTACGAGAACAATACGATTCTCTTCGGTGACATCAGTACAAATAATGCCAGACTTTTTGTCAGTAAAAAGCTGACATTTTCGTACCTAGAAACCTGTAATTGCGTTATACAATCACGAAACAATTGAAGTGTATTTGTATAATTTAAGTCACTGACAAGTGCAATGCAAAGTAGTGGTTGATACTTGTGTATGTACTTCTATATTAAAACTGTCTTTTGTTATTTTGATTCGGGGATCTGGTTAGGCTTTAAGAGGAAATTTTAGAGTTCAAATTAATTCTCCGCCTGGTTCTTTGACACAGGAAATACCTCAAGGTCAGCCTTTTACATGTTTCGAAATCAGATGCGTTTGTTATCTTCGTTCATTCATAATATGAATGACGGTGGTTGGTCTAGTTAATTCCTAATTGGAAGATCTCCGTACCGGCTTTCTCTACGTCATTATTATATTTCCACGCTCTGCAGCTGGACCCAGATTTTCTATAGAGACCTAAATGGATTGAGTGACGACGCGAAACACGCATGAAATTGTCGAGCGTTCCTCATTCACTTCTACTTGAAATCGGACCATCATTTATTTCATAAACTTTACGTTTCGAGAATATCGGTCGTGCTAAACACTTTCTACACTTACTCTAATTGGATAATACATTGGTAATAATGTATGAAGTCATTACAGGACGTCATATATTCGCCTCTTTCACCTATTTTATATTTGTTCACCTATTTCACCTATTTTTGGAAACTTGTAATTTAATTTAATTGTAATTTAAATTTAATTTAAACTTGTAATTTAAAAAATCACTTGAAATTTATTGAAATCCTTTAAACTCTGTTCGAAATCTCTCAAAATACTTTAAATTCTTTAAACCCTTTTAAAATACATACTTTAAATCGCTTGAAATTCTTTGACTAGCTGTGAAGTTGCATCAATTAACTTTTGTACTCATTTAATGAGATAAGCACTTTGCTTCCTGGAAGTAAATATATGATTTGTTTCCTCATAGAGGAAGCATTAAACATTAAGACACAAGAAATCTTTTACTTTCTTTCATTAGCTTTGAATTTTGGTTATTAGAAGACTTATAGATGAACGGAAATTTTTCAAAATTACAAGTAACCATAAATTCCTTATTTTTCAATTAAATGCATTAATCTTATAGGTCAATTGATTCGTCTCGACACAAGGTCCACAGGTGTCCAGATATTATATTTACTTGAGCCATTTAGTTATAATATTTGAAACGGGTTTTTCACCAGTATACATTCTGCGTTTTTACGTACAGTGAATGTAGATAAACATTACATAAAGAAATAATATTCATGTAGTAATAAGTAGCAGAGTATTGGAGTGTTTACTTTAAGACTAGCTCGCACGTGCAGCTTCTTCAAATCAAGAGGATTCTCTTATGATTATCGGCACTCACAAAAATATTATTTAAGAATATTTTAGTTTCTCGTTTTTCGTAAGATAACATTGCAACGGCACATTAAAATTTACTGTTACATCCAATAAAAAACCGTTATATGTATGCGCTGAAAAAAAGTAATACTGATACTTTCTTACTCGTTTTTTGATATCTTATTGACGTAAATTAAGATATTGAGGCTTGTCAGTTTTTTATGAAAAGAAAATAGATATCTATACAGCAGCACAAGAACTGGAATATGCAGGCATCGCATATGAATATAACTACCTGTACTCGTTACCGTAAATCGGTCATTTATCATTAAGGGCATGCATCATCACGATGTCATGTTGCAAATTGCCAACATTAAAGTGAACGGTTTTACTGAAACTGACCTACTGATTGACAGTGAAATTACTAAAACAAAAAATCATTGGATGGTGAAAAATAGAAACACCTTCAGCAAAAATTGCTTAAAATTCTTACAAGCTTTTTAAAATTGATTTAAAATTCCACGAAAAACTTTAAAATCCCTTAAAATTGCTCAAAATATTTTTCAAATCTTTTGATATCTTTTAAAATTTCACGACAATATTTAAAACCCTATAAAATCCCTTAAAATTTCAGAAATTCTTTAAAATCTCTTAAAATTCCATGAAATCTTTTAAAATTTCTCAAAATCTTCTAAAAATCAATAATACCTTTAAAAATTTTTTTAAATTCCATAAGGAACATTAAAATCTCTTAAAATCACTTAAAATATGTCAACATTTTAAAAAATTCTTTTAACCTTCTCAGAATCCTTCACAATTCCACAAGAAATCTTAAAATTCTTTGAATTTCCTAAAGTTTCTTTAAAATCTATCTTGTAATCCCTTAAAATTCCTAGAAACCTCTTAAACGCCCTTAAAATGATTGAAAATTTCTTGAAATCTTTAGAAACCTATAGAATATCAAAGAATGCCTGGAAATTCTTTATAATTCTTCGAAATCCTGGGAAATCTTGTAAAATCTGTTCAATAAACTATTAATTATTATTATTAATTTATATTTTCCCTGACTTCCCTGGCATATGGCCACCCTCTTCAAAATTAGTCACTTGTTAGATCAAATTAGTCACTTTTGTCACTTTTTTGAAGTACATTAATCTGTGGCAGCCCTGTTATTATGTTATCTGTTATTGTAACAGATTTTATCTGCTAGAATAGCAGAAATGTCCAGCAGATCTGAATCTGTAACTTTAACAGATTCATTTTTCTGCTTGAAGTTCCAATGAAAATTCATTTTCAGTTTACTTGCTGTCGAACAATGTGTAAATGAAGTCAAGTGAGAATTTTGAATGGAAATAGAACTGGGGGTGTTGCGTGCGCGGGGTTTCAGGATTGGGTAAAGCGGAAAAGCGGCAAAGCGGGTAAAGGGACGAAGTACTGAAGGGAGAATCGAGTATGTACTTTCGAGCTCTCTATGTTCGTATTAGTGGTGGGTATTGATCCCTGCTTTTAGCAGGGTTGCTGAAGTCGTATTACTGACCCAGGACTATAACAGTACGTTTGCACGGTATTTGCTTGGACAAGCCAGGAAGTTGCTCAAGAATCTTAACATCGAACCGTGAAGAGCTGAAGCTGAAGCTGTAGACCTGTCTTGCTTTATAGTGTAGGAAGTCGGCCGAGGTAGTTAACGGTCACTAATTCTCACTCTTCGAGATTCGCAGGCGCGTGGTTACTATCTTTCGGTAGTTTTAATCTAAAAACTCAAAACCCGTTACATTCATCCAGCCAAAGTTAATTAATACGATGAAAACCATGCCGATAAATTGGGATTAAAGAAGACGTCAAGAGTCTTGAGAATAGACACTTTTTATAGCTAATTTTATGCCCATAATTCTTTAGAAAATTATGAATATCGCGTTGAGAATTATTATCATATTAGTGAACTCATAAATCCTGTGAGACAATGTTGCATTTAGAAATGAGAAATTAACTTTTTCCTGCATAATAGAGGAAAGCGTGCATAATGTCTTCTTTAATGTCTTTTACGTCTTTAATAATTTTGCGTGAGGTATTCATTTTGCAGCAATAATCGTTGCTATTGCAAATGACCCACTGAGCATCGACTTTCTTATCGTTTCAATCATCCGCATTTTAAATAGGCGTCATAAACCTCCTTTTGTTAGCTCATAATTTATGATGGTGCATATAATGCTCGGTGATTAAAACCGGACTAAGAAACGGTAAATGTAGTTTGGTAGTAATATGACAAACGTGATTCATAATAGAAAATAAGTACAGGTAAATTACCGCTTAAGAAATTATATCCTTATCTAAAGATAAAGATAAGGAAGATAATAAATTTATTTATTATAATTATTTATTTATTAAATTAATTTACTCATTTTATAATTAATACAATTAATTTTTTAAAATATTAATGTTAAAATTTTTATACTTTCTTAGTTAATATTATATTATAAATAATTTATTTATTAATTACCGCTATTTTAAAATCTTTTATTAATTGAAATAATTTCTCTTCTATCTAAGACTTTCTAAATATATTTGAACGATTATTCATGATTTGTATATCCTTTTGCATTTAATATAAAAAGAGATTCTGCATGACAATTGATTAAAACGGATTAAGAAACGGTAAATTTAGTTTGGTAAGCAATATGAGACAAAAGTGATTCATACTCGAAACTAAGTAGAGGTAAATTACCGCTTAAGGAATAATTTCCTGATCTACAGATAATAAATCTATTTATTATAATTATTTATTTATTTTATTTAAGATATTTAAATTTTATACATTAAAATTAATTTACTTATTTTATAATTAATACAATCAATATTTTGTTTAAATATTAATGTTAAAATTTTATATATTTTTTTAGTAGGTATATATAATATTTATAAATAATTTATTAATTATTGGCTGCTATTTTTAATATTTTTTTTAAAGTGAAACTAGCAACTGTGAATCGCGCGCTCTACTCGCGATTAATTTCTCGTGTTTGCACTCCTTTTGCTAAAAAAATTCAGAGAATTCTAGACAATTTCAAATCAAAGGATTTTTAAATGTTTTGAAGGATTTCAGAAGGAGGGAAAGTAATTCAGAATTTTTAATTTTTTTAATATAAAAACTTGTAATTCCTTGTCTAATTTCAGGAATCTCAATAAGTTTCATAACATTCCTTGAAATCCCTTTAACATCCTACAACTACTCGCATTTCCCCGACTTTCTTAATAAATTTTTTTTTTACCTAACTTTTCCCTGACTTTCCTGACATGTTGGCCACCCTGAATAGTTACTTTTAGTCACTATTTTGTTCAAAATTAGTCACTTTTAGTCAATTTTAGATCAAATTAATGACTTTTGTCACTTTTTTGAGGTACATTAGTCTGTGGCAGCCCTGCTCTTAAAATTCCTGAAAATATTAATTATAATAATTATATAAAATAACCAATTTTTATATTTTCGAAATATATCCGAACAATTATTCATGATGTTGATATCCTTTTACATTTTCTAAAATAAAAAAGAAATATGAAAATTTATATAAACTGAAATAATCGGGTTTTCAGAAACCCATTTGAAAGGATTATAGAAGTAGTTGTATTATTTGAGAGATGCACTTAATTCAGGGATTTGAGTAGGAGGCGGATTTTAATGGACATTTTTATTTTTTTCGTTTTTCAGGCATTTATTCAGAGTTTTTTTGCTAAGCAGAGCACCAGTTACTAGTCTCTTTGAAAGGACCCTCGAAAGACAGTGATATCAGTAACAACTCGTTCCTCAAGTTTCCTAACAACGAGGCCGGATTGTATCTCGGTTTCGGTACGATGCAGAGCAACGGTTCGGAAAACATGGAGAATGGCGTCGATAGAACTGGATGGACGGCAAGTAGTTTTAGTTAATAAGATATTTAATAAGGCAATCTGTTAAAAGCATGATTAGGAAAAAATTGTTAAAAGATACGGCTAAGAAGAAAAAAAACTTTATAATAATTTTGACTATTTTGAATAGTTTTGACCTGTATGACTATTTTGAATTTGTTCATCTATTTTACATACCTATTTTGAGAATTGGTCACTATTTTCAATTGATATTTTAAAGCTGAAAATATTTTTATTTGATACTTGCAGTTTAAAAAAAAAAAATTTCAATTTTTTTGAAATCCTTAAAAAAAATGTCTAATCCTGTTAATTTCTTAAAATCGATTAAAATCTTTAATATATATCTTTTAAATTCACTTAAAATCCTTTTAAATCGTTATAAGTTGCTTAAAATATCTGGAATTTCTTTAAAATCACTTGAAATCTCTCAAAATATGTACCTTGAAATTTTATTTAAAATTTCGTAAAATCTTTAAAATATTTTTAAATCTCTTGAAATCCTTTAAAATCCCTTTTGAAATTTTGTTAAATCATGTAAAATATCTTGCAATTATATTAATTGCAAAAGAAAATTTTTTAAATCGTTTGAAATTCTTCAAACTCATGTTCATTTCTAATTGTTTTGAATTCACTTCAAATCACCTTGAATTTGATTGGATTCTCCTCGATTTGCTAAAGTGCGTTTGATTTCCTTAGAATTCTTTTAGATTCTTTTGACTTACTTTAAATTCTTCTAATTTTTTTTGCATTTCTTTAAATTTCTCCTGAGTTCTTATTTCAAATTTTATTGACTTGGATTGGATGTCAAGATAATTCTAATATTATAATGTCATAAAAGACAATCTTTTAACAATATCAAGAAAGCATTTGAAATTGAATATTTTTTTATATGAAAAAGGGTTTCAAATCGAATAGTTTGAAAGGGTGCGATATTCATTCATATAATTTTTCGACTTCAACTAGACTAAAAGAGAATAAAAAGAAAGAAGTGAAGCTGGCTTTTATCTGATACGGGTTTCTGAAAAATTAAAGTATCCAGAGTGGGAAAAGCTAGACTGAAATGAGTATAAAACAGCACATCAGAGGAAAGACTCTTTTATGTTTTGCTGATAGTGGAGAAGGGGAGATATGGACAAAGTAAAACACTTTACTCGATTGTTACTAAATGCAGAGAAATTATAGAATATGAAATTAAATTTCTACGTCACATTTCCCTATTTCTTCAACTTTATAGAAATATTTAATAATTTACGACTCGCAAAATTTTGTTAGAATTTTTTAAAAATAAATAGGATAAGCCATGAAGGTGCTTCAGAAAAAATGCATAGTTAGGATTCGGCGACAGATTGGCTTGACTCCAAAAACCGCTCGAAATTGCACGTTTCGAGAATGCAGATGCGAAAATAGAATGAAGTCTTTTTTAAAAGGTATTTCAATTTTTTCGACCCCTACTACTGTCTGTTCCTGAATCGTTCTACCCAGGCTTTTAACTCTTCATTATAAAATTTTCTTTGTTCAGCCTGACATTTCGATTTCATGTTCTTAATGGAATTTATTGTTTATTTTTTAAAGTTTAATTACATCAAAGGTTACATTTTTTCTTTTAAGTAAATTAAAAGCTAACAAAATTCTGCTTAAAATGAGCCCAGGACGAAGTCACTTTGCCCATTCTTCAAGAATATATTGGAAAAAATTTCAAATCTCAATGTTTCATGAAAATATCAATAACTTTCGAAATATTGAACTTTTTTAAATTTCTGACAGACTTATTGAAATAATTTTACAATTATTATCCTGTATTGTGCGAGGACTTAATACTATCGCGAAAATGTTGGAATAATTTGTTGAGAAACATATTTTCATAAAATATATGAAATAAGTAATAAAGTAATCATGAAGTTTCTTTAAAAATATCTTAAAACATACGTAAACTTGATTTTTATTATTATTTTTCTACTGATCAGATAATATTGAACTTTACACATTTTTCTAGGTCGGTCTTATCAATGGCAAGTTCAAGTACCTCACGGCCGAGACTTTCGGATTCAAGATCAATGCAAACGGTGCCAGTCTGAAAAAGAAGCAGCTCTGGACTTTAGAAGGCAGCGAGCACCAGGTCTTTTTACGCTCACACCTTGACCGTTACCTGGCCGTCGATCAGTTCGGCAATGTCACCTGCGAATCCGAAGATGCTTCGGATCCAGGCTGTGCTTTTCAAATAATGCTTGCAGCAGATGGTAAAACATTTCTCTTTTTTTAGTCCAGACAGCACGTTGTAAAAGACAAAAGTATGATTTTACCGAATAATTTAGATAATAATAATAATAATAATAATAATAATAAAAATATAATAATAATAAATAAATATAACGCTTTAGAATTTGAAATCCTCCGCTGTACAGTGGGGCCAAAAAAGTGTCCGTGGACAAATTGATATTCAGAAGCCATTTCTGAACCGATTTGAACTTTTTTTTTTTAATTAAAGGTAATAAAATTCCGCACAAAACTGTCGATTGAGATTTTGAAAAAAGAATTTTATTTTATTTTTTTATTTAATAACAAAAATGAACAAACATTTTTTTTTGAAGAGTACCGGGTTTCAAGAAATACTTGGATTCAATCCCAAATACCTAGAGTCAAGGGGGAGTCCCTCGGGACTCCCCTTTATCTCGGGAGTTTCCCCTATCCCCACAATAATTCTTATTAATGAAAATTTTTGACCTAGGAAGTGGAAGATGGGCTTTGAAAAACGTGCAGAGGGGCTACTTCTTAGGATCGAGCCAAGATGAGCTAAAATGCACCGCAAAGGCTCCAGGCGAAGCGGAATATTGGCTCGTTCATCTGGCTGCAAGACCACAGGTAAATATTATCCTCCGTTCCGTTACTTTTTTGATTGCTCGGATTGATGCGTCTCATTAAATTCCATTGTGCCTATTCTCAGTTTATGGGCTTATTGCTCTTGAATTCTATCATTGGCAATGATTATATATAACCATAACTTTTTTAATTTTCAATGAAATGTCTTAGTCATACAAGATAATTTGTAAATTTGTATACGTGTCTGATAATCGTACTATTTTATTTTAATGATCCTCTACAATGAACGATTCTATCTGATGTAGGTAAATTTAAGATCTGCTGGACGAAAGCGCTTCGCTCACTTGAGCGCGATGCAGGATGAAATTCACGTAGATGCTCCTATACCCTGGGGAGAAGACACTCTTTTCACCCTCGAGTTCCGACCAACTGCGTCAGCAGATATTGATGGACATGGAGATCGTGCCAAAGCAGTAGGAGGGCACTACGCTCTTCACACTTGCAATAACAAGTACCTTGCCCGAGATGGAAAACTTCTTGATACATGTACTCGCGATTGTCTCTATGCTGCCGAGTTTCATGCTGGTCTTCTTGCTCTCAGGTACAACTATGCTCTAATAGAATTTAAAGAACCTGGATGGCGAGCGTGGGAGAGGGAGAAGCGAAAAGGGCGGTTGAAGATAAAAAAAGAGTTTCCGGAATTGGGTTGAAGTTTCAGATGTTTAATCTGACGTTTTTTTAAAACATTTATTGGAACAAAAATAACAAAAAAAAAAAAGCTTCCAAAGTGATTTTAATTAAAAGAGTTCAACAAGATGTTCTTTCAGAGATTTCATAAGATTTTAAGACATTTTAACTGATTTTAATGAATTTGAAGGTATTGGAAGAAATTTTAAGATATTTTAGCGCACTCCAAGGGATTTTGATAGATTTTAAGGGATTTTAAAGAATTCATTTGATTTCATTAGAATCAATGCCTTGAAATTCCTCAAAATGTCTTCAATTCTCTTGAAATTCCTTAGTCACTTAAAACCTGATGAAATCCTTTAAAATTCTCTAAATCTTTTATAAATCCCTTCAAAACTTTTGAAATTTCTTAAAGTCACTTGAATTATCTTGAAATCTTTAAATTTCATGAATTTTATTAAATTTTCAGACGTTAAAAATGTTTTCAATTCTTTAAAAAAAACCCTTAAAATCCTTAAAATCACTTAAAATTTCGTAAATTCACTTAAAGTCTCTTGAGATCCATTTTTTTTTTACTTTTAGCCAAATTTTTTAGTATCTTCGTCCTGTTGGTTTCAGCTTGTTTCAATTTTTGTCACCTATTTCTCATCTATTTTTATAAAAGAAATCACGCTTTCACCTTTTTTAATGACATTGGGTACTGTGATGAATGCGACCATTTAATAATTTCTATTCAACTAATATCTGTTCTTTAGGAAAGAGAAAGAAAATAATTTTTCTTACAATTAGTGATTTGATTTTTAACACTTGAATTTTTAAGAGGATGCTATCTTTTTGTAGGGATATCCATGGAGCATATTTGGCGCCAATTGGAAGCAAAGCTGTCCTGAAGTCGCGCTCGACGACCGTAACGCGTGATGAACTTTTTTCACTTGAGGAATCCTTGCCTCAAGCGTCTTTCGTCGCAGCACTCAATCAGCGCTACGTTTCTGTCAAACAAGGTGAGTCAGTGTAAGATCATAATTCAGGGAGGAGAGTTTCTCCATAAAGAAAACTCCTTGCGTTGTATCAGGGTGTCTAGCGGACCGGGAAACCGGGAAAAACCCGGGAAATTTTCGTATTTTATAGAAAAATCGTCTTTTTTTCTACTTTTTCTACTACTACTTTTTTCTACTATTTCTACTTTTTTCTCTACTTTTTATATTATGTTAAAATTTATATTTCTATCTATACGTTGACTTTCAAAAATCACAAAAAGACATCTATAAATTGGGCGGAGAAAAAAAAATTTGACCGGGAAAAAAGCGGGAGAAACCGGGAAAAACCCGGGAATTTCAAATTGCCTGATCACAAGACACCCTGTGTCTTGTATATGTGTATATATATTTATATGTAAAGACAATTGTACATAAATCTTTGAGTATGTATAGGTTCAACTGTGCTGTAACCGAACATCTCTTATTATTCATGAGCTTCATTCTTTTCTACCTTGCCTGACTTTTTAATTGTCACCTTCTTTGACATGGCAAAGAGTGGACGATTCAGTCACATCCGACGCAAAGATCCCCTGAATATAATCTAGAGTGATAATTTATTATCCCTATTGAAAAACTTAATTAAAATGGACGTGAAAGACTACGCAAAAAGTTCTGACCTGAAAATTTTATTTCCTCATTTTACTCAAAAAATAGAAAAATTAGATATTTTTCGCTCTATACTAGTATACAATTTTTCAATAGAATTTTAGGTATAGACTTCTTTTAAAATTGTTTGAAATTTTTTAACATCATTCAAAATGCCTTAAAATACCTAAAAATATTTTTAAACTATTGAAAATCTTGAAACTGTTTATGAATTCTTTTCATATTCCTTTAAAATTTCTTAAAATCAGTTGGCAGCTCTGATCTCGATAATAAAGTACAGGCGGCAAATACAAATCCATCCAATAGGTGAAGAGGAGAGAATGTGGTTTCAGATTTCGAGATTGCGAGGATCTATTTTCGATATAATCGCAACCTCTTTTTTATGATAAGATACATAGTTTTATAATCTAATAATAAAATAATTTGTAATGCCTTCTATTAGGTGTGGACGTGACTGCCAATCAAGACGAAATTTCTGGACACGAAACATTCCAACTGGAATTTGATAGAGTAACGAAGAGATGGTATATTCGCACAATGCAGGATCGCTATTGGAGTTTGGAAGCAGGTAGTGGAATTCAAGCTTCTGAACATAAACGCTCTTCAAACGCTCTCTTCGATTTGGTCTGGCAACAAGAGGATGGAACCGTCGCACTGCGTGCCAATAATGGCAAGTTCCTGGGCACGAAACGCTCTGGACATCTTTACGCTAATGCTGATTCGATTACTGGAGGCGATTCCGATATCTGCAAGTATTATTTTTATCTGATGAATAGACCAGTTTTGGTTCTCCGTTGTGAACAAGGCTTCGTTGGACCCAAAAGTGCTGCTAGTCCTAAGCTCGAATGTAATAAAGCTAGCTATGAAACCATTCGAGTCGAACGTTGCGAACGCGGAGTCGTCAGGTTCAAAGGTAAAGTTGAATATAAAATAACATCCTATATTTTATTTAGAGAGACTACAGTCATCACAGGTCGTCACGCTATTTATCTTTTTTCATCTATTTTGAATTTGTTCACCTATTTTGGGAATTTTTCACCTTTTTTTAATTGATAAACTTGAATCAAGTGACAAATTATTGACCTTGGAATTACAGAGAAATTTTGGGTCATTGTAATCACCTGTAATTTAAAAAAAATTAATCTTTTGAGATTTATTGAAATCCTTTAAAAATCAAAATCCTGTCATATCCCTAGTAAATACTTGAAATAACTTGAAATCTTTTCAAATGCATGGAAATTTCTTAAAATCTCTTGCAATCTTTGAAATCCTGTGAAATTTCTTAAAAATCCTTAAACTTATGGAATCTCTTGAATTCCTTCAAATTTTAAGTCATTTAAAATTTCTTAACATTCCTTAAAATTACTTAAAATGTTTTAAAATTCTTTAATTTATACGAAAGCGTTTTAAATCACATGAAATTCTTTAATTCTTTGGAATTCTTTAAAATCGTTAAACGTTTCTCAATTCTTTTAAAATAATTTCAAATTCTTTTAAATCTGTGGATATCCAGTGGGCACGAATGTCCCAAGACGTTTTTAGGACGTCCTAAAAACGTTCTAAGTCAGGCAAATAACGTTCTAAAAACATACAATTTTGCAAAGACGTTTTTACGACATATTTGGAACATTAGATGTTTTTTGACCTGACTTAGGACGTTTTTTTGGACGTTCTAAAAACGTCTTTTAAACTTTACGTCCTAAAAACGTCTTTTAAACTTTACGTCCTAAAAACATCTTTAGGACGTTCTAAAAACATCTTTAAATTTCGTGCCCGCTTGGTATCCCTTAAAATTTCTTTAAATTCCCTAAAATCACTTAAAACCCTTGAAATATTTTAAATCTCATTAATATTTAATATTGATTTGAATATAGAATTTTTAGTCAGTTATTATTTGAAAAAGAATCATCTTTTCATCTTTTTTAATTATTTTCCTAAAAATGAGTTAAAAAGCCTTAAAAATGTTAAATTGTTTTTTGCTTTAGAATACCAGCAGTGCCATTGCCAGAAAAGCAACTAAAATTAAAAAAAAAAAATTTTCACCTTTTTTGATGACAATAGGTACTGGGATGACTGAGAGTAGGTCAAAACTTGAAAAATGTATGTAGAATCTAATTTTTTTATCTTTCAACTAATAAAATAGGTCAGAATGGGAAATACTGGCATGTAGATAGCGAAGGAGTGACAGTGGACTCCGATATGCCTTCTGAAGGATTTTACCTGGAATTACGAGAACCATCGCGTATCTGCATAAAGTGTACGGATGGCCGGTACCTAACAGCCGGAAAAAATGGAGCCTTGCGCTTGGGAGAGTCGGATTATGAGTCAGCTACAAAGTGGGAATTTTAATATGTAAGCGGCATAATATAAATATCGCCACACTCATTACCTCTTTTTGTATGCAATATCGCGCCCAATTTTGGGATAAAATGAAAATAAATACTGTCAGTGGCGCTGTCAGATTTCATATATGTACTTAAATTTACTCCGCGGTTGTACTGAGCTAACAACATATAACTTAAAAAAACAAGAAATCAAATAAGTGACTATGTATTCTGAGTCCCTAAAAATACCTGCAAGATCTCCATCGAATCCGAGATCAGACTGCGATTCATTCCAATTCGACGCATTTTTTATATTTATATATACGTGCATTTTGTACCAAATAGACGTTATGTAATTCTAAGGGTAAGAAATACGTTTTTACAGTAACGACAATGTCAGTTAATCGGTCAAAAAATATAAATGTAAGCTTTTCGACCAGTATAAAATGTGCGTGACTGATTGAATGAAACTTTTATATGATATTCATAATATGATTTTATACGAGAATCTCATTTTTGTGTAAATATATGTCTGTATTTCACCCATTTTAAATACTATGTCTGAGATTTTTTAGTATGATACTTAATTATTTCTTTATTTTAATTCTGAAACGTTTATACCATTACATTTATATCGTAAAATTAGGTATCATTATTTTGATTAGTATAATATTGGTAATGTATTATTATCTCCGAAACAATTTTATAATTGTTTCCCTACAATGTGCAAACTTATTTTATTAATTGCGACACAAACTCTCGAAGGAGAAACTTAATCGTCGACGGCTTGCTTTAAAATAAAAAAAGTTTCTGTCGAAAATGGAAGATTAATGATCAATTCACATTACCCAATAATTAGCATACTTTATTTTAAAAATTCCATGACCATAAGATCTTTAGACATCTCCTGAAGTTTTCAGAAATCCTTTTGAAATTCTTTACAATTACATATAAGAACTTGAGATGTCTTAAAATTCCTGATTCTTCTTTTTTTTCTAGATATTTCCCTATTCTGTCCCTATATAAAGAATATAAAGCGATTTTAAGGAATTTTTAAGATATCTTAAAAAAATCAAAATTTTTAAGGACACAAAAATATTTTTTTTTATATTTTAAGGGATTTTAACTAATATTAAAAATTATTTGAATAGGATTTTAAAAGAATTCAAAAGAATGGATGGATTTTCAAGAGATTTAACAAGATTTTAAAGAATTCATATAAGTTTCAGGACTTTAAAAAAAAATTTCTTATATAATTAAAAAAAATACTTAAAAAGAGTCTAGCGAGAATAAAGAAAAAACAGAAAGTATATTTTAGTCTTTTATTAACAAATTACTCATGGTTGTTAATCTGATAATATTATGTACACTTTATATAAAGGCTTGTTCAATCTACACTTTTCACTATCACTATACACTAAAAATTGTAGATGAAAAATCCATAAGTTTCGTTATAAAGTTATATTATTATCCTTTGTATTTTATCAATTTCTTTTCTCAGGCGATTTTTTGCCTTACCAAGTACTCGTTTTCCATCCTCTTTTATTATTACATTCATATTCTGGAAAGACATTATTTTAAGACAAGGATAGAACAATGGAAGAATAGGAAGTTCACCCAATCTGACATGCATGTTGTCGAAAGCCATTCCTATTTTACTGCAGTCTGGACGGTCTTCAATTTCTGGAAAATAAAACGTGTTCGCAAAGCGTTGACTAAAGTGCGTCAGTAAAGTAAACTTCGCTTTCATTCTTTCGCCCATTTCTATTGCTTGAGATACTGTCGAATGGAGTTTGAGAGTTGCACCCTCTGTATTATCATCTCCAAATGTAGCTTCGTGAATTAGTAAATCACAATTACGTCCCAGTTTAACAAGAGCATTGCAAGGCGTTGTATCACCGCTGAAAAATATACATTCATTTTTAGTTTTACAATGCAGTTATCACAGTGTCTTTTGTTAAAAAAAGTCAAAAGGTAAATTTTTTTTATAAAAATAGGTTTAGTTTATTCACTTTGATGAGACAAATTGATTGATGTATTAAAAAAAACGTTTATAAGCAAATTTAATTATTATTTTCTATGAGGAAGCTCAGTGTTCATGAAATGATCATAATTAAAATACACCATAGAAAGAACGCACTCAAACTTCTTAGCAACAGTTTTTTTTCATATGATTCAACTTTACCAATTGCAAAAAGATGAAAAGGTGACAAATTAGCAAAATAGGTGAAATAAGTGAATAGGTGATAACCTGTGATGACTGGAATTGCATTACGTTGAAAAAATTATAATACATACCTGTAAACTATTTTCTGTCCATTTTTAAGAGTTACAGAAACTCCATATGAAAACATACAATGGTTCACACTAACTGTACTAATGTCCTGGACACTAAGAGCTTCATATAATTTTTTCTCAGTATCTGGGTCTAATTCGTGCTGACCAAATGTTAATTTACTATTCGGAGTCAAAATATAGAGTTTTTCAATGGACTCGTATCTCCTGTGATAATACTGCAACCACATATGAATGTTATTTGGAGCAATAAGGTAAATAGGTTCCTTCGTCTCACGTGATCTTTCTTGCAAAATTCCGAGCAATCCTAATTGATGGTCTGCATGAAGATGGGAAATGTAAACAGCCTGTGCAAAAAAGTTTTGATTTAATTTTTGTTTTTTCTTTCATTATGAGAAACTTATTTTCAAATATAAATATAAAAGCAATCAATGTGGCAGTTTACACCGTAGTAAATTTTACTACACACTTTTTGAATTCATCTTATATCCTTAAACTTATACACTCACTTCGAAACTTCCAGTTTATAGAAGCAGTTTTTATCATAGGATTGTTTTTGAGACTAAAATAAAATTATTGAAGGTTGAGATACTTTAACATAATATTTTTAAAAATTATCATAAGCATGAAGTATCGACAAAGGCATGCGCTTTAGTGCACACATGACATTTTAGTAATATTAAATTTTGTAAAAATAACCTTAACAGTGGCAAGAATACTATCAGTCTTATCTCCATAGATTCTGATTAGTTGATTCACAGTTCCTTCTCCACAATCCATGATTATACTTCTCTCCTCATCGATTCTCAAAAGTATACCGCTAGTATTCCTCGCTTTGGTATTTGCAGTCGAGCTTGTACCCAGAATCACAAGTTTCGGATATTCTGGTATTTCGCCTAATTTTTTTGTCATCGCATTAATATTTGTCTGGACTTCTGCTAAGGCATCTAGAAACCCTTCAAATTTAAATACTTCGTCTATGTATTCCTGAGGATTAAGTTTTACTTCTAAACTCGTATGCAACCCTTTCCAACGATACAAAGAAAAATAGTGCATAGTTTTAGCACGATGTATTAAAGGAGATTTGTCAATTAACGCTACCTGAAAATAATTATTTAAAAATTACTTTAAAAAATTATGTATTATTACAAAATTACAAAATGTAATTATTGCAAAAATTATTATCAAAAATTATTTTGCTATTAAAAATCATCCAGATTATATTTTATCTTACATCTTTTTTATTTGAAGACTCCCGTTCAGAATCGCTCGCACCATTAAGCAGATTAGGCTGGCAATCTTTGTTAATCGTAATATTCGACTGATCCAGAAAAGGAAAAATTGTATTGTGAAGCAAATGTAATTGGTGTTGAACTTTATGAACTGCTTCAGTGCCTAAGCATGTGTTGGATTCATTAACTATTATGTGTTGTGTAGTCCAGCCAAACCTTTCCATCCATTTCGTGTATCTTGCATCTTTTAATATCTTCTCAGGTGTAAAGTGAATTACGCAACAAGGAATCATCTCCTTTGAAGTGGCGGAAGCAGATTGATGCTTCTCAAAAGCGGGATTGTTTATTAAACACTCTAATAAATCTTCTCTCGGGCAATCTACCACTAAAAGAATGATTGCATCGTTAATAATGATTAAAAAATTAGTAATCAAGTGATTTAAAAGATTTGGAAGAGACTAAAGTATTTCAAGAGATTTTCGAGAAATTTAAGAGATTTTAAATGAGTTTAAAGAGTTTTTAAGTATTTCAAAGAAATACAGAAGAGTTTAAAGTTTAAAAAAAATTCACAGGATTTTTGAAAGATTTCACGATTTCACGATGTGATCAAATGTAATGTAGGTAGGTGAAAAAAAATGAATAGGTGATGACTGAAATTAGTTTTAATGTTAATGGGACCTAAAAAAATTGTTCAAAGTTCAAAATTTACCTATAAATACAGGCCCAGGATCTGGTGGTTCAACGACATCTATGCTTTTTACTATACTACCATCTGCTAATGTAATATCCTGTCCAGATTTTAATTGGCCCAATTGAGGACCAGGTGTAACGCCTTTCTCTACACATTTTTCTAAATCCAATCTTCCACAGCGTGGGTGGATTTTACCAATGTAACACATGGAGCCTCTAATTTGTCCTGTAATAGGATTATACTTTCTCTTTACCCTTTTAATATTTTCTCCATAAATAACAATTTTTCTTTTTTCATGTAAATCACTTTCATGTGCAAAGTAATCTGTTGTATCCTCTATCAAGTTATTATCATTTGTGGAATCGACAGAGTCCTCGTTTGTTTTAGGCGGATCTAGAGGAACATAATTAATAGTTAACACAGAGTCAACGAACGGTTTATTGACGTTCACCTCCGTTACAGTTAACTTTTTAAGGTACACAAATCTCCTTGTGGCATCCACAATATCTATTGTACCAATTGGCCCGTGTAGATTTACGTTAATAAGGCCAAAACTTTGTAAACACAACACAAGTCCAGGAACTCCTCCAATGTTTTTCCAAGTAGGCGTTGTAATAAAAACATTATGTAACCTTCCTAATTTAGTTATTTTATCTTTATGTTCATTGGTTATCCTTTGGGTGCTTTCTCCACAATTAAAAATGTACCTAGTTGAGTTTGAGTAGAGGCAAACGGCTGCCGGTGCACCACGCGCTCCGCTTCCAATTATCTGAAGTAAGAAAAATTCTTAGTAAATGCAGTACACGGAGAGACCCAAACCTGAAAAAAAATCGCGAAACGCTGCGTACGCACCATTCATTAGTGTTTCGTTCAATAATCAGTGGTACGAAACACTAATGATTCATGCGTAAACAGTGTTCAGTGGTGTTAAGACGCTTTTTTTACGACAAACACGAATGAGTC
>JAUESH010000024.1:20366629-20382828 GCA_032275165.1 Synergus magnus
TGACCCCACGAATTAGGGAATTTTTGGTGAATTTTTTCGGACTAAGGGATGATATGGGGTGAGTTCCAAATCCGCAAGGGGGTTGAAACTTCGGTGGGTCATTTATTGGGTTGTATAGAACTACTTTCCATCAAAAAATTTTGGATCTTGTATGTTCTAGAAAAAAAAAGATTTTTCATTTTCGTTTATCGTAAACGTTTCAAACTTCAGCCTCATATAATTCTAATGAGTCTTGTTCGTATGAAAACTTTTGGCAGTATATAAATTGATGAAATAAGCGAATTGGTTTTAGGTTTCTTTATACACACCATTTGATGGGCTCGTATTTTACATGTTTTAAGCAAAGCGAAGCACAAGGCAAAGTCGCGACTGACTCATAAAGAATTCAGTGTCTTCTATTTGGACACTGAGCCACACTTTGGTAGTATGCTTATAATCTTGGTGGATATTCCCTAATATTCTAGACTCAAGGCACGAAGTAGCGATCGATTTGTACTCTGTTGGTGTCTGGGCTGTTGACCTTCTATTTCTCCCCAAAAGTTCCTTCCTATTCAGTTGTTCTCTGATTTCTCTCTCTATTTGTAGTATATATGATCTCTTCTTGGATTATAGTAATACTAGTTCGAAGTTTCTTCCGTTTGTATTCGAGACTCAGATTCGACCCCGGATCCGTGAAGACGACGCCAGTAGCCGTTTCCGCTTCTCGTTTCCACCACCCGGCCTTCGAAATTAATTGCGACGGCCGCGTCTTAATTGATAACATAATGTCTCAGCAGCATGAACCTTTATGCCATAAGTTTAACCGAGAGGAAGGACAGTAGAAATTGGATCCCCCGAAGAGAATCGTGAGAAGTTTGTGGATTATTATATTTATTTCTTTATTTCAAATGTAAAAAGGTCTTTCAAAAGATTTCAAAGATTTCGAAGGGTTTTCAAGTTTTAGAACCTGTATATTATATAGTAAAGTCCATTAAACTTGAACCATAATAATCAGAAAAAGCACACGTTACTTTTTTCACCCATGTGCTGAGGAAGTGTATCATAAGTTATTTTACCGAATGGATAAGACTTATGGCAGAGTTCGAGTCCATATTTCATGCTTTTGTTCGATTCTGTCGAGCATTATTTTAGTTTACGTCGAGAAATGTTTTTGAGATCGCGGTTTACCGTGGCCTTTTTCTATAACTCCCATAGAAATATGTTTCTCTTCCTGCCAACGGGCCAGCCCCGAGTAACTAGAAGCTGAAGGGCCTGTTACGAATTACATTGCGAGGGTCGCCCATTGTTCCTGTGGATTGACACATGGGTCACTTCTGCATGAATATCGTACTGCACGCTTCCTAATTGGGGTCAGTTAATTAATTTCATGTATAATGAATGTGTTTTCCAGAATTTATAGCAAGCTTTTAAGGATAAGTGGGATTTATTTGGCATTTGTTTTCCAGAGTAAGCTTTTAATTTAGAGCTTTATTCAGTGTCTACTAATCGGAAAAACCGGGAAACCAGGAAGTAACCGGAAATTGAAATAAATTCGGTATACAAAGTCGAATTAGGAATCGTATTTAAAATTTTAAAAAAATGTGATATGTATTACTCATTACTAATTACTCTTAACTTTTGAAATATCTTCGAATTTCATGAGATTTCTTAACAGTCATTAAAAAATATTTTTGAATCCCTCAAAAAATTGTATGATATCCTTTTGAATTCCTTGGTGTTCTTTTAAATTCTACGGTAACTTTTTAAAATTTCTAAAAATCTCTAGAAATGCATTAAATTTCACAAAAAAAAATTCAAATTCCTAAAAACAACTTTTGAAATCTTTTAAAATTCCTAAAAATCTTTTGATATACCTTTAAATCTTTTGAAGTCTCTTGAAGTCTATGAAATCTCTTGAAATCTGTTGAATTTCTTGGAATCTTTCGAAATATTTGACAACCTTAAATGCATTTTATTTGTGCTTTTATTAAAAGAAGATTTAAAATTTATAACCGGGAAATAACCAGGAATTTGGTAGGCGAAAATTAGTAGATACCTTATTGTTCACTGATTAATAATCCAAAATCAGACCACGCGGTCTATATGAGTGATTATTTGAACCGTCAAATGATTTAGGGGAAGTGATAAAATGTGCCCTAAAGACCTGTAACACACAGGATCAGGCTGGCATATATGTCGCCTATATTTGTGTCTTGTGTGGTGTTTGGTGTGTGGTGCTGAGTGGCACTTTAAAATATTTTTGGCAATATAACGTTGAATTATGGCTTTCTCAATTCCCTCGAGATATAGGTCCCGTCCTGCACCCATCGTCGTCGGTACACCCGTTTTCTTTCGGGACAAATGATTTACCGCATTTCCCTTTGTATTGCCGGGAGCAAAGAGGGCTGCAAAAACACGTAAGGGGTTGCGAAAGTCATGAAGGAAGGAATGAGACAGCGAAAAAGAGAGAGGGCACTCGCGATATGGGAAGTATTACATATTTATGGGCTCCTGGTCGCGGCACAGAAACAAATTTCAAGCAAATCTGAGACTGAAATAACGTTAGAGTTATTGGTATGTAAGTTTCAACGAATTTTGGTCTGGGTGCCTTAAAATGCCCTTACCGAGCGGCAGCCGTGCGTGCTTGTCGCTCGTAAGCGTGTGTCGGGTTTAGCGACATTTTTCTTTAACCCGGGCCTTCAGCTCCCGCCAGTCTATTGTTTCTTTATTCTTTTCTTTCTTCTATTCCTCTTACACAAGGTGCTGAAGGAATATTTTTCCTGTAGAAAGCTGAATGCAAAACATTTCCCCGAAATTGAATTCGTTGAAAAGGCGGAAGCACTGGAAAGTTATTTCTTTTTGTCTATTTTATCAGAGGATTAAAGGAATCGATTTGAAGTACATTGCGAAATACAAAAATTTTGTTTTAGCCATGCAAAATCTCATAAAATATCGTTAAATCCCTCAAAATACTAAATCTCTTCAAATACTTAGAAAGTTCATAACATTCCTTAAAATCCCGTGAAATCCTTTAATATTCTCTAAAATCTCAGTAGATTTTGTAATACTTCTTTAAATTCTTTAACATTATATAAAAACTTGTAATTCCTTATCTAATTTCAGGAATCTCAATAAGTTTCAAATAATTTCTTAAAATCCCTTTAACATTCTACAAAATTTAGTGAAATTCCTTTAAATTTCGAAAAATTACTTGATATTCCTTAAACTTACTTAAAATCTCATAAAATCTTATAAAATGCTTTAAAATTCCTAATTATCCAACAAAATGAAACACGGAAGAAGAAATAGATTATCAAAGAAAAAAGTCAAGCGATTCGAGGTCTGACTTCATACTGCAGTGCACATATAGAAAAAAATACTATATACAAATAAGATAAAAACTGAAATAACCATTTGGATGAAAATGAATGTTTGAAATTGCAATTAGTATAAAACACATTAAGATATTTACGAATATAATTCCTCTGTGATTTACATGCAGATTTGTCTATTTATATCGAACTATCTTCCAAAGATGATACAAACTCGTTCAATTACCGCGATAAGAGTGCAACGAGTTGCCCCAGAGTACTTACATAAACACATTTGTTTTGTTATCTGAGAGAGGTAACTCTTGTTACTCGAATAACAAAGATTATCTTTAAAATGGGCGTGATAAATAACAGACCACTTACTCCATTCATAACACGGTGAACCGATTTGTTAAACCAT
This sequence comes from Synergus magnus, assembly GCA_032275165.1. Classification (NCBI taxonomy): domain Eukaryota; kingdom Metazoa; phylum Arthropoda; class Insecta; order Hymenoptera; family Cynipidae; genus Synergus; species Synergus magnus. Next base: position 20,370,341 of record JAUESH010000024.1, read on the forward strand.
GTTTTTGGCGTGTTTTCTACAACCGTTGTATCTAAAGTACTTTTGATATCTACGATTTCCAGTTTCGCGTAATATTTCAGTGGAAGGGATTTAAAATCCATTCTGTGGTTTCACTCCAATAAAGACAGTTTCATCGCATGGGAAATATTGCATGGACAATTAATAATATTCAAAGCTATTATTCAAATACAAAAAAAAATACAAAATTATGATTTCAATTTGAAATTAAACAATTTTAGTTGCTTCAAATTAAAATTTTTCCTATTTCAACGCAAGTACATTTGATCACATCAAATTTTGAAGAATTTCAATGGTTTTAACGAGATTTCAAGGGATATTAAGTTACAATCATTGCGAAAGTACATAATCAAAGGGTACAGTCACAGCAAAAAAGTCTCGTTTTGGCCAAAACTGTTACAATAAACAAAATTTTGATTGTATTTCCTCCTGCACATACATGGTCTGTCCCAAAAATTCCGGTAATAAATTGCCAAAGCCTGCCAAAAAAAAATTACCGGAATTTTTGAGATAGACCATGTATAAGTAGTTGTCCATTGAAATTTACTTTCTACTTATTATGTTGATTTTAACAATTTCGGTAATTGTATATGATAAGACCGGAAGAGCTTAACCTCCATTTGGTGTCGTCCAGCGGAACATAATATCTCGTGTGGCTTCCGATTTGATTCAGTTATATTTTATGTGTGTGCCTCCGAGGGTCAGCAAGACTCGAAGGGCGGTTTCTCCCTGACCGGGGAGTTATTGAATATTGAGTAGCATCTTTTCTTTATGGTCGCCTAGGGGTTAGAAAACAATACTATTATTCTATACTCCACTATATTCAGCTTCTGATGTGCACCGAAAATCATGAAATATTAATTATCGTTTCGTAGATTATCTCGGTGATCAGTAATTTCGTCAATTGATGGCTGAAGTTTCTTGCACGATTTTAGTGCTTGCGCTGGTAGTTTCTCATGTCTATAACTATTATATCTAATGTGTGACGAATCAATGCATTATTTGCACGCAAGGCAACATGGCTCATGACGTTTGCACGCTATTACAGAGTTGTAGATAATATTTTTATCGTTATATCGATGAAACTCTTTGTACACAATGAACAAGTGACAGATTGTGCAGAAATAATATCTCGTGAGTCTGTAATAGCCACTAATGTAGAGAAATAAATTATTCTTTGTCCTGTGTCATCTATACATAATACATATATCTTCTAAAGTCCTTCATTTCAAAACTAATCATAAATAATGTTAGTACAGGAAGGTACCAATTGCATTTTTCTGAAAGTGGTCACAAAGCTTCACATAAAAAGTTTATGTCTTAATTATAAACTTTTTATGCCGAAAAGAGTATTCCTCATCCGCACGTAATGAAATCTCGTTTTCCCTGTCTGTTCTCCCTCACTCTATCCAAATGGTTAATCTTGAAGATCGTTAAATCCAAAATCGAGGTTTCCTATTCGTCAATCGTCTCTTTAGGGGGCGTTAAAATCAATGATTTGGATGTAAAGCAAGAGGAGAATTTAGTTAATTTCCGGTGAACTGAAATTTTGGCGTGGTTTGCCTAACTAGAACGACACTACCAGTTAGTATGGCAACTGAGCGTATACTTAGAGGAGGCTAAACGAAGCCGGAGGCATCTTAATCACGTAATTGCTCGCGAAATCCAACATAATATATTCAGATACCCGTGAATCCATTATTTGTAGATGAATAGAGCTCAGCGTTTTCAGGGCCGCTTTACTCATTTATATTGTATATTATTTGAAAATTTCATTGATAATTCGCTGAAATTATTTTCTTGTTTTATGATTATAATCTTATAAATATAACATAAATCATCCAGTTTGCCGAGACTCTGCATCTAATAGTCAAACCATAGGAAAAACGAAGGATTCATTGTAAATTACTAAGTACATTGAGCACTATCAACAGCCCAAGGCTCGATATCTTCTTACTAATTCATCCGTGCTTCGCCTTAGTAATTGAAAATCGAGAAAAGCAGGAGTAGGATCCAAGGGAAGCGAAAGGATTTTGGTTCTCGTCACATCCTGCGGCTTCACTTTTGAGGGTATAAGGGCTTTTAACGCTCAAATTCAATTCATCCCAGGGATAAGGCAGCTACTCGACTACTGTACCAATTACGCTACTCAGACGATGAAAAGCGTTCGGCAAAGGGATGATAATCCTCGACGTTTTGGTGAATTATTACCATTATTACTTCATAATGTGAGTGTTATGATCATAGTATAATATTAACCACTTCTAAGAAAGTTATACGAGACTTATGCACCGCATTATACAGAAATGAAATGCATTTTGTTGAGAACATATCCAAATTATTTCTTGAAAGAAACATGATTCAATTCAGACGTTTCCCCTATGTGGATCATTTCACAGGAGAAGTAATATAGCAATGTGTCCTGTATAAAAAAGACTCGTATTGATGTCTCTACTATTTTGAGAAGAATATATGAAAACAAAATTCAAGTAATCGACGATCGAGAGCAAAAAGGAAGGGATGGTCTCTTCCAGTCGATAGGGCGCGAATACAAAACGCGAGACTCTGCCGGTGACATATTGCAAGCATCACAGTTATGCCAGAAAGTGAAGTCTCCCTATCGCGGGCCGCCATTTCAATGACGGCCTCTTCTGCGAAAATCGTCTCCATTCGGATTCAAATGAGACCTCGTTCACGCCATGCCACGCGTCATATACCCCTTAGGCACTTTCAAACATTCGACGCATCGAAATCGTCAACCAGTCGCTTTCCTCTCTCTCTCTCTATCTCTCAATATTCCTGCGCGCTCTATTATTAAATTTAAAAAACAACGTTTTATTATATGAAATGCTTAAAATATTGGACATAGGGTTTAATAATATAATATGAAATCCCTTGAAATTCCCTAAAGTTATTTGAAACATCTTTAAATTGCGAGCAACGCCGGAATAATGAATTAATTAATTAATAATTAATTTATACATGAATCTTTTAATTTTGCAATTTTTTTAAAGCAGAAAAAATGTAAATCATTTACACATTTTTTTCTTTAAAGCATTTTTGATTGAAATGCTTTATACCAATTTATTTTAACATTGGATAGATTCAAGCCGTAGTAAATCTTTTCAATAACAAAATGAATCATCATTCACTAAAAACACACAATTTTTTAAATTTCGATAAAAAAAAAATTAAAAAAAACAATTGTTAAGTAAACAGTTTCTGAATTTCATTCATAAAGAGCAATCTTAAATTCAGTGATAATAAATAAAAAATAAATACATAATTAATGGTTAGACTTTCATGTTCTGAGTAACAAAATTCTTGTTATTATACAAAATTATTTTATTTAATAATAGTATTATGTATAATCAAGAGGCAAAAAATTTTTTCTACTCACTCCCTAAGAAAGAAAAGTAAATGAATTGCAAAGTTCGCATGCGCGAAAATTGCTTTGATGAACATTTTAAGCCCTGGAATTTTTCGTCTTTCATCCCATCGTCAGTTATGTTAATCTCCTCCTATTGAATGGTGAATGATTCATATCGTTTTGTTACTGGAAACTAATTTTTGAAAGATTATTCGATTCGCTTAAAGACAATTGAAAATGGTGCATGCTTCATGAACCGAGAATGAAAAGGCTGTCAGTCAAGGCTGGTAGACTTAGGGGAAAAGAGGGGACGCGATTCTTCGCACGTTATGGAAGTGGAGAAGAGAGTGTGAGGGAGTTTTTCCCCCAGCGGTTCATCAAACAGATTAAATTATAAATTCACAATGCAATCAAAACGTCGTATCAAACTAAGGAAGTTATTTTATTCGAAATATGTTCTACTGTAAACGTTTAGTCATTTTCAAATTGATTATTTATATCGCTTTTAAAAAATTCTCTTTTATTGAAGAATAAAAAAAATAAATAAATAACGTTCTGAAGGAATTTGAAATTGTGATAAAATTCTAATGCAGATAATAATTTATAGAAAAGTAGGGAGCACTAAGAAGCAAAGAACCGAAGCAATTGATGCTTTTGATGAAATTGTTAAGTGGTTCGGCGTATAACAAGTTTATCGAGCGCAATACAATTTCTCCTCGAATGCTTTCTTTTATCGGTGAATAACGTTTCCAAAATAAAAGTAAAAACTTGGAGAGCGAACGCTCATTAGTGAATTTAGTTTGTTAGAAAGGCAAGTAAAGGCGAAGCGAGGTAAAGCGGGAACCTCTTGAACGCAAAAGTTAAGCTCTAGCTTGACGTAGGACTGCTTTGAGAGTAACGCGAATTTCTGAAAAGCTCTTCTCGCCCTCGCTGGCAAAGGGGAGCTTCGATGACTTGGAAGGCGATATTACTTTCCTTCTTTCTCAGCGCTTTTCATTCGTTCACGAGGAAGTGTATAGTTCTGCAGCACACCCCTTCTTGTATAGCTTTTCACTTCTTCGTTGGTGCTTTATTCTCGCGGTATATCTCGCGCTTCTAGTGGCCTTTTGCATTCGGGATTACGATTCTCCCGATTTCATAATGTCCTTCAAAGCGATACATCAAACCTGCAGCTACCCCTCTCCGGACACGCTTTGTCATCTCCTTTCGTGCATCCGAGCCCGCTCTCGCACTCCATTAAAGTAATGAAGACAGCGTGCTTGCCGTGGCGCTTGAAAGTCCAAAGGGTTCCTTCCAAGGAATTTGTTCTGCGTCAGGGACTGTTAAACTTAAAACAAACCATTCCACCCCCTGCACCCTCACCTCCTCCTCACCTCATGGGTGCCACTGTTGTCCTCCTTGTTCTCGACTCGTTGTAAGCTTAGATGTCCTCCCTCATCTTGGTCCAAAAGATTTTATTGTTGGGCTGTCGCCAAGCCCGATTATTTAACCCTACATTTTCCTCATCTCTGTAACCGGATACATCGTGCCAGAATGTCATATGCAAGGTACCCCAAGGGCCAATATTTCATTCTAAGAATTCACTGAATTTACACTACTGGTCAGAATTTTGTGGGACCACCTGTTTCTCGATGATCGTTTAAGATTTCCTAAATTAAGAGCTATAAAAATATGTTACTTTTAGTTGACCGGGAAAAACCGGGAAATAACAGAGTATTTGAAATTGTCCGCCGAATCGCCACCCTGGTCCTACAATTCTGATCGAGAGTGTAAATAACTTTCCTTCTCGTTTCTTCCATTAAATAACATTTGTTGAGAAACTTCTTGTCGTTAAACTCTACTATCTTTCTAAATCAGCTATAGATTAAATGGTCTGAAATACTCTAACACTTTCGAAAATTAGCATAAACATTTCCCCTTTTCGCACCCAATTTCCATCCAGCTTTTATCTGATCTGCTTCTGGAGATTTTACATTTAAATCTTCTATTTATAAAACTTTTTCCGAGAATTTATTTCAAAACGAGCGAAAAAGAGTTGGTCTATACGCGTGTCTACAAACCCGTTCGCACAGGTACCGTTGTTTAACAATGGCTAAACTTCATTCTCGAGATCCTCGCACGAGGATCGTCCATTAGAGCTCCTATTTAATCGGAACTCCAAAGTTCTCGCAGTGTTAGTAGAGAGGGAGAGAGATAAAGAGATAATTGGCTTTGCTAACAGAGTATTTGCGAGGCGCGTTTGACTGAGTAAAAAAAAGTAAAAAGAAAACAACGAAGAGGAGTACGAATCTGTAGCCCTCCCTGAAAGAATAGAGGCTCAAGGGGTTGTGCCAGAGTAAATATGTCAAGCACAGCGTCCGCCATTAATTAAGACCCTGCTCTGGTTAGCAGCAGAAAAGATTTCGTATCAATTGCCATAATGTCGATACAGTAGACCAAGTTTAATTAATTTCAACATAAAGAGAGTATTAATTACAAAAATTAAAGATATTGAATGAAAGAATTGAATATGCAGCGTACAATATTTAAAAAAATATCGTGTCGGTTGCGGTAAAGAATATACTATTGTGCGAAGCTTGAACCTGGGTCGAGAGACTGAAAAATGCTATCAGTGAAAAAGGGCAGAATGAATTGTACACAGGTCTCGTGTCTAAATAGACCGCGAAACGTTGAAGTGTAATTATCCCGAATTTAGCTTGACAAAAAACGTCATCTTGAGGAGTTCTTTATTTCTATTTCATTGTTTCGTTGTATATCTATACCTTCCCAAGCCTGTACGTGCTGCTAACAATCAAAGAACCCGCGGATGCAAGTATAATGCCTCAAAAGGCAACAAATGAAAAGTCAATAAGTCCTACTGAGTCGGGGACAATATTAGCCGTTCATTATTCTCAAGCATGTAATTATACCCACGAAAGCACTCATGAACGCACGCGACCAATGCGACATATGGAGAACCGGTAATCTGCAATGTTCTACAAGTAGAGTTGACATTGCATTCTAAAGGACGTGTGAACTATTTTTATTATTCACTTAAGATCAGATTTTTGATAAACGCAATTATCACCTGTGTCATGTGACCATGACTAATTCCCAAATCATCGTAACACCTATATAAGCTTCAGTAGTCTTCAATATATCGTCCACGTTGATATTACTCGATCCTAATTTTGTATCCCGCGAACGCGTACTCAAAACGAGGAACGGTAGGGAAGATAGTTAAGGGAGTATATCTTAGATATAACACCTGTGAAAGATTGTTCAGTACTCTGCTGTTCAAAATTATAATCTAGTAAGAGACAGTTACCATAGAGATTGGATTGAAGTTGAGTGAAGGTGAATATGAATGTGAAGATACTTACATAATCGACACCCCGATTCATTGTACCATTCATAATTTTTTCTCTTGAGATATTATTCTCTCCTCGATTAACTGAAGCACTCTCTACATAAAATAAATCATTTCCATAAATTATACTTCCTTTTTGGAAGTATATATAGGTATATCCTTTAAAGTTTCAAAGCAATTTGAAAGAGGTTCTTCGAAGAATGGTATCTGCTATTGGCCATCGATCTCCGTCGAAAATCGCTTCTCCACGCGGAGATCGCGTTTATTTTGACCCTTCGTCGCGTTATCCGCGAGGGCGATAAATAAATTCGCCACGCGATGGTTACAACTCTTCGGCGCCCAGGACACAAAACAACTCACTCCACCTATTTGGGCACGATGCCCCACAAGTATCGTGGTTTTTCGTCCACACATAGACATATATATGTGCAACTTGGCTGTAAATCAGTTCGGCGCATCGGAGGTATTTCGGTTAAATGACACATGAGTGTCCTATAGGATCCCTAGACCGAATGGTTCTGTAGTCCTGACAGTCGTGACTCCATGGCTGTATGTGTCGCGTCCTGTGTAGAATTGAATGCAGCATTGTCCGGCTTAGTCTGACCATACGATATTGTCAGAGGGGGAGAGAAAGAGGTGGAGAGCAAGGATAGAGATTTTGGGGGTCGAATAGGGCGAACAGAAATAAGCGTGGAGGGCGCCAAGGTTTCCAAATGGAACGACGTCCTGGACTCGAGTTATGGACCATCCATGGAATGGGTGCGTTAAATTATGTCTTGCCTCGGGCGGGACGATTCGTATTACTACTTGCCTTTGCTTCGTTTTCCAAGAGAAAATAAAAAGCATCTCATCCGAAAGTTCATTGTCAATGAAAATTCTTTCCGCTTGATTAGTTGCATTAATCCTAAGATTAACAACTGATTAAACTTTTAACTTATAGACTCTGAGCTAGAGTTTGAAAATTTGTACTTACTATTACGGAAATAGTAAGTAGGTATATGCATTTTTTGTCAGACAGAAGGAATCCCATCTCGGCCGTTACCATACTCCGCCATAATGATCCTTACACTCATAGAATGCTTACCAATCCATTCTGGATAACACGATTGCTGTCACCATGCATCAGAATATTCAGCGTGTCACACATTCTGCAGTTCTATGAAGGCTCGATAGCTCGATGGTTCGAAAAATGCCCGTCAGACATTCCATCGAATGCTTTTGTCTGTAATGAGGAAAAAATAAAACGCAACAAGGTTCTCTCTCACGTGGGAAACGTGATCGACTGAGTGGAGAGAAAATAAAATGATATTCCCTTATACGTTCCGGGAGTTTAATTCCCGTAATCAATGCCTGAATTCAGCCTCGGGTAGCACTTAGCATTACGATCTACAACTCAGTTTGACGTTGTAATCAATTTCCTTCAGCCAGAGGCTATTTGCTTTTGCCGCGCTTACTTAGATGGCATGAATAGTTCCAAAGCGATCGAATGCACACATACTCAATACAAGAGTTGCTTCTTGGTCTTATTCAAGGTGTCTACTGACCGGGAATCCTGGGAAAACTAGGAAATAGCCGGAAATTGAAATAAATATTATAAATAAATAATATTATATTATATTGTCATTCAAAGCTTGTACAGAGGGGTTCACTCTCGAAAGTTCTAAAAATCTTTTGTCATTTCTTAAAATTCCCAAGAAGCTTTTGATGTACCTTAAAATCTCTTAAAATCTCTTTAAATCTTTAACAACCTTAAAATTATTTTACTTATGCTTTTATTAAAACAAGATTTAAAATTTACAACCGGAAAATAACCGAGAATTTGATGAGTGAAAATGAGTAGACACCCTGTTATTGTTCTGAACTGAAATTGACAACACCTCAATGAGTTTGTCTCTTATTTTTGGTATCACTTGGGAGTTATAATACGTTACCACTTTTCTTCAGATTCTTACAGCGAAGAGCCTTGCGTAACGAGGGATTTCGCAGACAGGAAGGGCCAAGTTTTATAGGCGGAATGCGACAGAAATCCCACGGGATGAGAGAACGAGAACGAGGGAATAAAGGAAAGCGCTAGAGACGGATACGCGAATCGAGTAATGAGACTCTAACGACGATTGTCGAGGGTCAGTCTAGCGTGCCTTAACTGCAAGTGTCCGTTTTTATTATTTTTTCACTTTTTTTCTGTCTCCCTACTTCTGCTTTCGCTTTTCGTCAGCCTTTATCCCTTTTCTGCCCTTTCTTTCTGTTTGCTCTTTGTACCCTCGAAGAGGATGCAAACGCGGATAGTGTGGCGTCGTAATATCGTTGGCGATAAATTTAAGACCGTTACTGCTTTTCGATGGTTCAATGCAGGGGAAAGGAATTGAGTAGCTGAGAAGATGACTAGAATCTTCAAAAAAAAAACAGTGAAGAATGACGATATGGATCAGAATTCTATATTTTATGGATCCTCCTCATACATATTTTAACTTTCTCATACCTATTTTGATATTTTTTGCATATGCGTATAAATATCTATATGGTGTATAAAAAGATCATCTTTTCACTCACAGACAATCTTTTATAAAGAAAATAGTGGTTTCAATTTTAATGTTTTACAGTTTTAGATTACACTTGAGTCAAGAATATTAAAATAAATGTTGTTGGTGATGAGAGGCCTCATTCTTTATCTTTTCTCTATTACCTTATTTCCATTTCATTTGAAATTGATTGCATTATTGATAATAAATTAGAGAAAAATGGTAGGCTCTTTTTCTTCATTTAATTTTATCACTTAGCTTGATATATTGATATATTCCATGACGGGAGTGATAGTTGAATTGCGTCATATAGTCATGATAACACGTAATACATTAGAATTGGAATCCTAACTGTACTGTATTACCCTACTGAAAGTGCATAAGGTTTTCTCACTTCCCTCAGAAAAAGCGTTCTAGCAAACTTCGGGATGCTGAGGACGTTTTATTACTATCATCAGTGTTACTATTACTATGTTACTTCTCGAATTAGAGGCATATTTTCTACAATCGCATAGAATTACCAATAATTTCCAAATAGCAGGCATCAAGACGGAAGTGCACACTCTGCATTTCTGTCCACAGTAGACTAGTTTTTTTCGAAAATTTGAGTGTGGACTTCATCATCGTATTTCTTTTTCCATGCTTGTCTCTATCTCTTAAAAAGCTTTGGTATCAAACTAAATGTCCGGATGGTTTTATAATAATACATAGGTTCGCAAGAAAGGCGTGGCAAAGTTATTACTTTTCAATTACTTTTCAACCCGTATTCAATCAACGGTACTCCTCTGATTCCTGCAGCATACTATGACATTGCTACATGTTCTTACGCATCATATTCAAGTATAGCGAGTGTGAGGTTTGTGATGCAGAAAGGGAATATTATAGATATAGATAATTTGATATTAAGAATAAAGACTTAATTCTACACATTATATCAAGAATCACTACAATCTTTTAGGAAGAACTTTATTCATTACTTGATTGTAGACACAAACATACAGTATTAGTTATAGTTATAGCGTTACCGCGTGTACCTTAATGACGTCCAGATGCTCCCCAATACATGTGCGCACCGGTCGACGATGCCGTAGTATAGTCCGAGGTCGTGGGTTATCTGACCATACGCATGGCAGCACCGTTTAATTGGCACTGGACACAATGGATTATAGAACGGTACAGTGGCCCACTCCACGTCAAAACCATTTCACTCGTTTATCCGCGGTGCGACGTCGAGTACGACGTAACTTCCTCCCGCTGATCGAGACTGTATGGTCTAATGAACTGCTCGACAATCGCTGTCACGTTTAGAAGATACCTCACGGTCAAGACAGTTTACCCAATTCGTGGTTAATTAAGTCAGTGTACTTCTCAAGAGGAAATCTCAGGGTCTGAAGAGCGTGTTCGAAATTGAAATTGGCATGTTAGGGTAAACGACTGACAATGAGTGCTTTCATTGTTTTCATCGGAGGAAGTCTATTTACTCTTTCGAAAATGGTGATGAATAAAAAGTATTCAAACCTTTTAGTTTGCACCCAAACTTTAAAGGTCCCTTAAAGTTTCGAAGCCCGCAAGAGTAAAGTGGTCCAGATTTCTGGATTATTTGAAGCGAAATTTGAATTCAACTACGACCTGTACATACGTCCTATCTGCATCTCCACGCGTAACGCATCCATTCGTCCGTGCGTTATAATCGGAGGATTACTAGGCGAGCGCACAGATCAGTATAAATCGGCTGATTGGTTTCTGCCACTTGATCCAACAATCCAGCAGGGGTTCGACTCGCTTCGAACTGGATCTCGACTGCGGTTACTTACGCTGGACCTAACATCCCTTCTCTGTAATTAATCTGAAAATCGATTATATATCTGAGACAATATTGAGAAAATTAATAATAATAAATTAATGATAATTAAATAATAATGATTAAATAACAATAATTCAAGGGTCATTTCGCTTCCTTCGAAAATTTGCCGCATAAGTTCGTAGGAGCACGAAGTTAAGATTTAGAGAGTAGGTTTTGATAGATCGAGATATTTTTATACGATTAGATTTTTTTGTTGGATGAATTAAGTAACGTTATAAGAACTTAAAGTATTTTTGCCCACTTCCAATATCATAAAGTGATAAGTTAATCTTCTATCAAGGCATAAGGATGAAGCAACACACGCTGGAGGGAGTTGCGTGTTTAATCATAACAGGATACTAGAATATGAAGTAGTGTGCAAAATTATAATCAGTTCGAACACGAACAAGTTAAGCTGAGTTTCATCAAGTTCGAGATAAGCTAGATTAAGATGAGGTTCGAGTCATAGTAAGCACAGCTTGATTTAGAAAAACTTAATTAAATCTTCAAACTCATCGTCTTCACTCGGCTTGGAAATTTTGATTATTATCCGACAACTAACTTAAGAAACTTGATGAGGGTAATTGGATAGTTTTTCTCAATTATATTTAAATTAAATATAAATCTTCATTTAAAAAAATATATGTCTTGTTTGATAGAATGATAATTATTAATCGAATCATTTATCTATCAAAATGACACTCAGTGGCAGAGATAGAAAAAACGCGTTAATTTATATACGCGTATGTTTATGCGTGGCATTCTCGATGAAATGATCAACATCCTTTGATATCAATCTATATGATGTATAGCAATGATCCGGCTAAAATACATTCTTTGTTATCTTCCTCGACCCCAATATTTTCCAAGCTACTTCTTTTGTCTTTTATTTAAGTATCGTCTTAACCACGATTTACCGCAGGGTGCGGGTGATTATTACAGCTGATAATAAGATTGGATTTCATTCTTCCTCGCGTAAAACAGTTTTGTCGCCAACTGGGATCAATGAGTAAGAAAATTATAGTCCAGTAGAAAATGAACATTTTTATCCTATCTCGCATATATTGTTGTTGAAAACCTGATTGGCCTTTACGTCACTTAAAAATCCATTCAAATTATTAGAAATTTTCATAAATTCCATGAAATCCTTAAAATTCTATAAAATCTTTTAGAAACAAAAAATCCCTTAAAATTATTAAAAATCTCGCAAAATGTCACAAAATTCTTAAAGATGCCATACAATATTTTTAAAATTATTAAAATCTCTTGAATTCTTTCAAAATTCCTGGAAATTTTATGATAACATTAAAATTCCTTAAAGTCCCTTAAAATTCTCTGAAACCTTTTGAAATCTCTTAAAATTCCTCGGAACTTCACAACAAGATTTAA
>JAUESH010000024.1:20385853-20401966 GCA_032275165.1 Synergus magnus
AAAGCCAATCAGGTTTGCAACAACAATGTATGCGAGATTTTCGAGACATTTCGTTACAGCACTTTTTTAAGATAGGATATGATGGATAGTGTTTGAGAGAAACTTCGAAGTTGGCAACATGTGCTGCAAAGATATAAAAAAATGAGTATTAGTACGTTCGCGTATGAAACGAGAAAAAATTTTACGAGTTTTAATCAAACAGGCCTCCGGCAAATGGTGAGTTCATTTCGCTAATGAAATCAGTGTTATCTCCTCGAGACCAGTAATACGCGTAGCGCGGCGTCCACATCCTTTCCGGAACGTACACGTATTGCGAACTATTACGTACAAGTGTTCAAGTGCTGCAACCGCGTATAAGTACGCGAAATGCGAACTCTTGGTCGAATACTCGAATAGTCCTCGCGTGGCATCCGCCTCTTTCCTCTTTTTTCCATCTCTCACGGTACATATTTCCACTCGGAGGAAAAGTAATTGGACGCGGGCGACATACGCGCCTGTTATTCTTCCTCATACAAACGTCCGGACTTTCTCATTGAAGCGAAAGATAAATCTTGCCGGTCACTTTATGAGAAACCGCATCCTCCGGCACTCTATCCTTTTAAAAGCAAAGAATCCGCTCCCAAGAGAGATCCCGAAGATATAATTGAAGTGCACGATACTTTGCTCGTGCGAAATCGAGGATTTTACGCGTCGGAGTTTTTTTCCTCAACAAATAATTCCGGGAGAATATTTGTTTTACAATAGAGATCAATCTGCTTCTTGTATCCTTGAGTCGAGTGTGTAAACTATCGTATTATTTGCCTTGAACAGATATTTGGTATTAAATCTTTTTCGAAGCTAGGGAAATAACGCACCTGTTATATCGGTCTGACACAAGTAAGACATTTCTACTTAAATATTCGGGAGGTCAATTTCAGCCTGGAAAGTATGGCGTATTATTTCATGTAACTGCCGTTTGCAACGTTTATAAACGAAAATCAAATTTTTTTTTAAAATTCATTATTAATCGTTTTCTATTGCTTAAATTGCTATAAAACAATACAATAAGTGCATACAAGTTGGATTTTTTACTCGAATGTGTTTCTACAACCCTCGGACTTTAAAAAAATGTTTTAAAATTCCAAGTACCCTCTAAATACTCTGTTGTCGAATTTATTTCCAAATATTAAAAGCAAATGATAATATGTGATGGGAAAAAAAATTTCATCCCCAAATCGCCACCGGACGACTGCCTAATTTCACCCCCAAACTCGTAATAAAGGCAAAAATCTCGAAAAAAGATTCCAAGTACCCTCTAAATACTCTGTTGTCGGATTTTTTCCAAATATTACTAGTAAATGATAACGTGTGATAGCAACAAAATTTTCATCCCCAATTTTTTCAAATTGTGATAAATTTACCTCGGAAACATTCTCAGATGATTTTAAATGAACATTGTACAAAACCCCAATTGTAAAAAGTTATACTTCTACAATATACATACTCAATAACCCGATAAGTCATAAAATTGCCGAACTTTTTACTTAGCTCAGTTCGCTTCCGTCTACGCAGTCTCGAATAATGAATACGATCCTAAATGACAAGTATAACTATGAATTTTCACATTTCGAAGGAACGTTATTCGAACGAATTGGAGATCGTTGCTTGGATTCCGGATGATATCATAGAAGATATTACTCCTGAATTTCAGGCAATTCTACGGAAATGAGACGTACATAGTCTGAGTAGTCGTGTACGCTCACGTTGCGTTTAAGTGTACGTGAATTCATGAAGAATGCAGTTGGAAACTTCAGGATGGCGATATCCTTTCGACTGCAACAGGGTGACAAAGAAAGGTGAGATGGATAGACTGATAGAGGATGAGTTAAAGGAAATATATATCTATATATATATATATATATAAAGAGAGAGGACACATGAGACTCTTCCAAATCGCGAGAAACACTTTGAATAATATCACGATTCAAAGTCGCCGGAAGATTTTATTTCTCGCGGTTGGTGCACTGTAACTGCTGCTTCGGTGCCAGCCAGTCCGTCTGGGCGAGTTTTCTCCTTTTCTTTCCACGCCTGTCGAACGCGATTAAGCTCTTGCTTCGTCTTCGTTCCCGGGAGTCATATTCTGCGGTAATTAACTGCCCCTCCCTCTTTTTTTCCTTCTCTCTCTCTCGAACTCTCTCTGACTCTATCATTCTCTCTTTCTCCTCATACTTCTCCACAGACCCTTTACTACTCATTTGCCTCGACCCCTAACAGTCGGATCAGTGGGATAGGTCAGCGCGTCCCTTGCGCGTGTTAACGATTACCTTCTATACGCCTGATGGATCGCCCCATCGTGCTATCAAAAAGATGCGAGGGGCTCCTGAAAATCACTAGTCGAGTATGTGATCTACATGCATTGAAAGAGTTTAATGTAAAATGCAGTAGGTTTGTTTCTTTCTTGCCTGTGATTAATTAGAATAGTGTGATACGCTTCAAATTGAATAGTGTGAAATCATATTATAGTATCCTATCTTCAAAAAGTGGTTTAACGAAATGTCTCGAAGATCTCGCATACATTGCTGTTGCAAACCTGATTGGTTTTTGAATGACTTGAAGTTGAAAGAAAAACAAATTAATGGCGCAAAAAAATTTCACAAAAACCTTCGAAATCCCTTATAAAAATTCGTTAAGATTTCTTAAAACTCCCAGAAACCTCTTGGAATTTCTTAACATTTAAAATATCTCAAAATCCTTAGAAATATTATCAAATTCCGTGAAATCCTTAAAAATTCCACAAAATCTTTTAAAAATTAGAAAAATCTTATGAAATCCCTTATTAAAATTACCTGACAAACTATAAAATCATTTAAATCCCTTAAACTTCCTAGTAACCTTTTTTTAAAATTCCTCGAAATTTCACGACAAGAATTAAAGAAGAATTAAAAGTGCAAAATTTCAACAGTTTATCTATTCGCGTTCTCCAGATATTGCAAGATCGTTAAAGCGTGACACACACACACATCCGGACAATTTTTCAGGACATCATATTAAATATATTCCCCTTGAAATATGTTCAAAAAAACCTTTTTTTGGAAACTGGATTTTGTCACTACTACAAAGCTTCCTCTATGAGGAACCAAAACCTATCAATATTATAACTGAATTGACAATTAATAATATGCGAAACAAAATTCCTATTCCCATTTGAAATTACACAATATGAAGCCTTTCAAATTTTTGAGGCACTGAGCTTAAAATATTTCAATCAATTTCAAAAGATTTTCAAGGCATTTCTCGGGATATAAAAAAAATTTCTAAGGAATCCAAAGGATTTTGAGAGATTTCTAGAGATTTAAAAATATTTGGAAGACGTTTTAGGAACGTTCTAAAAACGTTCTTCAATTTTTTGCTGACAGAGTTTAAAGAAATTGCGAAAGATTTCAAGAGATTTCAAAATATTTGTTTTCAACAGTATTCTGTAAATTCCAACCTTTCCAGAATTAGCGATATTAGCCTGGTTTCACTAATTCAGATTTAGAGTTGATGTGCGCCTGAAAAAGATGATTGTTTCGGTTTACAGTTCTGACAATGCTTTTCGAAGATAAACGAGCCCGATGATGATCCTCGGCAACGCGTCATCGTCATCGCGATAATTCGCCCTCTATTCGAATTGAAACAGAGGTAATTTTCGAGAGTGCTCGTACCTTTTGCAACCTCGAGTACATCGCGACCACATTTGCATGGTTGACAGTGCATAGGTCAGTGCGTGTACGCATCATTTAGTTACTGAAAAGACAACCAGGGCCGCAGTTAGTCATGCAATTCTACTAATACTTTTCTTCAATTCTCTCTAAAAAGTTTTTACATTTACGATATGTATCAAAATACAGCTATCTACACTGTTAGAAATGTTTGTAACTTTAACACACTATTACTATTAAAAAAATATACAGTAAATTTACAATATTGGAATAAGAATCTTATATTACAACAAATGTATAGTAAAACGTTGTAGTATTAATTTTCAGGTTTACGATTCAAAGGACGATTTCAAATTCCCGTTCATTTCCCGGCCTTTCCGGTTTCCCGGTCAAGTCGCCGCCCTGAGTCTATTAACGTCTCTAAAAGTCTTTGAAACCTCTTTGAAAATAGGAAGAAATAAATGAATTCTGATGAGTCATTCCCTGAATTAAAGAGGGAAATGTAAATTAAAGAGGGGAAAGCAAGAAGGGAAATAAAATAATGAAGTATCAACTCTCATTAATGAACGTGCACGTGAGGATTTGATAATTGTCTCAAATCCTTCATGAGTGTCCCTGGCCACACCGGACATCGTTTACGTATGCATGCACACCTAATGTGCAGATATGCGTGCAGCACGCGTGCATCGCAACAGGAGGCCAACTGTGACAAGATCACCCCTTTAAGCAATGTCGATGGTATGCCCTTTCGTAAGCTCTCAACCGTAATTAGTCTCTCCAGACGAGGATAAGTTTGCGACAGATAACGTTTTGTCGTTCATTGCTAGTTTACATCACCAAAAGACTTAAAAAAAATTGAAAATCAATCAAGGAAAATACATTCAGCTTTAAGTACGCTATAAAATATCCCACATTTTGGGAACTTTCAGTACTGACCTTTTTTCGAAAGCATTTGCTCCTTTATATTAATTTTTATTGAATTACGCTTGGAATCCTTCCCTTACTCATTATAAACCCACATTTTTCCATGGACTAAATTATGCTCTAATGGCACGCGCAAGCACAGAGCGGAAAATAATAGCGAGGTGACTATGGGTGTCAGACCAGATGCGCTGTATGTATTAATAATCAAGTTACAAATGGAAACTTAATCTTGATCAGGGAACTCCACAGCATTGAAGGGAATTTTCTTTGAATGCCTATTTAATGATCTGTCGCTGTTGGATTAACCATTAACTTTTACACTTCCTTGTGAGGGGAGACCGGATGCAGTTGCTTGACTTCCCTCTCCCTCATGCATTCCTTTTTGCAAGAAAATAAGTAGAGGCTATGGAAACCAAATTAAAAAAGAGGGTGGGAGGTTTCGCATAATTCAAAACTAGCACCTGGTGATTTTTTTTCAATATTTAACGGTTTGAGCTGCTAGCTCGGGGGTGAGACTTGAAAAAAAGAAAAAAAGAAGCTTTTTGGACCACTCTAAGGCACATAATCCTATCTTAAAAAAGTGATGTTGCCAATATATCGAACACATTGTTGTCGAAAACCTGATTGGTGTTTTCGAAATTGCGCGAATTTCTGTGAATACATATATCGAATTTGAAAACTATCTTCATACTATTTTCACTGTCAAAACAATTGTTGTCAAAAAGTATTGACATTTTAGAAATATTAAAGGATTTCACAGTATTTGAAGGAATTTTATGAAATTTATTGTGACTTTTAGAAATTTTAAGGTATTTTATCAGTTATTGGAGTTTTATAGAACTTAAAGAAATTTAAAGAATCTAAAAATGTAAAGAAATTTCATTGGATTTTCAGGTATTTGAAAGCGCGCGGATCATAGTTGCTAGTAAACTGTAAAAAATTAGTAGAAATGTAAAATTGTCAACATCAAGTGAAAGCAGCTTTTCCGCATACTAAATCGACTAAAATCCGTTTAGATCGGAAATCTAAACGGCAATGTACATAGAGAAGAACATTAGTTAATTACGGAGGATATAACCAATGATTGGTGATCGCGGTTGGGTCACAACTCACGCAACTGTAAGCCGGAAGTTATTGCCCGGATCATCGTTAAAACTCAAAACATATCAGTCAAGAACTAACACCACACGAATCCAATCGCACGCATTGAACATGTACGCATATATACATTGCTCTCACGCGTACATTGCAGGGTTTGATTACAGTATACCTATCGGTCTCGAGGCCAGCTGACATTTCGAGATAGAGCAGTTTTCCTCTTCCCTCATTCTCCCTTTTCCACAATCGAACGAATTCGACACAGGAGAAGAGTTTACCATTCGTTCATTCCTAAAAAGAATACGCTAACCTGGTGACGTGATAGATAACCCACGATGAAGTATAGTTTCCACGCGGTGGGATACGAAATTCTGCAAAACAATGAAATCAGAGTGCAACCAAATCATTCCACAATCCAAAAAGATCGTCAACAACTCTCCAACAAAATTAAAGCGGGAAACCAAACTACAGATTGAAATTCGTATTCTATTTACAGATGATATTATAACTTCTTATTAACTATATTATTACCGATTTGAAAATATGAAACATGATTTAATCCTTTCACTATATTCAATATATACATCAACATATTCTTGACAGAAAGCACACACATTTACTATATCTTTTGAAATTGAATATGATTTGCAACCTATAGATCTGCAATACAATCTATAATCCCTTTATTGATGTTAAGGCTGACTGGAAATGATTTGCGAGACCCGCAAAATCTGTTTATTACTCTTAAGGCTGATAGATCGCATACGCATCGAATATTATAGAATTGTTCTCAGAATCGCTATTAATTAATCAATAATATCTATGGGAGTGTCATTTTCAGAGAGAGTAAATGTTTTGACAAAAAAGTCAGTTTTGGCGTGAGCTTGACTTCTTGATAGTTTTAGGGTTGGACGGAATTTAGCGTAATGATGGAATATGATTTTTGTTTATCAACGGAGTACGCACTGCATTTGTGATGATTTTCGCAGTGAAAATATTTAATTAAACACTGATAAAGCTGGAAATTGGAATTTAATACAGCTCATTGTCTCTTCATCAGCATGAGGATTTCCATATTATATTATCGATTCGGGAATAATGGATTTTCAGGAACATAATCAATGAGTTCAATATGTATAGACAATGGCCCCATTTATTTTGGAGAAATTTCATATCGAGAGGAACTATTGAATTTACCATAACGTGCTAGTAAACCCCAATCTATGATTCATGAAATTTCAGCATCTAAGCATATTAAGCGTTCATGTATTTAGC
The DNA here is from genome assembly GCA_032275165.1 of Synergus magnus. NCBI lineage: Eukaryota > Metazoa > Arthropoda > Insecta > Hymenoptera > Cynipidae > Synergus > Synergus magnus. The sequence goes on from JAUESH010000024.1 coordinate 20,392,831, forward strand.
GCTCATATCAAATCATGATTGTAAATTATAATTAGAAAAACATAAAACCAACTAACATATGTAATTTTAAAAATTATGTCAGATGTTGTGTTCCTATGCAGGGTGCCCACACAAATCCTATCTTAAAAAAGTGGTGTAACGAAATGTCCCTAAAATCTTGCATACATTGTTGTTTCAAACCTGCTCTCTAATTTTGAATCAGCGAGATTTCATTGGTTTTTGAATGACTTGAAGTTGTAAGAAGTAAAATAAATAATCGTGCGCGTAGCGCGCGTGTTGGTTGGCTAGTTTCAGTAAAAAATTCAGTTGAAATCTTTTTAAATCCTCGGACATCTTAAAATTCAGGGTAAATTCAAATTTGGAGTAATAAGCCTTTCGAATTAAAAAAAAAAAAAAACAGTTTTCAAAAAAATGTCCGGTTATTTCCCGGTTTTTTCCCGGCACTCAAAATTAATATGGTTAATTCTCGGTTTCCACGGTCAATAGCCACACTGCTGTAATCTTTCTCTAATTTTTCAAAAACTTGCTCTCGTGAAATTTTTCATCATATCTTCCTTCACTCCTTGAATGGCCAATTTGAGAATAGGTGAAAGAAATTGCAAAACTTTGCACTCAGCAAGTAAAATCGCTAGTGTAAATCTCGCGAGTAACGAGTTTTCCGTGTTCCAACCTGAATCCGTCCGCTGGGTATCTGCGACTTTTCGAGTTATCAACGTGGGTTTTATTAATGACAGCTAGACGGGTCTCCGGGTTTATGGAGGGACATAAACTCTAAACTGATTAACAGTAGCCAGTAGCTGGCTGCTCGGCTGCAATATATGTATATGCAATCCTGAGTATAGGGATCTACCCGGCGCTGTGTCTCGTTAGCAATACCCAGTTTATAGGCCATCGTCACGGGAATTAACATTGCCCAATTAAATTGATAGATGTCTCGACCAGCATTAAATTCCGATCTCTAAGTAAAATTGCACGTAAATCTCTTCTTACATAAGGACCACTTTCGTATGCCATTCATAGCCTCCCTTTTTTTTGCTTTATCACACTTTTATTGAATGCTTTGAAATTAAATTCAGATTTAAGAAACATTAAATATTCGCCATCTTAAATAGTAGTCAATAAATGATCGCAGAATAGTACTTCCGATTTGGAAAGTTTATTTAAAATTAGTCCCCAATTAATTTAACCTGTATTAATAAATACTCAATAATTAGTATAATTTTGAGAACTGAATATATTCAGTCGAACCGCTTTTGCAGTCGAACTGAGTCGAACAAAAATTATGAGTTTTAACGATCATGGATTTAACATTCGCATTGAATGAGTTTTATGTAATGAACCCATTTTCTGTGTGCGCGATAAACTTCAGTCGAATAAATAATATCTATTAATTATGTTTGTCCGTCGGGATCGTCGCCCACGAACCGGAGGCAATAAACGATGCCACGGTTTATCACGAAACGGAATTAAACGGTTTACGACTGGACCACAGATTAGTATGGACGAGATGGACGCGAACGAGAGGGTGGTCAGACCCCCTCAGACCGGTAGATACCCGATGGCATTACTATCATTTGCGAATTCGTGCTCACCGATTCGATACACCCGAGGGTAGTTCGCTATTCACGCTTGAAAGTTCGGATCTGTTACCACCTAAACGTCTCGTATATTCCAGCGTTATTTCGAGTCTTTTTGCCGCACAAACACGCTCAATATACTCCACCCTGTCGATCAGAATTGAATTTGCTGCCCTCCACGATTGTATATTTCGACAACAGCACAATTTACCCTTTTGTCTCGATATTTTTCACGTTTTTATTGTTACTTTTATTACATGAAAACCACCTATATTTGTTTATAATTGAAGGGCCAATACGATGAAAAACATGTGAACATTCAAACACTCTGAAATTTTTGTGAAAATAGTTTGCACATAAAATTAAATTAAAGCGGATGAATTCAGATCTTTTTGAACTAGTGTCACACTGAAAAAAAAAATTATTTGATAGGAACAACCCCCACCAAATAATTTTTTTCAATTTTGGGGGATTTCAAAAGCTTTCAAAGAATTTTAAAGATTTTAGTGCATTTCGAAAGATTCCAAGGATTTATTAAGATATTTAAAAAACTTAAAAGGCTTTCAAATAATTTTACAAAGTATAAGGAGTTTTAATCTATTTTCACGGGATTCCAAAAATTTTAAGAATTTAGATTCACAAAAAAGGGATTTTATTATAAGTTCTCGAAGGATTTAAAGATTTCAAGGAATTTTTGGGGGATTTGAACGCCTGAATGTTACGTAACGTTTCTAGAAATCCGCCTCCCCCCACCCGCTCTCCATCGTAACAGGACCATATTAGCTCCTCTTGAACTCTCCCACCTCCTAAAAACGTTATGTAATATATAGAAGACCCCAAAGTAGGATTTTACCCTTAATTTGATTACTTCATATTAAATCTAATGTATTTCCACCCTTTTTCTGTGACAGTTGTTCTTAATGCACACCTACATTTTTTTATGAAGCTAGGTTGTTTACGACGTAGTTATTCTTGCCTGAAAATTCGAAAAATGATCGTTTCTTATGTCCCCCCAAACAATCATGGCTTGAAAAAATTTTTTACAGCTTGAAGATTGAGTATGTCAGTAAAAATTATGGTGACAATTTTCTCACTTGTTTTACGTGCACCTGCGCGTAATCTCGACATCTGTATGAGCAATTACGGCAATCGTGCGTCCGACAACAATTTTCCAGTGAGTGAACTAAGTACTTTAACAATAGCTCATTTTTCCTACGCCTAAGCAAATCCCTCAGTTCCTCACGTTCATACTTCCTCATGACGTTCGGAAACGACTGTCAAATCGATCCAATTATTTGATCATAAAAACTGAAGCAATATTCCATCGGTACTCGGCTCCAAGTTTATGTCCTCTCTTGGGCGAGTCTTCTGTACTTTTCACCCTACACGCAAACACGAAGGGCTGCACAGACAATTTAAAAAGCTCTTTTATTCAGCTATTTTACTTCTGTTTTTCTCTCCAAGGTAGAGACCTATGATACGCATTAAGAAAATTATGATAATTGGACTTGGAAGTCTAGTCGTCTTGTCCTCAGCAAGCTCTAGAGAAAAATAATAATACACTCTTGACTCCCTTAACCTCTCATTGACTGTAAAAGTTACTACCGCGTTACAATCAAATTCATAACTCTATAATTTTCTGCATCGCATACAGTATCGGAGAAACACATTTCTTGAGTTTTATCAGTGAACTTTGTATCGTAAAAAACAATGAGAAAACAAAGCAGAAACAGGGTTGCCACAGAATAACGTACCTCAAAAAAGTGACAAAAGTGACAAAAGTGATTAATTTGATCTAAAAAGTGACTAAAAGTGACTAATTTTGAACAAAATAGTGATTAAAAGTACCTATTCAGGGTGGCCACATTGACTTTTATGCTAACTATGTTATTTTTGTCATATTATATATACAGCTTTTACAGTTTATTTAATAGATTTTAGAAACTTTCGAAAGATTTTGAAATAATATAAAGAATTTATATTTTCAAGGAATTTTAAGAAATTTCGAAGGATTTCGTGATATTTTTATTTATTTCAAGACGTTTCTATTAATTGTAGATTTTTAAGAATTTTAGGCGCTTTTAAAGTTTTTCGCGGAGTTTTAAAGGATTTTAAGAGATTTTCATTTTTTTGAGGAAAAATCGGAAAATAGGTTTAAAAACTCTAAAATGACCTTTCCCTTTAAAAAAGTAACTTATAGTGACTGTTTCTTAAAAAAGTGACTAATAGTGACCTTTTCTTAAAAAAGGGACTAAGAAGTGACTTGCAAAAAAAAGTGACTTAAAGTGACTTAAGTGACTGTGTGGCAGCCCTGAGCATAAAAAACACGGTGTCTACTAATTTTCGCTTAACAAATTCCTGGTTATTTCCCGGTTTTTCGCGATCGTAAATATAATTATTGAAGATATTATTGTCGATATTGAACTTTGAATATTGACACTGAATAAAAGTTCTCCTCATTTACGTAATGAGAGCCATTACTAAAACGGAAATTATTGGCAGTTATTGCACCAACTTTACTGCGACGAAGAAGTGCCTAACAAACGTAATAAACTTTTCTCTTTACTGCAAACTTTTATGGGGAAGCAAAATTACGTGTATCTCATAGAGATCGTGAGGACTGGTGAGTCAACATTAACCCTTTTTTATCTTTATATACACTGGTTAGATTATTAATTTTTTAATTTCAACAACTTGGAGGTGAATTTTTACGAAATACTTCAAGAGTATAAGACTGCTTCGTTTAGTAATATTTCCTAGTACCCGTTAAAAACGGATGTATAATATAATATATAAAATGAATAAAAAATTTTAATCTAGGGCTGCCACAAATTAATATACCTCAAAAAAGTGACAAAAGTGATTAATTTGACCTAAAAAGTGACTAAAAGTGACTAATTTTGAACAAAATAGTGACTGTGTGACAGCCCTGACAATACTTAGCTCATTTTAATTAGTACATTAAAGACTTTGTATATTTATAACGACAGTATTTTTATAGACTTGTCACGATTACGAGCAGGTCATTGTTTTCGCTCTTACCCGATCTAGGTTCCCACCCATGAAGTATCAGTGGGACTGACTCGATAACCCTTCTATTACATATTATTGTATATAATATCACTGGTATCGTATATTTGCGGTTGTATTCGACTGAATTATTATGTGCCCGACAATAAATTACTGTGATTCGGACACCACCATATAACCCATAAATGCTAGGTTAACGTTACGCCACGCGACCCGGCACACGTTATCTAAGGGTTTCTTTTACATTTTGACTTTTTAGGGGAAAATAACTCGCTCACGTCCCGGATACAATTGCCCTCTAATCATGGCTTTTTGTTATTGTTAATATCCCTCTTCACCAAACACTTCTGATTTTAAAAAGCGTTGAAAATTACATATATTATATAGGAGGCAGTGGAAGCACAATAGGCTGCTTCGGAAAAAAAATGTTAAGCATAAATGTTACATAATTCTTGAATATAATTATTTTCTGATCTCTATTTTGTGGCGACATTTAGGGCGAAGAACACTTTGCATAATCGCTAATTTAAATCTAGATTGTAATAATTCTTGCAGCAAGCACGAGAAAAAATTATCATGAATTGTCTGTAAGCTGTGAAAAGTGATGAGAGTGAATTTGACGGGCATCCACTTCCTTTTCATTTGCTAAAACAAATCGTGCGGCAGTTAGTCGAGACACACCGGTGCACTTAGCTGATGAGCGCGTAAAGCTAGCACGCAATGTTTGCGTGTCTCCCACGCAATGCACATGCTACTTTCTCTGTGTCGATTCGAATTTGAATACTCCGAGCCTAATAAATTTTCGCGCTCCCGATGGTCTCCTCTGTCGCGTCCTGTTATTTGCATATTTATACAGGTGAAGTAGACTCAAGGACTTAACTTTTATTCGTCACTGCACCCAAGTGAACAATTGTAAAAACATTTTCACTTGCTTATTCAAGATCTTTTATGTTCAATATGAATAAAACTATAACTTTATAAGCAAAGATTTAAGAAAAATATTTAAACTGGAATCAAACTCTGTTCAGGTTGAGGCGTCACAATATCCTGTGAAGAAATAAATCCTATATCTTAAAAAAGTGGTGTAACGTAATGTCTCGAAAATCTCGCATTCATTGTTGTTGCAAACCTGATTGGCTTTTGAATGACTTGAAGTTGAAAGAAGAAAAACAAACTAATGGCGCAAAAGAATTTCACGAAAACCTTCGAAATCCCTTACATATTAAAATTCGTTAACTATTTGCAATATTTGATTACTTAACTAGTTAATTTTCTGAAAACAAAAATCCTATTATAAAAAACAGGTAGTAATTATATCGAAAATAGATTCTCGAAATCTCGAAATCTGAAGTCACATTCTCTCTTCACCTATTGCTTGGATTTTTATTCGCCACCTGTACTTTGGAATCGAGATCAGAGCTGCCAACCATAATGCTTAAAATATTTTTATTGAAAATTGAAATACCGACCAGGGCCTCATCAAAACCCCATGGCTAAATGGGGCAATTTTTGCACGGGAATAATTATATTAGTCCATAGAGAACTATCTTTATCGATCCAAGTTGGGCAAGTCATTACTGGTCTTATAAATTCCTATAGTGTCCACCCTCAGATATTGAAGAATTTAGAACTCCTGGGGTTGCCATTGTTTCAACAGGGTTAATTTAATTTAATGCACGTAAATAACCTGCAGATATAACAACCCACTGTAGTAGTCGTACGTTACAATTTCACTTCGCATTTCTCGTTATGAGTGACACACACATATATTAGAGGGAGAAGCTATATCGGCCTTCTCTTATCAAGCATCAAGGCTTATCTTGTATCAACGCTCAAAATGTGAAGCAGAAATGAGAACGTGGTAGTTTCATTAAAGTAGTCGCCAATCAAGAGAATGAACGAACGAGTACGTGACGGATATGCATTTTGAAGTAAACCCTGAAAAACTGGTTTAATATAGCTTTAATAGGCGCAAATAATGGTTTATCTTTTAATAACTCGATGTTTTTCAGCATATGAAAATGTCTGGCTATTTGCTCGGAATTTCCAGAAAATTCAAATAATGTGTTCAAATAAAGAGAGTGTATAGATATTTACATTGAATCGAAAAATACGTCGGAGTCACTTCCGTTGCATTACATTTTATATTTAGTTTATTTATGGGTTGATATGTTACGTCTATATACGTTTGCATGCGGTAATGGAAGATCACCTTTACTTTTATGAGACGACGTACGTACGTTTAGTACGACTGTACGAGCGTGGCTTAAATGTTAAATAGAAGCAGCATACACTTGAGGCTATATGGGTGCTTCGGCACGCTATAAGCTTCGTTCGGCGAAGACATTCGAAGAGCGAATTCAGCGGATTCTACTGCCTCTCGCAATTGAAACTTCTCGATTCACTCAGTGTTATAGACTTGGGGAGAATACTTGCATGAGTGAGAAAATTGCACACTCTATAGTCAATGTTATCACACAGATCCATTCGATTAAATCGATTCTAAAATTAATGATTCTTTTGACGTTTCAAACGAGTACAAGTCAACTTTTACGGTTGATTCAAGTTCTTACTATACTAAAGAACATTATTAAAAACTATATGTATACGAATCCAGATGCAGAGTGATGCAAGTAATGAATGGTTTATATCAAGAGTCCATTTCATTTGTCACATTGAGCTAATAAATTATGCGTAGTAGATATTGTTATCTGCACACTTTTGTGTAAAAAATGTTATTTAAAAACCAACTAGTTATCAAAGTGACTCATTTGGCAAGCAATAATAGATACTTCCTTCCTTGAAGCTTTTATCTCCCTCACACTCCCCTTTCTTCTTTCTTCATATGAGCCAATCTGACTAGGTCAATTGGGATAAAGAAACTTCGATGTCTGGCTATTCCGACGATGTTGATGGTCATACAGTTCTTTCTCTCTACCGCAAATTGAATCTATTAAGACTAAAGTGCACCATTGTGTGTTGCATTGCCATCTTTCCATCCCTGTTTACTAATGACAGGCTGATGTTCGGACATAAAGATGCTCGCTTCTTCTAGCCTTAAGATATATCTCTGTACTTATGGTTTATTGATAATTTCCTTAAAGTCGAGAGGCAGATAAGAATATCAATTATGGAAGACACAAGTCAGATATGTAGCATTACTCTCAGAATGATAAATAATATTCAGAGATGTAATATCAGCGTAAGTGTTATTTATTGTATATAAGTACAGAGCTCAACTTTGAAGGAATAAGTACATAAATCTATTTTAACTATTATATCAATTTAAAACAAATCCATTAACTTATTAGGGCTTTTGTGTTCTAGATAAGGTAATTTACATTATATTATCAGTGTAAAGTAGAAGCTACCGCAGTGACAGACCAGCTGTTCGCGTCCAATTAGCCTCAGTTGATAAGCTCAACAATACCAGCATTATTAGAGAACAAGCTACTACTGCGACACTCACGAACCTATGTTTCAAATATAACTCAGATTTTGGTCCATAAGAAATATTAAATTTTCAAATCAATTTTCTGAGTGATGCATACTGCAGCATCTCTGGCTTTTTCTACTGAAAAAAGGGGTGAAATATCTCTGATAATCCATGTTTTCTATGTTGACACTTCTCTCATTAACATAACTACAAAAAAATTCTAACATCCTTTCCAGATACAAGAATTATCATTTATCAGTCATCCTGTAGACTGAAGAGCCTATCGCTATTCCGCGCAAAACCACCTTTCTTTTTCCGATTTGCTTCTTCCCCTATCAGTGTTTTCTCTCAGTCGTTATATCACGTGTTACAGATGTGAACTATTATTACAGTTCAGCTCATTTGGAAAACTTGGACTGATTAAGCTTGCAGATGAAAGTTGAATGCTTTTAAAATTCGAATACTGCTAAGACATAAAAACTTTAGTAAAATTATTGTAACATTTCCACAATGCAATAATGCATGCTCATTGCTCATTATCACTTCACACGCACGTGCGTCTAGTACGAGAAATAGTACTATGAGATGCCCCCCTCTCTCTCGCACGTTCCTTTCAATGACCAATGTGGTCCAGCGCAGCCCCACGTAGCCCAGCGTCACTTCCTCTCAATCTATCTGCAACTCATCACCCTACCAACCCCACCCACAAACTCGTAGTAGTCGTAGTATAGTATAGGACGTACTACGTATTGCAATACTGAATCGGTTGTTGCTACATATACATGGTTGGTGGTTTCCATTCTAGCACTTCACTGCATGATGCTTCTCCGACTATCTTTAAAATTAAAGCCATCACTTGGTAACAGTATGACGTCACGCGGCCATGTTATTTCCACACCACTGACCTTACTACAATATTGAATATTTTCAAAAATAACCTTATTGTGTCAATAAAATTTACTAATCACTAGCAAACCAACACGCGCACGATTATTTATTTTACTTCTTTATACAACCAAGTCATTCAAAAACCAATGAAATTTCGCTGATTCAAATTTAGAGAGTAGGTTTGAAACAACAATGTATGCAAGAT
>JAUESH010000024.1:20436979-20451446 GCA_032275165.1 Synergus magnus
CGATTTGGCATGGAATGCCCCATATATAATATATATGTTAAGCTGAAGAAAAACAAGCCATCAAACGTAAAGCGTTCAAATCTACTAAAGTCCTAATACATCTTTATCCACTTTTATCTTTATCACTCTATTTCCGTGATTCAATGCCCGTCTCTCAGTCCTTTTCCATCCGTGAGTGAATTTCCACTGCATGGGTAACCTTTTAGGATATAAATTCTATTAACTTTAATCGCATTTCAATTCCTTTATATATATACGCTCAATTTTAGCTTGAACTGCCCACCTCCCGCAAATAAATTTTATCTGGCTGAATAAACCTTTGCCAATTTGCAGGTAGAATTTATTTTACCTTTTTTGCAGAACTCAAACAGGATCCTTTATGGTTAATACTTTTTCTGTAATAACATCCATTACCTCCCAAGCCACAAGGTGATGTTATGCTTAACAGAAGTTCTGATTTAGTGTTTCATTGATAAGCATCAGGGAGTAGCCTCTCCCTAATTAAATGGATACACATACTACAAGTAACTTCCATAACATTGAAGTAATCCGAACCGCAGGGAGGTCATGTTGAGGATGAGAGTATTCAAACCCGCATGGGCATGAAAGTAGGTCCTTAGAAGTTCGTAGATCTTGATTGATCGTCGAAGTCCGAAGTCCTCTACCGTGTCTATATACTCTCCAGTTCTGTTCTAGCTATCTACCTAGCGTCTTCAATCTGCCAAACTAAACCCAGAGACGAAGTCGGAACTGATGTTCAAACATTCGGCGATTCGGTCATCACCGGGTATCTTGTTCAGAACAGTTAGATTAGATACGTCGTTCAACTCGGGCCATATATCTATTGGACCCTGTCTTTCCATAGGCACGTCCAACATCCATACATAGAGACCGAGCTTACCCTTCTCTCGAGTCGTGTGCGTATTTATTGACCATGCGTGTCCGTCCACGACTCTACGTATGTGTGTTGCGAGGTGAGTTACGGAGCTGCAGACAGAGGAGAGTGATGTATTGCCATAGAACCGAAGGACCGCATCCCATGGGAATCGAACCCTTACACCTCACACCATTAGACTTCGCGACAGGAATGGGGTGAATTATTGGAATATCGACGCCATCGGGCATTAAGTGCTTCAATTAGGAATATTATTGCGCCGCGCATCGTATATGTACACTTGCGCGGTTTCCCGGCACACAATATTCGTATTAAAAATTCACTAGTCAATGTTTGTCAGCGGTAAAGTTAATTAATTCCGGAACTCACAGGAAGAGCACGTCCGCTGTCCAGTACCGGAGTATTATATTATCGATTTCCGATTCTCTAGTATTCCTCCTTCAACAGTGTTCGCGAACGTGTTAGACCTGTTTTTATCACTATTATAATTGCGCTAAAACATTTTAGATTTCCCGCTTCAGAAGTAGCGCCCTCGCATACTTTCGACATTCATGCAAATGCGCCTTTATGTTTATATGCTGGGTTTTACTTACTGTAAGCGGTAAAATAGTTATCAGATAGCATAAAGAATAATTTTTTCGATACAACACATTTGGCTAACTTTAAGCGAGAGGCGAGAAACAATACCAAAAAGCTTTAAAACATAGAACTGTCAACAAGTCATACTCCATTAAATTTCAAGGCCTCTGCTTCTTAGAACTACCATTCCAGACTTAAAGTTTTATGAATTGAAAGTAATTTGTACTTTTCTCATCGGGTAATGCATTCATTCGAACATTTCCGCAGCACTTTATTTTTATTTAAAGTACCTACCGTCGTCTCCCGTACGTTTAATTCTAAGCCGATCGATTACAGCGATTAAAATAAAATGTAAATGGGGTTGCCCGACGCGACTCGTGTGTTATGCAAATTCTCTTCAATAATCACTGAGTGGAAGCTGATGTCTTCCTTTACTACTAATGGTCGGGAAAATAAAAGGAGAAGGAGGAGAGAAAGAAGTAAAGAGAGTTGCAGAGAAACATCGAGAGAAAATAGCGAGCTGTAGGTATAAATAAGAATGTCAGGGTAAAAATGCGGGGAATGTTTAGTCGAAATCCTGCATGTGTGTTGGTGTACGTGAGTGAATACATGCGATGCCATCCCCGAGGGGTACTTGACTTCAATAGTTTAACGGAATTTCCGAGAACACACAGATCCGTCTTTCTCCGATTTGATTCCAAGCCTGCTTCGATATTTATTTGCTTTCACCTTAAGTAACAATATGTCCAGAAGTTAGCTACTCAGACAGTCCTTAATTTCCTCCTCTCTTCATATTACAAATTTACGAGAGCAGTGCTCTGGACATCAGACACTGGGACGAAAACCCCAAGGAGTAATAATTTTGACGAGAAACTCACTTACTTTTTATTGTACAGCATTTGAGAGCTCGTTCCGGCTATTCATAAGCAACATGCAAGCGACATACAACGTGGTGGATAGATTGCTGGATCCTATGTGCCATTTGCACAAGCTCATGAGCTGCAAGGGCTGATAGGCAAATCCAATAGTGATCGAGTAAACCTCGATTCGTGTGCAATTCCGCGGCTCGAATGAGAACGCGTCCGCGTGGACGTTTGTATGAATTGAAACGACGAGTCCCGCTCAACCATGCATGCCTCTGCATTCATTGGGTGGCCCATCGTTCCAGGATGATTAATTAGTTGTCGCGCGTTCCATGTCACCGTGTCACTCTTGTCACGGCTTTGTCACTTCCTACAAACACCGGCTGGATACCAACCTAGAGCAAATTGCATTGTAACTGGACTGCCTGGACTGCCTGGCCTGGACTGCAACAGGCGTGCCATTAATCAACGCCTGATGCATCGCGTTGCATCCAATACATTCTGCCAATTTCCAAGTAGCATTCATCCCTTTCGCCACGCCGCGGCCGACCACACATCTCGCAAAATAACGCTAACGCTATGCGAGACCCACGAACTCGAAGGTATCCTACTACTAGCTATCACACAATACCCGCATGATCCTACAATCTGATCGATAAACTCAAACAGTGACGTACGCATAATCGTGTGTGGCTTGGACACCAATCAATCACTTCTGTCATCCTTAGATAAAAGCGCTGCAGAGAAATTTGGTTGTATTCATTTTATGGTGTATCTTAATTGTGATCATTACATGAACTGGCGCGGTATTGTAATTACTTCCACCTGGATAGATGAATTTTTACATTCTCATCATCAAATGAGAAGATATTGGTTTTTTGTGAAAAATAACTTTCGCTTATTTCATTAAATTTCAACGTTTCAATACCCCCTGAGTGCGAAAAAATTATTTTTACGGCTTTAAAGTTTCTGATCCAGCCAACCTAAAATATTACGCAAATTTTCAGTCAATTTCATGAGGGATTCTACAGTTTTTAGTTTAGATTACCTGCATTATTATAATACTGATTTTCTTTTCCTCTTTATTGTAATTTACTAGCCCTATCTTAAAAAAGTGGTGTAACGAGTATGTGAGATTTTATTTTGTTTTCGTTACATTATTTTTTTTAGAGAGGAATTTCAAGACGTTTCTAAGAATTTTAAGGATTTTTGACAATTTTCAAGTGATTTTTACGAAATTCTAAAGATGTTTAGGATTTTTAAACGATTTCATAGAATTTTAAGGTATCTCAGGATATTTCAATTAAAATCGTTTATAACTTTTCGAAAAATGGAAATCCTGTTGCGTTTGAAATGAATTTCAAAATCATGATGGCGTATTATGTAAACGGCATAGTATCTTCTGTGCATCAGGATAGGCATCGCAAGGGTAAACTGTAAAGTGAATCTCATTAGTCGTGCCCCGCTGCATGCTGGCTGGGGCGTCACTTTGATGTCAAATGGCATATCCCCAGGCATTCGAAGCACACGGCATTATTGTTATTATGCGTAAGGACGTTTCTAATTATCAAAAAGAAGACGGAAGTCATAAGCTGTGATATCTTTTCAATCCCTCTCCCGATTAATAAAGTTCGCTGAGCGAATCGTACCTTTTCCTCCTACTGGAGCAGAACGAGCAGAGCAACTGTGACTTACTCTGCTTTAAAATAAAAATCAATAGCTGCCAAAGTAGAATAACATTAAGCATCAACAATTGCATGTTTTTCTCATAATAATTTAATGATTAGACTCAATATTTCACTTCAATTTGTAGAGGAAAATATGTACTATTATATGAATAAGTAAATAAACACGACAGAGTACAGATTAATAAAGCAAGAATTATTTCGTTCTCTCGTAACCCAATATTATTTCAAATAATTTTGAATTATTTCATGGCGATGAAGCACATTGAGCACCAGCAATGCAAACATTATGGAGGTAGAAATCGTAACAATTTTCCGCAACAGAGAGTTATATTTACTTTGTAATTTATTGTTCACCCTGGTAGATAATAGCTAAAGCTACTGCATTGATGGGGTTTACACTCAAACTGCACATGGGTTTGACTCAAAAACCTGGTTCCATGGATTGCACATGTCTGGCAAGACCTTCCCTAGGGTTGCCATATCCTGCTTTTTTGTCTCCCTCACTCTCATGGAACGTGACGTCAATGACTTCAGAGTAAGTGAGACGAGGAAGCAGAATATGGCAACCCTTTTATATAAAACCTAAATGTCAAGCACATTGCATTTAAAAAGTACCGATGATTTTAAAGGTTTACTTTATCCTTGACATAAGGGTAACTGTAACGAATTACTTTAAAGAAGTAAAGCGCGTTTTGATTATACCGCCGCATAGGGTGTATAAAAACTCTTCTATGATCAAAGTACCACTCGAAACTTCATACTAAATGTCATGGATTTCACATTAGGCATCCAAATCTTGAAATCGTGGGAGACTACCCTCATGAAGGGAGCTAGAACAGTGATTGACAAGGAACATTTCCATTGCGAATGGCATCAAGCATAACATTTTTATCGTAACTACATTTATACATACCGAGATCAATGAAGCGATAAGCCAAACTGAGCTGGCCTCTATAAGCGGACCGGCTAATATGCAATAGCTTCCCGCCATTAATTATCGAAGGGTAACACTGTGAAAGGTTCGAACAATATGCCAATGATTTTCTAGTAGGTAGTGTCGCTCTTCAGACTCGAGTGCAGGAAGAATCGCGCATTAGTCACACACCATTTTGCCACCAGGCGTGACGTGCACGCTTTTTGTAATCGTTAATTCACCCCCTCCCCTTTATCACCCGCGCCATGTCATCCTCGATGTCTCCGCGACACTACCCCAGCTTTCCCGCGCATTTTAAAATACAGTATGGCTGACTGGTCACGTGGCGCGATAGGGGTGTCTCTAAAGCATTCATCCTTGCGTCACATGTCGTAACCTTCCGTTTTGTCATGCCACTTTATGTCGAGTCAAAAATCATTTACACATTTCGTTAATTCACTTCTAAGGTTTAGAAAATTAGTTATTTATTTACTAGCAACAATATAAGCGCGCCACAGGCCGCGGGAAATATTGCATAGACTGTTACGTTTGAAATAATTCAAGCTTAGAGAAATGCTCTTATCAGGGAAAGACATTGTACACATATCTACTCCCCGATTAGGATGTTGTATGTAACCAAGTAAGAGGCGGCTAAGAGTTCATTGACATTATATGCGAAGCTACTTTCGCTCTTCAGTGACAGACTTCTCACTTCCCATTTCCGAATACCTGACGGTTCATCAACATTGTAACGTGAAGTCTATCATGTCCGCTTTTCGACGACCGTCTCTTCATTTTCCATTTCCGCATATTTCATGAGTCATCAATCTTTTCTGAAGATGTACGTCACAATTAATAATATTCAATAATTATAGATTTTCATGAATTTTAAGGAATTTTAATGATTTTAACGAGGTTTAGTGACATTTTGAAGAATTTCAAGGGACTTCACGAGTGATGAGAGAAAATTTATAATTTTCTCACAGTTTTATGAGTGAAACAACGAAAAGGAACGAACGGAATTAGTAAGATTATTATATGTAACTTTCCGCATGAAAACGATAACATAGTGAAGCGACTCTATAAAACATTCCCTTATCTACACGGGCCTTTATTCGGTATTTAAATTCATTGTCATCTATAATTAAAATTTGTGCGTCATAACTTAATTACCTATTAAACATTCTGAATGGATAATTCTATTAAACGTCCGTTGTGAGTAGATTGACGCGATAAAACTGGGCGGAATAAATTATTCTACATAAACCGTATGTTCCATTTAACGAAAAACTCATTACTTTCAGTCTTCAAAACGTAACGAATCAACTAAAAGAGTCAATGAAAACTTTTGTACCTCATGCAACAAACAAACTTTAGGATTGATCCAACCAAAGCACTGTTTATCAATCAGATATTTTTCTGATTGTGAGTGTGAAAAACCACTGCCACATGCCAGTATAAAATTGCAAGGCGTCAGCGCCAGTTTTCAATTGGTTAGATCCTATAATGTGGTAATCATTGGATCGTAAAGAAGACTAGGGTCGCAACTTCCTTTTGACGCCATAGGAGCGAAAAGCTATTACAAGTAACACAATTGCTCCGCGGGTGGTCGAAGGGACTCTCTGCATCCCTCCGCTCATTAATGGCGCTGACCCGCTAAAAGTGAAATGATAACCGCCAACTAGAGTAATAATCTAAAACGCGTAACCGAGCATGATAGATTCCGTGACGCGATAACGCCCGCATCGCGGCATCTGTTACAACAAGGCACATTTGTAACTCATACATGCTTATGACATGGAAAAGTGAACGTGCAGCAGAGTACAAGCACGTGTGTTGAATGACACTTTCTTACTAGACAATTCAATTCTTCAAAAATTGTTTAATAAATATAGATAAATATTGTAAGAAACGAAATTTCTTGAAGGGTAGAGGAACTAACTACCCAGGGCCCACTAACTGTTTAGGATCGACAGATATTTTTTATGATAACTAGCAAACCAACACGCGCGCTACGCGCACGATTATTTATTTTAAAATCCCTTAAAATTTTACGACAACCTTCGAAATCCTTTTAAATTCCACAAAATGTTTTGAAAGTCATAAAAATCTTTTGAAATCCTTTAATAAAATTCCCTGACTAGTTTGTTAAAAAGTCTCTTTTGCAGTAAATACCATAAACTACAAGTATAACCACTTTGGGAAATGACAGAAAGATAAGAGAAATAGAACGTTTTTTTTTTTTTTAATAAAGGGCATTATGCTTTCGACACGTTTTTGTAATAACCCCATTCACCGCAAATTATCTCTTAAGTGTGACTTCACATCGAACAAAGGACAATAAAATATTTGAATGCGTAAAATAAATTTATAAAATCGTCTTCCACGCACGTTGTACTGATTGCACATCCGTTTCCGGGACGTAACTTGTAGTTATTTTATTCCGTGCCATTATAAAATCAACCCCATGAGAGAAGCATAATATTTATTGCTGACTTCCGTTCAATTAAGGGTTGTCAGGACGTTTATAAATAGGGGTGCTGAACACTCTATTGCAGTTGTCGATACTTTGAAAAATCTATGCCTCGTGTGAATGAGAGATCATGGGTTGGGTGTCATTCATCTGTTCACGAACTCAAGAATTTATTGTTATGTAAGCATATTTGACAGGGGTTTCTCACTCTTTAAATCAGTTAGTGCCTGTCGATTACTTGTTGATTGCTCATTCAAATTACCATGAAAGAATCTAAGGCTCAATTTTTGGGATACTTTCTATTTGTTTCACAATTATTTTCCAAGCAGAACAAAAACCGGTTGAAGATTTCGAATTGACTCACGTTTTTGTTATTTTGCTTGAGAAAGGAAACTTAATTTTTAATTGTAATATTTTACAATATTTAAAATTAAAACGAAATAATTTTTAATTTACTATAAAAATAAAAACGCTTTAACGAGAAAATAAAATAAGTTTTAATTCATAATACTTTGAAAAATATACTAAATCTGTATAGATATTAAAAATCTAACACTTTATGCTAGACAATTGTTCAAATTTAGTAAATTATTGTTCAATTAAGTGTTAATATAATGTCGGTTATGATAAAATATTGTGAACAATTAAATGCCGTTAAAATATCGAGAAAATAATTTCGAATAATGATCAAATGTTTCAAATATAGCGCGCTCAAGTTGTGCATGTCTTCTCCAACAGACTCGACATCGAGGTCCCATGGTGTAATGGTTAGCACTCTGGACTTTGAATCCAGCGATCCGAGTTCAAATCTCGGTGGGACCTAAAATTTCATTTTTTTTACTATTTTTTTTTTCTTTCTACTTTATTATAACATGAAGATTGAATTATTCTTTATTAAATTTATTATTCTAATATTTAAAAAAAATGCCATTTAATAATAATAATTTTTAGTAGAAAAGATCAAACAGTTTCACTTATTTTTTAGACTACTCTCAATCTGAATTAGTAAGAAGTTACTAAGAAATAGTGCGGATTCGTTTACTAATTCACTTTAGTAAGCATTTTTACTATTAATTAGTTAAAAATTACTAATTCACAGTAAAAAACTACTAATTAATTTAGTAAAGGTAACTAAATCAATTAGAAAGCCTTACTAAATGAATTAGTTGCTTTTCACTGTGAATTAGTAGTTTTTAACTAATTGATAGTAAAAATGCTTACTAAAGTAAATTAGTAAACGAATCGGCACCATTTCATTAGTAACTTCTTACTAATTCGGATTGAGAGAGTAACTAGCAAACCAACTCGCGCGCTACGCGCACGATTATTTATTTTACATCTTACAACTGCAAGTCATTCAAAAACCAATAAAATTTCGCTAATTCAAATTTAGAGAACAGGTTTGAAACAACAATGTATGCGAGATTTTAGGGACATTTCGTTACATCACATTTTTTAAGATAGGATTCAATTAGTGTTCAACTGAAATTGTTTTTTTCGAAAGGTTCCAAAATACTTTATTAAAATATACATCTTCTGTCAGTGTGGATATCGCGGTACATCTTTTTCACCTGAAAAAGGAAGAAAATTAAAAACAGAAAACGGTAATACAATGGATACAGTTGAATGCCTAATATAGATTTTCAGATAAAAAAGGGGTGTCCGGTGGAAGTCGTCTCTACTTAAAAGAATGTGATAATTTAAATCAATTTGTAATACACGTGTCTCTCTATAGCTAAGTAGTGCTTACAGCAATTAATTTCCCATTTATAAATTTCTTATCTTTTCCTAATACATACACTAATGCGTGCTAATATTCTAATATCAATTATACTTAATCATTTATAGAAATAAATTTTGATAATTGGTACCATGATGTATTACTGCATTATTCAGTGAATGCTATTTTTTGATAAAAGTAAGAATCCTTTTTTTTTATTGTAATTAGACAAAGTTTCCGAGTCCATTAGCATGTAACCATTAATTACAACGATGTAACGGATAAATCGTTCATTGTGCAATTATTCGTCCATTACTCAGGTAATGTACACGAAGTCGTTACACTTTTATCGTTCGTTTTCACGAAACCACCGATTCGACGATTGAGCCCGTCTGTGCATGAAGGCTTATCTCTCGAATCAGACCTGCTGGTCGAGACTTTTTATTGCCGAGAGCTTTATTTCTTCATATTTATGTTTTTTGTGTGAACGTGAAATGTAAATTATTGTGACAAAGCGGAATTGCTGAAATCCGTAAGTCTGGATTGCATTGTTGCCGATCATATCTGAGTAATAAGTGCGAATTAAAGCTAATATGGGGGTTGAATATTTTTTCAGGTTAACGCACCTGCAAGTATAAGTAGACATATAGATTATAAGTGAGGATACGATGGTATTTTAAGAATTATAATAAATTATAATAAAACTATAAAAGAGAGGTTGCGATTATATCGAAACTGCTTCTATAAACTCGATGTCTCGATTGATTCATACCGGTAGGTACTCAATTGCAAAAATCGATTGAACCAAAGAGCAATTGAACCAAAACAATTGAATGTTACTATATTTTTTTTGCCCACAAGAAAATTATTTGTAACATGGGTTCATTATTGTGCAAAATAGCAAAATTAATTCCGATTTGCAGCGTCAAAAGGGCAGTATGACAGGTGATTAATTTAAGTGGTTAATTGTTAATTTTGCAAGGTGTACATATGAATAAATATTGTGAAATTAATTAATTAGGAAATGTGGATTTTAATCTTGCTTTTTGCTAAGAGTTTGATTAACTCAGTGAATTCCTTTTATAGTTTCTTTTTTGGAATAAGCTTACTCCAAAAAAGAAACTATATCAAAATATTTATTCATGTGTACACCTTAAAAAATTAACAATTAATAACTGAAATTAATTATTTGTCATACTGTGCGCATGAAATTCTAGTTTTAAAAATTAGAAATTGATGCACTGTCAGCATCTGTGTCGGGTGATGTTTCTTCTCTTTCTTTCTGAAAGTAATTTAATTTCGCAGCGAAATACTGGAGAATAAAGGAAGCAATCAAATCAAGACGGATTTGCCCATGTGTCCCCAAAATCTACAATTTTACCACTGTATATACACCGAGTTTCTCGCAATTGCTGCTTTCATTCACCGTTGCTTTATATTTTTCTCCGGTTAAGTCGCATAGGAGTAAAGCAGCTTTACGATCCTGCCGAGATTCGGTATAGTCAGGTGGACGAAATAACGCATGTCTGGCTAATATATATACCACATAGGAAGGTATTTACCCTCTGTATTGGCAATTCGAGTTAAAAATAATAACGACAGTCCAGATGGAAAGGCGATAGAAACCCGTGTTCCGTGAGTGTAAAGATAAATGCGCTTTCTGTCGGGGAACGTGCTATCTATTCGAAGCTGGAATGCGTCGGAGCTTTTTCATTTTTTTCCCCATTTTGCGGATATCTGCAATTCTACATACAGCGCTCGTTTAATAGCTTGCGTTTATGCTGCCGCTTACGTTGTTTATACGTTTCTGTCACCTCGTTAGTCCAAACATTTCTATTTGACGAAGCTATTCGCTGAATCGGGAGCGATGAAACATTTTCTGATGCTTCACACAGATCTACATTTTTAAGCGGTTTCACAGCTATTACGAGAGTCATTGTTATGAATATTTTTGCATTTTTGACGTTTTTGTCAGTAATTAGTATTCATAGATTTATCAATATATCCAAATATTCCTTTTAAATCTCTCTGTTCAAGTGTTAGAAAAATCTGTATGAAATTTAATGTAATGAATATGCAATTGCATATATACATTTGGAAATGATAATTTATATGTATACATATGGGGCATTCCATGCCAAATCGACCATTTTTGACCCCGACCTCTTTCGATTTGGCTGAAACTTTTTTATCTTTTTCTAACCTATCGAAAACATTTTTCAGAATTCTTTCAAATTTTTTTACCTAACCCAAAAGAAGTTATGGGTTTTTAAAAAAATGGCGTTTTTCTTTTTCAAATGGCCGTAACTTTTTCAAAAATTGACTTATCGGGACGTTTCTCTTTTCAAAAATTTTTTTTTAATGCACTTTTCAGAAAAAAATTTATAAAAATTATACAGATCCATCTTCAACGTTTTTTTTTGTTGAAATTTTTGGAAAAAACGGAAATTTCGAAAATTGAAAAATTTGACTTGTTTCATTAAAAAATTCATAAAAAATTGAATTTTTGAGACTTAGCCGTAAAGTTTGCGTGGAGTCCTTTAGACCCCCGATGACCACTACGGGGTAAACAAATGAGAGCAAACGAGACACAATGGTATGGAAAACAATTGACGATTTTTTTACTACAATTTTTGTGATTTTTTTCTACTTAACTACAAACTAGCAGCTAACTTCAGCTTCATATCAGTATAAAATATTCGGGAAATGTTCAATCCACCCACCCGCAGTTCCATAATATTCTGAAACCCCGTCTAATCATAATCTGAGAGGTGGTAACCCATATTCACGGGAATCATTTTTTGGATCAATGATTCTAGAAAAGAGTGGGATTTGCCTATAAAATCTTCTCAGTCGTTCAGGTGGAACTAGTCTATTTCTTCAGAATCTGCTTCTCTCAACGCTCTGCCTCTTACATAATATGAAAAGCAAACACACAAAATGAAATATAATACCTTTGATTTTCAGAATATGAAAAACAAAACAAAATTATAAGAAAGAATTTAAGTAAACACTCAATATTGTATATTTTATGTTCAATAATGGTTTTTCATTTGCTTTTCATATTTATAAAGAACAAATACAAAACATCAGCTCGGACGTTAAACTCCGATTTTTGGAACATTAGTTTTTTTGATTGAAATATATCGACTGATCGATGATAATTTGAAAGATCGAAATCTCTTGTCTGATACCGCCTCTCCATTAAAGTTACGGTGTTCCGCTCGTTAAGCGAAAACTTCCGAGGATCGTCTCGTCTCGCTCAAATTTAAATTGAGAAAGTATTTTACGAGCGCGCGAGAGTTTCACGGTGGCGTTTGTCACATCTTGATGAACTTCCGGTAACGATCGAAGGAAAATGTCGTCGTCATCGCGCTCTCGTTATTCTGAGGAGTAGAGATGAGGAGAATATCTATCTCCAGGCTAATGAATGCGACGGTCATATTTAGGTGAACAGCGAACAGTTTAATACTATAATTAGAAAATTAGTGATAGCATCCAATTATTGGTAATAACGAAAATCTCTGTTCGATATATTAAGAACCACAATCCGCAGGGGTAGCTTCAGCAGAATTTATGATGATGGGATCGGTTTTATGCGCTTCTCACGATACCTGTAGAATTTCACGAAGGTACGTGAATCTTATAACAAATCATGGATAATAAGTAACTAAATTACTCAAAAAATTACGTTAATTAATATTTTTTCTGAAAATATGTACTTTGTAAGGAAACCTTTTGCTATTACTTTTTCAGTAAAAGTTGTAACTTCAATTTTAGATTTAAGCGAAATCTTTATCATTTTGTTCAATAGAGAAAAGGAAAAATAAAGTATTGAGATTAAAAACGTTACTCTGAAAAGTATTTCAATATACGGTTGTTGAGAAAGTTTTAAAACCCCCTAACCCCTTAATCTGGCTTTGTTTAACTCTCTTGGCATTTGTGCTTTCATTGCTTTTGGTCAAGAGACGAGATTCTGCCGATTAACGACAATGTTGAGCTTAAAGCTCTGCTCGGCAAATATGTCCTCTCTCATCTTCGAGGAGGAAAGCACATAACTAAGGTTGAATTCCAGGACCTCGCAGGGGACCATAAAGCTGCCTGCTGCCTTATCCGGGAGATAATGTCCCAGCTACGAGATCGCTTGTGCTTTCTACAAATTCAGTAGCTTCGAGAAAGCCCTGGCTCGATTGGATAACAAACATTTTATTGAGTTTCATTTTCCGAGCCGAGAGCCTTTTGGCATTAAACCTTAACAGCTCCTTCGGCAATAAATAATATTATGCACACGGAAACTCCCGGTCGGGGTGCCGCGGGGCAATTAAATAAAATGTGATACCGCTTCGAGTTATGACTCGAATCTTTATAGTTTATGACCTCTCCGAATATATTCCTTAAATCCAGACGTAAAGCTCTCTTCATCTATATCTATATATGCAGCTCGTTTCTCTCACTCTTTACGCGTTTCTTTGCGAACAACGTGAAATTACGCCAAGTGCCCGATGTGGTCCGTAAAAGGAATGGAAATTACTCTAATTCACTCATATTTTCCGAGTTCGCCTCAAACAAAAGATCCGTTTCAACCTATTATCATTTTAAATGATTTGTGCATTGATATTTACTTCCTAGAACGTAAATTTGTTCAATTACAAACACGTTCTATGTTCAATTGCAAATTACATATAATAATCTTACTGATTCCGTGTCATGTTAACGTTTCAAAAATAATGTAAATTTAAATTAACTGGCAAACCAACTCGCGCGCTACGCGCACGATTATTTGTTTTACATACTTCTTACAACTTCAAGTCATTCAAAAACCAATCACTCTCTTAATCTGAATCAGCGGAATTTCACTGATTCAAATTTAGAGAACAGGTTTGAAAGAACAATGTATGCAAGATTTTAGAGACATTTCGTTACATCACTTTTCTAGAGAGGAATTTCAAGAGATTCCTAGAAATTTTGAGGGATCTTGACGATTTTTAAGTGATTTTTACGAAATTCAAAACATTTTTAGGATTATTAAAAGATTTCGTAGAACTTTAAAGTATTTCAGTACATTTCGCAAAATTTTAAAGGAATTCATCAAAATTTTAAGAGATTTTTAAGAATTCTAAATAGAAATAAAAAATTTTTTGCCATTTCAAATATTTTCGTGTTTCGACGAATTTTAAGAGAACTCAAGAGATTTTTATGATTTTTAAATATTTTTTGGAATTCTTAAGGATTTCATGGAATTTCATGAGATTTCTAATCATTTGAATCGATTTTAAAGGATATAAAGAGATTTTAAATGTTATCGTAGAATTTTAAAGAATTTCAAGAAGTTTCTG